>VDFB02047230.1:571727911-571750193 GCA_007258455.2 Sequoia sempervirens
ATCCTCTAGATCACTCCACTTGGAAAATTCCCACTTCCCCATTGGGAGTCTGGCAATAAAGGTGAGACCCATACAAGATAGCGGGAAGCGATCAAGATTAATCCATGTCAACCACTATGGACCGTTGATTCATTTGAAAACTCTATGACAAAACACTTGAAAACACTGGGTCCACTGTTTAGACCAGATGTGCATCATCCACCCACCAATCCATGTGATTATTTTAGTGGGAAAGAAAAAAAAATGGGTGTGTAGGAAATGGTCTAGTTGCAGCCACATCATTCATCGCCCACCGTTGATTTCCTCCGACAACCAGTTGTACACCTTATCAAAGACATCGGACCTGCCAACATACAAGACACATAGCCTTAACCTGTGAGACCATGAGAATAAAATAATAAGAAATGAAATGGAATGGGCACATGGGGAACACGAAAAATTATTTGCATCAATTGAACAATAGTCAGAGGTCCTCATAGTTGCACATGGCGAAACTATTAATCTTAAAAGAGGGACTTGATTAGGTCGACAAGATAACAATAATGGAAAAAATTTAGAGTAATAAAGTCATCACCTAAAAAATTAATTAATAATTAATTAATTGGGTCACTTTATGCTTTATTACACTTAAGCTAAAGTTAGGAGTGCTTTTATTTCATTATATGATTTTATTAATTAGTTGCATTTTGCATGATTAAAGCTTCTAATATTAGCACATGTTGTCTCATTCATTCCTATGAGGACACTTGTCTTGTTCTAATCTAACCCTAATCTAGGGTTATCTTTCATCCTTTTTATAAGGATTGATTTATTTTTATTGTATTTCAATTCTCTACGGTAGCATATTCAATGCAGAGTTGTTCACATAATGCATATTTGATGTTTTATCATATATGAGTTGTTGAGCAATAATATCTTACTTATTTCTTCATAGTGTGATAGGTTTATCGTTACAGGTGATTATTGGAGCTATGGGAGTACATAAATCTACTCTAACATGGTATCAAAGCACCAGATCTGTAGTCGCCTTGTATGCTTTTCTTGAAGAAATCAACTCATGCATTAATATCCATGATCCATGGTCAAATTTTGAGCATTCCATTGAATCTAGAGCTACCAGAATAGTCAGGTTTTCCTTTCATTTCATCAAAAAAGGCCTTTGTTTGTTAGATCTACAAGGGTTTGAAGTTTATGAAGGTTTCTAGATCTAGAGCGTACCTACAATTTGGAGCATTTTAAGCCCAAATGAACCTCACCATTGTGTTCAGAGCACGCAAAAACCCCAAAATTGACTGTCAAATCATCAAAATCAGACACATTGATTCCAAGAAGATTTTTTTTTCATTTCTGGGTCATAGGGCCTGGTATGACATGTAATCCAAGAAAAAAATAAAAAGAAAATAGTATTAATGGCACCACTGTCAGTAAACCACTAGCGGTTAATGCTAGTGGCTAGTCCAACTGCCTAGTTTTCCCCCAAACCCTTTTGGATCAGTTTTGGTATTTTGGCCATAACTTTGGCATTTGAACTCAGATTTTTGAAAATAAAATCTCCCCAGAAAGCTAGTTCTGAGCCTAATCCATTAGTGTAGGTGTTTTTTTTTTTTTTTTCTATTATGTTTTAGGTTTTTCTATTCAAAGTTAGATCATCATTTTCATGCTTCCAAGGGCACATCTTTTGCATATGGTCTTCATTTTTTGAAAATGAATAGGCATTGGAAAGATGGTTCAGTGCTCTACATAGTGATTAGACTTATTTTCCCATATTTTTCCCCAACTACATTTTATTTATCTTTTTTTTGGTTACATAATTTTCTTAATTACTTGGACATTTTGGCACTTGGGAATGCTCTGTTTGCGTCATTTGGCTCTATTTGACATGGTTTTCATGTAGTAAATTCAATTTTCTTAGGTTTTTTCATTTGAATAGTAATCATGGGTTTTTCTACTCACCCTTTAGTTGTAAACCTAGAATGGGATAATTATGAGTCATGGGCAAAGGGAATACTTACACATTGTAGGTGGCTTAATATTTTTCCTCATTTATATGACCTCATACGTAAAACAAACACACCAGGGAGAAAAATAGCTTGTGATATCATTAGAGATCATTTAGTAGGACTTATATGTTCTAGTGTAAATTTTGACACTTTGTGTGTTGTATCAGACACTGATTATCCCCACACACTTTGGACTCACCTTTGGGAGATCCATGGAGACCACAATCTCTCTCCATACCTAGAGGATCCTGATTTAGATTATCTCTTACCCATGGCTAATATAGATTGTATACCCATTGATGATGCTACATTAGAGGACCTTGAGTATCTATCAAGTATTGCATGTTCTAATGGATCAGAGGCTTGTCTCTTAGTTCTTACTCTTCAGACTGAGATTACACATGCATCATTGTTTGTTGAGTCTCACACTGCCAATCTTGAGGATTATATTGAGGAAATACATCTCCTCTATCTTGAGAGTCATATTATCACTATACGCCTACCATTACCAGTGCATTCAAAGGTTGTATTTTAGGATTCTTCACATCAATTTGGATTTTGCATCATTTTTTATAGTTCAAACATAGAGACTCTTCAACATCCTATCATGGCACACATCTTGAGACATATTGGTTCATCACTCTTCATAGGGTTTCTTTGAAATCATCCTTTGGATTTGTTTCTTCCCAAGGGGAGGAATGTTATGTGCCACTTCAAGATCTCTTTCTAAATTCTACATCAGGAATCCACCATTGCGGTAAAGAGTTTCTTCATTATGGGGGTCTTCTAGTCTCTTTCTATCTCTTCTATGGAGACCATTGTATATGTACTTATGTGATAGAATTTGTCTTTTGTGGTATCATGTAATCCACCTTCTATCCTTCTTCTATTAGTGCATTACATTCTTTTATTTTATCTTTTTGGAGGGGAGTTTTATTCCCATGTGGTTTTCTCCCTTTCTCCAGTTATGAGTGTTTTATTTATGTACATGGTTACCTCATCAGTCATTAGGGAAGGACCCATTCATGCATCCTTTCAAGTATTTCTTTATCATAGTTTAGTTTCTCCCTAGTTCATCTTATGGGGGGATGTTAGAGTAATAAAGTCATCACCTAACTAATTAATTAATGATTAATTAATTGGGTCACTTAATGCTTTATTACACTTAAGCTAAACTTAGGAGTGCTTTTATTTCATTATATGCTTTTATTAATTAGTTTCATTTTGCATGATTAAAGATTCTAATATTAGAACATGTTGTCTCATTCATTCCTATGAGGACACTTGTCATGTTCTAATATAACCCTAATCTAGGCTTAGCTTTCATTCTTTTCATAAGGATTGATTCATTGTAATTGTATTTCAATTCTCTATAGCAACATATTCAATGTGACAGTTGTTCACATAATGCATATTTGATGTTTTATCAATTATGAGTTTTTGAGAAATAATATCTTGCTTATTTCTTCATAGTGTGATAGGTTTTTCATTACAAGTGATTCTTGGAGTTGTGGGAGTACATCCATCTACTCTAACAAAAAAGTGACTTATAACCCAAAATAAATTTAATGGGAAATATTTAGCCCTATTTAGGAAGAATTAAAGTAATGACCCAACACATGACAACTGGTAAAAGAAAACCAAATATTTGGTTACTTAATAGGTTTCGATGGCACAAGACGTGACTTAAAAGACTAAGAACTTCTAGCAAGGGGTCAATAGAGAATTAAAACCTTGGCAAGGATACAAACTCAAAGGGTTTTTCAAATAAGACTTTGAGTAACTAAAACCCTAACACAGTGATAGGAGACAAAACCTTAAGCCTTTAGATACAATTTCAACCCAAGTTTAAGCAAGATTGGAGATGGAACATGAAAATTTTTAAGGGTTCCACCAAATTTAATGCAACTATGTCACATCAACAACCATCTTCATTAAATTTCTAGGCAATATTATTTTTCATGCAAATGCTAGTCATTTCCAAAAGAATATTTAGTATCAATCACCTACCATTCCATCCCACTTCTAAAAATCCCAAGAGAATTACCTTCATTTTCACCATTTCAATTTTACTGCTCAAAGATGTTGAGCACTATAAATGATGCCTCCTCAAAGAGTGATTTTGTCACTATTGAGGGTTTAATGCAATCAATTTTGAAGGTTGGTGGTGAAATAGTTGAGAAATGTCTTTCTAATTTGTATTGATGTTGAATAAGGAATGTTCAAGAAGATTATCAAGAAAAAATTCCTAAGTCATGTCCATGTGCACAATTATGATATTTTGAAGCATTTTTTGTTTAATGTAATTTACACCTTTGACAAGTGAGACTATTGAGTAAGGGCTACATAGCACTTGGTTAGACTAGAGTACATGATAAAGGTGAGAGTAGCCATAAGAGGTTTAAATGAATTTCCAAGGACTGATTCAATGGGTGATACTATCTGCATTATGATGGTACTTCGTCATGAGCTCACTGAAGAAGATATAGCTCTCCTCCATGTTGGACTCATTCAAAATGACATGGGACTATTTTCCCATTTTATAGAGTATAATGAAAAATTATTCTCACCATCCAAGATTGAGACAATGTATGAAGTAGTGGAGAGGATTCAAATCCTTGTTTTTGTCCTCTATCTCTAAATTAATGTACTATCTCCCATTTTTTAATGTAAAAATGATAAATGTAAATTCGTACATATAAATTTGAATATATATAAAGATTTTTTTGTTTTGATAATTTGTGTTTATCTCTTTTGTGAATGTTATTCTTTATTTTATCGAAGTTGTGATAAGCTCTTGTTTATGTTATTGTATTGTACTCAGAAAATGTATATCTTTATATGGCTTAGAATTCTTATTCATATTGTAACATAGTTGATAAGTACCACCCTTGAGGTGGCATCAGACTCTAGAAAAGTTTATTGAGTACACTGTTGGTGTCCGCAATAGTTATGATAACCTCCAATTTTACATCTTTACAATCTTCCTTAGCTTCACATTATATATTATTAATATAAGCATTTCCATTACCTGTCAATGAGAAGGTTTTTTAAAGCCTATCAAAGACCGATAAAGGTTTCAAAACCTTTTGTGAGTTATGAAATGAAACAATCTTTCCTTCAACATTTTTGCGCCCTAAGTAGTTATGGAAACCCCTTCTAGCCCTGAGAAAATTCTCATAACTTGATTAGAAAAGTAAACTCCAAGGATTTCTCTGAAGATATTGAGCCAAGGAACAATTATGATAACCTCATCAAAGGTTGATGAGGTTCTTGAAACTTAGGATAAGACTGAAAAACTTAGAAATTTTTAGGATAAATGTGAATGATTTAGGGTATGTGACCAAAAATAAGGTAACAAAGGCTTTGAATGGGAAAAAATAATGTAAGGATGAAGCCAAGAACCTATGATTATGCTTAAAGACTAGTGTTTAGTTCATTGGGCTAAAAGTCATGTATGGAAAGAGAGGACCAAAATACACCAAAAAAAGGACAAGCAAGAAAATACCTAAACTAATACCACACCAAAATGAATTATGTACATAGTAGGAGAAATCCTACCCCTCTAAGGAAACTAGTTTGATCATGTGAAACTATTAATTAGTGGAGAAAATAACAACCCACTCCCAAAAAAATATTGAGTTATGATGTAACTTCTAAAAAATAGATGAAAGAAAGAACATCCATCGGGTAGTCATTTCATAAGAGAACCCATTGTAAATTAGTATGCTTCCAAAAAATCACTTCTCATCATATGTCTTCTCCCCCTGATACGTGTATCCTTGTATATCACTTTTTATATCTCAATCCATAATCTTTAAAGATCCAACATCTCAACCAAGCTAATTTCCATTAACAAGGTAAGGAAAGGGTTTCTAACCTTGTTTGCATTTATAATATTCTTTTAAATCAAATAACCTAATAATTTGTTTTTTCTTTTCCTTGTCACACATTATGGAATTATTTTCAATGACTTCTTCATGTTCCTGTGACTCACATCTCATTTTATTGTTTTTTCTCCATTAAATCATAGTTTCCATATTTTCAAGCTTGTGAATACCATACCATGAAAATTTTCTTCAAATATTTCTTCATCTAATTATTTTGTATTCTAATGCTTCATTATCTAAAATTTTTCTTCCCCAACTTCACAGTTGACTTGCTTACACCTCTTATTGCTACAAGATGGTAGCGTGTTAGGATCTAAGATCTCAAGCATAGGATTACCCCTAACATTGAATGTTTCATCTAAAACAAAAAGAGGATTAGAATATGTAAACAACTCCACACCATGTTCACCTTTTGATGCCCCTATTCGCTTAGGAATTTATAATTTAGTTATCTTATGTAATGTTGGAGAAGTATTTAGAAACATAAATTCCTCATTCAAAGATGGATTACTAATTTTGTTTACCTCTTTAGGACTAGGATTCCTCATGTAATTTCTTTCTTTGTTGCTAAAGTCTTTATCCAACACTTCTAAGCATCAATTTAGGATAAAAATAATATCTTGTTCCTTTGATTCAAACCACACATTGGCTTGGGAAGTAACATCCATAAAATCACAAAAAAACCTTTCCTCAGTAGGTGGCTCACCATCACTCACCAAGACACTGAGTGATTTTATATCAACATATCCAAATGTGAAAGCTTCCAATTCAGGAGTATATAAAGATATAGGTAACTAAACTTTTTCTTTGAGGTCCAAATCAATCTTATTGGAAGTGGATCTTTTAGTGTAGTTAGAATATACTATACTCACAGGTTGTATATGAGGAGAGTAGTCTTCTTCTTCACTTTATGAATCAAAGTCATTCTTAATTCATTCATAGTTCAAATTGTATACCTCAATATCTTGAGTTTGTATTTCATTTTCCTCATCACATATTGCATAACCTTTGAAGTGTTCTTGACTAAAGACATGAAGATTAACATTTTCAACTTAACGATAGGAAAGATCTAATGAATATAGAGATTGAGAATTTTGAATCTTATATTTTTATATCTATGGATGTAAATATTAACTAAGCCAAACATGATTGTAATAAGAAATTTAAAATAATTTAATTAGCTAAATCAAGTTACATTCCCAATGAAATTCTTGCAAAGTTAAACTAGGAAGCCATTAAAACTTGAAATAAATCTCAAATTGCATAAAGAATCCTAATTAAACTTAGAAAACCTCATCCCATTGGGGGGTTGGTGTTGCTTTGATTGTGGAATTCATCCCTTTCCCAATCCCATTTTGTTGAAATAAGCCTGGATGATGTTGAATAAAATGCTCTCAAATGGATGTGATAAAATCCAATTTCCGTCAAAGATAGTGATAGCAATTGGAGTATGCAAATGTGTGTGAGTTTCAACAACATAAGTTTTCTATGAAAAGGTGGATCCATTTGTCTCCAAATATGATATATTTATAGGAGAGAAAATGAGAAATCAAGGGTTTAGATTGAAAAGATCAATCAATGGTCAACAATGAAAGGATGATGAAACGTGGATTGAGGATTCCAATCCATGGTCAAGGTTGAAAGTTGAAAAGGATCAATTAATTTAATCAATGGTCCAAATTAGCTTTAAACAAACACACTTAATAAGAATTAGGAAGAGGTTAAGAGATATTTTGGAGGAATGAGTGCACAAAATAGGATATTCCATAGGAATATTCTCTTTTGGAGGAATGTGCAAAATAAAAGAATATTCAGAGAATATTACCTTACAAGTGGGAAGGTGAGGATAATTAGAAATTTAGTTAATTAAAACTAAATTTAAATGTGTAAGGGGAAGGAATATTCCATGAGAATATTCCCTTTTGGAGGAATTTGCAAAGGAGGAATATTCTCAAGAAATATTCCCTTACAAGTGGGAGAGTTAGAATTAATTAGTAATTTGATAATTAAAAAAAAGTTTCAATTATGCAAATTAGAGGAATTTAGGATATCCATTACATAATTAACATATTTAATTAAAAGAGATCAAAATGACATTTAATTAAATAATTAAGATTATTTAATTTAAATGAGAGGACTTAGTGTGTTAAAATTAAATATTTTGACTTATCTAATTTAACAAGATGAAACGTTAGCATGAAAGGGGTAGGAATTAACCTAATTAGATTAATTAGATTAATAGATGAAAATGACATGTATTTAATTAAATAACTAGGTTAATTTAATCAAATAAGTGAAAAGAAGATGAAATTCAAGAAAAAATGATAATATATCAAATTCAAGTGTATATACGATTTAGGACATTTTTAAGTGTCTACATTTTTACCCACTTTGAAGTGAGGTACTTGTTATGTTGGGTCAAAGACTGACACTTTTTAGATTAAAATTGTTGCTTAGATCAAAAAATTATAAAAATTCTAATTTTTTGGATGCCCCACTATTGCCCTAGTAGAAGGAATTAAGCTGGTACCCTACCCCCTCAAGAGATCAAATGAAAATTTTAAATTTTGGGTTGATCTCTTGACAAAGATGTAACATCATTTCAACTCAAAGAGGACTAGAAAGATCAGATGTATGATGTAGATAGATTTTATGATGTATAGACTATCATCATCCATGGGTCGCCTCATGTATATTTTGATATATCACACAGATTCAATACTTGGATAGAATTGTTAGTAAAAATAGAAGAATAAGAATAATACGATGGATGGATTTACCATTGATTTCGAGATTGATTAAGAAGTCCAAGAATCATATGATCCATCGAGACTTTATTAGATTATGGTGATGCAATGGATGATTTTTCTCATATTCAAGACTAGGACTCTTTGTCATTCTTTATGTTTGATATAACACATAGACATGATGCATCATGGTACTAAAAACTAGGATGGCATTGTATCTAGTGTGATGGACTTTGACTCTACGAATAGATAGGATAGTTCTTGTTCACACCTTGACATACGAAAAATTCATTGGAATGTAGTTTAGAAGTTTAGAATATCTTGAACCAAAGAATACACAATAGTCAATAATCTACTCCAAACAACCTCCCTACACATAACTAAGCAAGTGTCCGCCAACATTATTTTACAAGAATACCCCACAAGAATACAAAATAAAAGATAATGATTGATGCCACATTCCTTTCTCTCTAAATTATTTTGATAGACATCATTGAGAGGTCCCCAGAATGGTTCAACAAGATAAATGATAAGACAAAAAATAAACATTTAGTATTATCTATATATCTTGCCAAAGGTGTAATATGTGTTGAGGCTAAATATCCATTGAAGTGATTTCCAATGATAATGCCCATTGTAGGAAGGATGCATCCTAGGACGTGTTATAATATGTTGGTGGATTGATAGGTTGTTTGAAAGGCCATTGATATAGGGTTTGATTGACATGTTTGATGATGATCAAGATTTTGATTTGTTGTGTTTAAAGGTTATACTTTTGCTGATTGTTGTACTTGTTTTTGTTTGTGTTACCAAAGGGTGAGTGTGACGGTTGATTTATTATGGATGAGATTATTTCAGGTGCAAGTGAAGTGGGATGGATGGTTTTGGATTTTTCTAGAATATTTCAATGTTTTTGGTAATTTTGAAAAAAAATTGAGGTTGTTTTTGGTCTTTTTGAAAGTTTATATGAATGTTTTGGTTTTTTGATTATTTGAGGTTGTTTAGGATTTTTTGAATGTTTTACACTATTTTGGGTTTTCCTAATTTTCAATTTTTTTGGGATTTTGTAAGATTTTGACCAAGAATCTAACCTAAAAGACTATCCTAGGGGCCTCGAGGGTGTATCAAAGATGAGCCTTGCATACGTTATACACATAGAGACCACATAGTTCAATTGACTTGACTTATTGTTGATAAAAAATGAACATTTGATGGATTGTCAATTTATTGTGATGGACTCCTAAAGGACTAAACTAGGGTGTCTCAAGGGCACATCAATGATGGCCTTTCCTACATTCAAGCTCAGAGACAACGTAGTTCAACAAGGTACTGCTATTTGATTTTTGATGTTTTGACATGTTTAGGGTTTTTTTGGTTTTGGATGTTTTGGATTTTTTGCACAATGTTGATGAGTGTATGGATATGTGATGATTTCAATGACTTTTTTGGGGATTTTTTAAAAAATGAAGCTAGGATTGATTGATCTGATTGATAAATTATTGATAGTGATGACATAGTTGAGGATGCACAACAATACAAGGATAGTGTTGAACAATACAAGGATTGGGAAATGATACATCCCAAGATGATGATGGATTGATTAGATAAGATAGATCACAATCTTGAAGCTAGGCATAGAAAAAATCTATTGGAATGATTTGATGTGATGTTGAAGTTCAAGGTAGATGCAACTGATATTTATTATTTGGATTGATGTATGATAAAAGATAAATCTTGATAAGGAACATCTTCTCATGAAAATGTTCCATGGGATAGTGAATTAGATTTTTTCTTACAAATTATTTGACCAATTTTATTTTGTGTTTTGCAAATGTTTAGATTGCCTCATAAGTTATAGCATATAGCTCAACATTTATTCCTAAAGAAATATGTGAGTATCTACCCCAAGTGTCTAGAAGTGTAGGGAATGATATGGGTGGATGCATGGATAAATGAATGGATGGATGGATATGGATTATCTTGGGATAGGATAACATGTTTGGATAGAGTATGCCTCTTTGGACAATGCCTCATGGCTCAGATAATGCTGGTTGGGATAGGACGAATGATAGTGACCCATGTTAAGATGTTTACCATAAGAAAGTGTGAAGTAAATACCAAACCTTTTCCAAGATCAAGATGAGTTAGATGGGATGAAAATGGATTGGATAATGAAGTACTCCTAGATTTATTATGGATAAGATGGATGGAATGTGGGATTTATTATGGGTGGGATGAGATGTTTCAACCTAAAATGGTGCAAATAAATGCTCGATTCTACTCATGATGCATGTTTTCTAGGTTTTCATCATAATACTTTCCCAAAGCACCACCAAAGTGGTTTTCACTAGAGGACAATTTTCTCTTGACTATTTTCTTGATTTTTTTTACTTTTTTTTAAAATTATTTTTTGAAAGTGTATGCTCATGTTGAACCACCTGGTGTTGATGTAGATGCTACTAGTGCTGATATAGATGTTGTTGTCATGATGTTCCAATTATATCCTTCTTGAAGGATTTTATTTGTTAGGATATGGGCACTTGAATGTAACCCTTGGATTCTATTATCTACTTTTTTGACATCATAGTTAGCCTTACCTAGATGTGCACATCACAATAGAGTGTCCTTAGAGTCCTTATGGTAAAGAGTTTCTAACAATACACAGTCAATATGAGAGTTGGATACCATGGATGTCAAAGTGGATGGTGGAATGTGTTGAGGGATATGAGATGTAGATGGATTTCTTGGTAGTTTGGAATCCTTGATTCTCCAAACTTGAGATGATAAGCAATGATGGGTGGATATGGAGATTTGATTGGGACCAAATTCTTCATATATTTTGTAGGTCACTCTTGAAGCTTTATTTTTGCATTGATGGATAGTTTTGATGGATGAAATTCCCTTTTTCATTTTCCCCCATAGTTTCTCTAACTAATGGAGTGCGATATGAATGATTTTATTAATTTTCTTTGGTATCCATTTTAATTTTTATTGTCCATTTTTCTTTGTCAATTGTTTTGCTTCAATAATTTTCTCTTTTCTTTGATATAGACCTCCTTCTTGTGGTTGGTCCCAATTAGTGGGTAGAAATATGTGTGTATGATGATTCATGATATGAATGGTTGGAGTGTTGGTAGCTATTTCATCATAAGGACACTTTGTGCTCCCCATTTTGGTGTTTGTGCTAGATAAAGTTTCCCCTAGTATTATGGGAGTATTAATAACATGCTTTGATTCTACTACTGACAAACCATTTCCTTATTATTCAAGATTGTTTAGCTTTTTTTATTCTTGACAATGCTTAATATCCTCATATTTAATTTCTTCAATATGCATGGAAGATGTGTCTAATTTTGATGCTTTTTGAAAAGGTGTTGAAGCTTTACAATCCCTATCAAAGTCTTCCTCATGATCCATTTTTTCTTTCTCTTCAAAGGATTTTTTTGATTCACCATCCATGTAGAGGTCTTCTTTATGATCAATTTTTGATATTTCTATGGATTATACTATTCCTTGATCTTGTGTAAAGATATTAGGAGTAGGAGACTCTTGTTCCTTGGTAATGATATTAAAAGTAGGAGACTCTTTTTTTGGATGAAGATCATCTATATGTCCATTAGGAGTAAGCATCTTATGGGTAGATGGTGGAGTATGTAATGTATGGATATGATCATTATTTGTGACATCTTGTATGGATTGGAGAATACCCATTAGATCATGGTAGCATCTTGGAGATATAGATTCTTGATCTTGATTAATTTTGGAATTGCTTTCGACATGCATTGGATCAAGCTCTTGACATGAGTCAATTTCAAAGGATGGATTGCTTATAAAGGGTTCTTGGATATCTTCAATAGGCATGGAAAGTTGATCAATATCATCTTGATCTTTGATTCGATTTGCATCAAGTGTTGAGTTTAGGATTACTTCAATATCCACAACCATGAGGTCAAAGAATGTCAATATTTCTATAAATGACCATTGCTAGACTTTGGTAAAAGATGTTGATCATTCTTTGGAATAAATTATTGAGATATGTCCTCTAACCTATCGGGTGATGTAGAGATATTTTTGACATGATGATTGGTGAATGGATCTTGATTTTTTTCCTCAAAAAGGGTGGTGGGGATATTGTCAATGTTTTCAATCATAGGATCAATAACGCTTCTGGGAATGGATCATTGTTGGATATTGTTGATGGGTTTTGATCATGATTAAAAAATAACTCTTAATGTATGTTGATTTGATCATTGGATGTGGTAGAAAAATCTTTAAGGTTCTCATTGATGGATAGATCTTGATCATTATTTTCAAAAATTATGGTGGAGAGATTAACATTGCTATAATTGGTGGTTGAACCTTGATCATTATCCTCAATAGTTTATTTTCCTTGGTCAAGAAGGTATTGGATTGGTGCAGGAGCACCTTGGTTATTGAACACCTTCATATGCACATTTGTAAAAGATGAATATTTTAATGTAAATGGAATTGTAGAAGTCATATGAGAGTCATTTTAGGTGTAAATGAGTCATTGACAATTCTTCAAGAGGTCAATAGAGTCAAAATATAAAACATGTCAAATTTGTGCAAAAAATTGTGAAAATGGGGAAAAGATGTAAAGCATATTCAAGGCCATGTAAAAGCCAATTTCAATGTACTCAAGGTCATGTGATTCAAGTCATGGGATAAGTTACTAGGAGGTCAAAATAGGAAAAAAATATAAAACTTGCATTAGTGTCATATTGTTAAAAGTTGTTAAAGTTGATAAAAGTAAGAAAAACAAGAAATCAAGGAATAGGAAGAGACAACTTGGTGGAGAAACTAGTTAGGAAGTTGAAATATTGATAGATAGTTTCCTTTTGAATGTAAAAACAACTATAAAAGTGTGTATATGGTGAGAAGACGTAGATCTTGTATTCTCAAATTCATATAATCAATAAAAATACCCTAGTTCAGTTTCTTTGGAAAAAAATTTCTTGTTTCAGGTTGCATAGTTGGTTCAGGCATTTCAGCCTTGGTGTTTGTCAAGAAAAGAGTCTTCTTTCATTCTTGAAGGGTGTAGGAGTAGCAAATTTAGTAATAAAGAAATTTCAACTCAAATTCTGAGTTTTGATTTGTGATTACTTAGAGTTGTTTTGAGAGTCATTTAAAAGGTTAAGGCCCATACCACCGATGGAAACCCAATAGAAAGGTGGGATGGGATGAGTAGGATGTTTTTCTTTTGTAAATTTTGTTATGTAGATCTGTGTGTGTGCAGGGGTAAGCAAGGAGGTGGAGATTTGTTGTCTTAAAGGAGAAAATTCTAAGTTTTTTAGTCAAAATGAATAGTTTTCATCATGACAGTGGAGAAATAACAAGTGCATGGGCTTGGAGTTGGTTCTAAAGGTCTTAGAAGACATAAAAAGTCATGTTCCAAGTGGTAGTCGGGGGTCTGGAGGTTTGCAAATGTGTTCTTGAAGAAACCCTCACTGTTTTGTATTGTTTCTCCTACAAACAAGGGTTTTATTATGCTACGCTTTGTGGAGCCTTTTTTTCCTCAAAATTTGATTATTCCTAAGTTTTGAGACATTCTCCAAGACTTTCTAAAGTCATTTAGTGATTAGGAATAGAGTGGATGGTAGTTTCTTTGTAAATCTGCCCTATTTAGAGGCTAAGAATGTGTAACTGTCTAGTCTTTTGTTTTTCCATCAAAGCAACTGTATTTGGTCATGAGATATGTTGTTATAGATGGAAAAGGGCTCTTGAATGTGCAATGGATTTAGTAGGATGTTATGCGGTTGGAAAGAAATCACCTGATTCAAGGGTAGACTGATCTACTAGAGGTATATGGCAATATTTGATCAAAATAGAGAATTTGTAAAAAGAGTGAAAGAAATGTTGTAAAATGCTTCGGAATATTTTCATTTGTGTTATTATAGGTGATTTTATGTCTGTACAAGGTGTGGAAGGCAGACTTGTTTTAGATATCTTGAGCAAAGATAATGTAAGGTAAAAAGTGGTGTTTCACTGCTAAGAGTAAGGTAACTGCTAAAATAGTGATATAGTAGCATGAACTTGGTTTGTTTTCATTAAATTTATGATGTTTACAATGATTTAGTTGTCTAAAAGAAAGTAAGAAAGATTTCTCTATTGATATTTTGCCTTGGGAGAGTGATATGTGTAGTGGAGTCAATGAATGAATGTTAGAATATTGAATGTTGAATGGTTCAGTGATTTTGATTAGGTTGTTGCTTTGAAGTCAGATAGATTGTTGATGGTAAAGAGGTTTTTAATGTTTGATATAGAGAAGTATTTCTTATGAAATGTTTTGGTTTGTTGATGCAATGTGATTGAACAAATAATTTGTTGAGTAAAGAAGTGAGTTGGTAGAGTTTTTGATGGAAGTTAAGTGAAATGTTGGAGTTTGTATATTTGATCTTCAACTGATTTAGTTTGGGATTGATTTTCCCTAATGAAATGATATTTTTGGTGAGTTGGTATGATGCTCAACATCATGGATGAGATATTTGAGTTTGATACAATCTGACATGTCATGGCCTTTTGTTCTATGGTATTCGTAATAATAATTATCATCATACCATGAGAAATTGATGCTAGGTTCACCCCCATTTAATGATTCTAGAAGATTGATAAGTTTAACATGGACTAATGTGATTAATGTTGATTTGATTGGCTCCCCTAAAGGATTGTATTCACATTTTTTATCTTGTGAGATTTATGCTTGTTGGGATTGATCTAGTTGTGATTGATCTCGGAGATGTGATTTATCTTATTGTTGAGGTTGTTGATTTTGGTATCCAGCTTCTTGATATTGAAGATGTTGTTCTTGATGTGGTTGCAGACACAAATCAATGTTTTGATGACATGGTTTAATCAATGGGGGAGGGTGTCAATTTTTGGGTGGAGATGTCTCTTGGTGATATAAATCAATGAATTTGGTAAGTGCAGAAATTTTATTTCATAAAATTTGATCTTGGTTTTGATTTTGATACCATTGATATAGTTGATTTGGTTGTTGGCCAAGCATATTTGGAATATACACTTGTGGTATTTGTATGGGATCATGCACAAATTGGTTTTGGAGAATGTTCTAATTTGGGGTGATGTTTAGATTTTGTATCATAGGTTGGAATTGAACATCACTATGGTTGGGAAACACATTGCTTTGATTTAGGTAACCTTGAATTTGTATGGTGTTACCTTGATTTGGATCAATAAATTGAGTTGTCAATAAATTTTTTGGATTTTGAACAACATTGGTGTGATTTGAAAATGTATATATCCCTTAGTTCACCAAGTGTGGATTTGATATGTTCATGTTTGGTAAGTTTGTATTTGGTATACTCACATTTGAAATGTATTGATTTGATGGGATAATGTTGTTTTGTTGAAGACTTATGTATTGACCATTTGGTTGATAGATTTGTAGGTTTTGAATTTAATTTAAATATACCATAAGGAAAGCTGTTCCAAAATTTAGATTGGGGATATTCACATTTGTTGTAGCATGGAGGTTTGTAGTAAATAATGATCTCATATGTGAGTTGTATAAATGTGAGTTTTGATAATCAATTGGTATTGTAAGGTTTTGATAGTTTGGTTGATTTATATCACTCATGATGTATGAATCAAGTTTATATTCCATTTTTTCTTGTGTTTTTACCTTGTTGCAAAAATAATCCTCTAAGGTATTTTTGGACCAATGATGTTAGTGGATGATGAAAGGGGTGAATGGGGGATTATTTTTCTAAACTTTTGGAAAACACTTCTAGATTTAAATATTTTGATGTTTTGATGTCTTGGATAAAAGGTGATAATGAACTTGTAAATCTCAAGGTAGACTTGTGACCTTTTAGACTAGTTCAAAAGTGTGATGACTAACTCAATTAAGTGTATGGAAAAGGATCCATTTCACACACAACATAGCTAAGTTAGGTGATTGGTTTGATAATTGTCTAAGTCCAAAGTGTTTATGTGTCCAAAAGTTTCTAAAGTTGTTTGGTGAAGTGACATGTCAAATGTGATAAATATGGATGAAATGTTTGACCCAAAATGTTAACCTAAAATAAACCTTTGTTTTGTAAGACCAAGGTAGTCAGAAACATGCTATACCTCTAAAGTGATAAAACCTTACGAACTCAATGATTTTGGTAAAATAAAAATCAATGATGTTTGACAATAGAACTCAATAATTTTAGCCATGGAACTCAATTATTTTGGTAAAATGAAACTTGAAATCAAATATTTTGTAATACTTACCTTGTTCCACTTTGTTTGTTTTGAAGAGTCAATGTTCGAACATACATCAAAGTGGGGTGTTTATTTGATTTAATCTTAGACTAATGAAGTTATTTTAACCACACCCATTTATCTTGCTTAAGTTTCAAACTAAATTTCTATTTAAAAAACATCATTCATTTCAAAAATTCCATTATGTGAAAATCATGAAGTTAGGGGCATAGTTACCTACATTAAATTTTGAAAGTATGGATTTAGATATAAGCCAAAATACTTAGAAGCCTCTAAGGATACGATCCTTAGGACAAATATTAATATCAAGACTTTTAAAAGGGTATCCATGCTTAAACCAAAGGGTTTGAAGTTTGATGTATCATGTTAATGTGTATTTGAAATGTTTTTGGAACCAAGCAAAGTATCAAACTGACTCACAAGCAATAACATCCCTAGCTCAAGTGGGTACGTATTTCTTATTAGGCTTACCAATCATCCCCATAAGAGATGATTAATCCACGAAGATGGAATGGAAAAATAGGCTATGTCAAGTAAATGTACCATCTTGACATGCCAAGGAAAAGAGTCCCTTCCCTATTTACTTTATTTCCTCAACCAAAAACTGAACATGGTAAGTAACTTATTGGAATGGTGTTATTCCAATGCACTACTTTAAAATACATTTTAGAAATGGACTTGGTTAGACACTACAAAAAAGGTTTGTAATGACCATATCTAGGATAAACTAGTGCTATACATGTGGGAATTCAATCAATTAAGAGGCATCCCAACCCTTAGAAATATCACATGGATACTAAGGTAGACATTCATCAGTATAAAACAACAACACCAGCTTGGTTAATGAATTTAGTCACACCAAATTATTTATATAGTGGACCAAAATGAAAGCACCACTTGGGTCATTCCCTATCACAAGTTGGGAGGCAGGCCCTCTAAAGGTAACATAGATTGTGAAGCTTAAAATGCTTTTCATCACCCAAGATTTCAAAAAGGTGTAAGGGGAGAGGATAGGCACTTCCAAGAAGAAAAGTATACTTGTGTGTTTATCTTCACCCAATATTGTATGAACTACAAAGTTAGAGCATAAGCACAACAAGCACAGACAAGAAAATAAAACACGCATTCATTTTAACCTTGACAAGAATAATCAATTCATTTTAAGCACCAAACTAAAGTGTTGGGATTGTTTTGTTCAATTTTAAACTGATATTGAAAAATGAGGATATGTGGGTACAATTTTAACCAACTTTAGACATGAATTTTAAACCTAAAATGAAATTTAGTTGGCCCTAAAATATGAAGTAAAGCATCATAAATGGGTTATAATTTCCCCATAAGTGTAAAAACACTTTTTACAATGTATAGTCAAATGATGATATGCTCCTTCACTTCAAATTTTATTGCTCAAGTTTGTAAAACCTATTACCCTCCAAAAGCACCATTGTATCTACAAAACCAAGAAAATGGGAATCTAAAGAGAAATTCATCAGATTCAATTAGTGTATCCCTCCTAGTGTAAAAATGTGACAAATTTCATAGTATAGGTTAACTACACTTGATCCATGAGGATTCAAAGCATATTTAATCCACTAAGCATCAATGCCAATAAGATATTCAATGTAAACAAAGATGAAGAAGCCATTAATCTAACATGCTAAAAACACAAAAGCTTGAAAAACATCTACTCTAAGACATTGAAACTTATCCTATTGGGGGAGTGGTGTTGCATTGATGTGGAATGGTGACCCTTGGATAATGAGCTTGTTCAATACATTTTATTGAAGAAATTTGATAAAACCAATGAGAGATATATGTGAAACATGATGAAAGCTAAGATGTGTGTTGTAAATGTGTGCAAATATATTCTAAATTTATACAACATTTAAAGATGCAATTCCTAATTCTAAATATGTTAAATGGATGCAACTAAGTTAAACTAGGAAGCCATTAAAAATTTGAATAAAGCTCAAATTAAAAAAAGAATCCTATTTAAACTCAGCAAACCCCATCCCATTCAGGGATTGGTACTGCTTTGAGTGTGGAATTCAGCCCTTTCCCCATCCCATTTTGTTGAAATAAGCTTGGATGATGTTGAAGAAAATTCTCTCAAATGGATGTGATAAAATCAAATTTCCCTCAAAGATAGTGATAGCTATTAGAGTATGCAAATGTGTGTGAGTTTCAATAGCATAAGTTTGCTATCAAAAGGTAGATCCATTTGTCTCCAAATAGTGATCTATTTATAGAAGAGAAAATGAGAAATCAAGGGATTAGATTGAAGAGATCAATAAATGGTCAATAATGAAAGGAGGATGAAACATGGATTGAGGATTCCAATCCATGGTCAAGGTTGAAAGTTGACAAGGATCAATTAATTTAATCAATGGTCTAAATTAGCTTTCAACAAACACACTTCCTAAGAATTAGGAAGAGGTTAAGAGATATTTTGGAGGAATTATGCACAAAAGAGGATATGAACCATAGGAATATTCTCTTTTCAAGGAATGTGCAAAACAAAAGAATATTCCGAGAATATTACCTTACAAGTGGGAAAGTGAGGATAGTTAGCAATTTAGTTAATTAAAAGTAAATTTAAATGTGCAAGGGGAAGGAATATTCCATGAGTTAATTAAAACTAAATTTAAATGTGCAAAGAAGGAATATTCTCAAGGAATATTCCCTTGCAAGTGAGAGAGTTAGAATTAATTAGTAATTTGATAATTAAAAAATGTTTCAATTTGTAGAGAAGGGGGATTCACATCTCATGAGTTCTCATCATTTTGAAAGACCCCGTACCTTGTGACCTTATTGATCCTATAAGTTTTTGATGATTTATATGTTATTTCATGATGATAGTACACATGAGTGATGATTGTTGCTACACTATGAAGATGTTCATATTCTTGACTAATCCTATCTAACGATTGTTGTGAATTCTTGTGATAGTCAGACAAGTTCCATTCTCCATATACATAATTATGTAATGATCAATATGCTTGATTATTGGTAATGGGTAAATGCAAAAAGATGGGGGGCCAAAAAGGGGGCTTAAGTGGCCACTTTTTTTTTCTTCTGAAATCAGGAAATTATGACCTTGGACATGAAATTGAGGATAATCACACTCAAAATTTTGAGATGCAAAAAAAACAAGGATCAAAGTTCTCCAAATCTACTTTCTAAACTACTAATTTATTTTGAAAATGGTTGAGATTAAGGGGTTCAAAAGAGGGACGTACAAAAATTGGTGTTGTTTTTGTCAGAAAACACATCATAGCAACTTTTGTATGTCCCTAGCATGGTGAAGTTTTTTTTAGTATTGCTCTAGTGAGAAATTAGCTAACAGTATGTAGTTGATGCACAATTTTTCTAATATTTTTTTTACTAATTTTCTAAGTGGACACTTCTTGAAAAATATAATTTTGGTCATACTACCCCTACAAATTTTGGAAACTAATTGAATTTTTATTTTAATTTTTAATTTTTAAATTTGTAGAATGGAGTCTAGTTCCTAAAAATGTAATTTATTTGAAATTTTTATGAATAGTTAATTTATAACAAAAAAACACCAAACACTACTTTTTTCCAAAAAAGAGACACAAACAAAAAAAAAAATATAGATGAAAGGCTTAATATTTTCAAAAAGTGAAAAAAATTACATTGTTGGATAACTAAGAGAGAACCTAACATTACCCAAGTGTTCAATTTTTTTGAAATTGAAACATGTGCAATCCTAACAAAGAGGAAAGACTTGATTATGTGAAATATTGTAGAATTTGCAAAAACACATCACTGGCCATTAGGAAGGCCCTCCAAGCCTTTGGGTTGCTATTCCAAGGAAAATACCAAGCATAAGGCTTGGGGATTCCCAAAAAAAGATATAATGTGTGTGTGTTATAATGTGAGCATGTTATAATGCCCTTGCATTATATCTTAGTTTTTACATGGTTTTTTGTGTTTGTGCGGGACATGTCTAGCAAGACATAACACAAGCATGGTATAACATGCTCGTGTTATGTCTTTCTTTATGTTCAATGCTACTCTATTGAATATATGTTTATATATTTGTATGTTTGTATGTACATGTATTCTTGTATGCCATGTATGTATGTATGTATGTATGTATGTACATATGTACCAATGCATGTATATTGTATGTATGCCTATATGTATGTAAGATTGTATCTACATATGTACATGTATGCTTGTATGTACTTAAGTATGTATTTATTTATGTATGTCTTTAGAGGGAGGGAGAATTTTAAGAGAGAGAGTTGTCTAGGTAGGGTGGGAGGGAGAGAGAGAAGGAGAGACCTGAGAGAGAGAGGTAGAGAGGTAGTGAGAGAGAGTCTTGAGAGAGGGAGAGGGGGTGGAAGGGAGTGTCTAAGAGAGAGGGAGTGGGAGAGAATGGTTTGGAGTGAGAGGGACTTAGCTAGGTAGGGTGGGAGGGATAGAGGGATAGATGGAGAGAGAGAGAGATAGGGGGTGGGAGAGAGAGAATTGAGAGAGAGGGGGAGTGAGAGGAAGGGGAGAGAGAGAGGGAGAGAAAGAGAGAGTTATATAGGTAGGTTTCCAAAGGGAGAGACTTGAGAGTGTGATGTGGGGTGAGAGGGAAAGACCTATGAGATAGATAGTGAGAGGGAGTGTGAGAGAGAGGGAGTGGGAGAGAGATGGAGTGTGAGATTGAGAGACTTGAGAGAGGGAGAGGGTGTTTGAGGGAGTGACTTGAGAGAGGGATAGATAAAGGGGAGTGAAGTGAGAGGGACTTATCTAGGTATGGTGGGAGGGATAGATAGAGAGAGGGGGGAGAGAGAGAGAGAGAGTTACCTAGGTAGGGTACTAGAGGGAGAGACTTGAGAGAGAGAGAGAGGGGTTGGGAGGGAAAGACTTGAGAGAGATGGAAAGAGAGGGAATGAGAGAGAGAGGGAATGATGGAAAGGCAGTGGGAGGGAGATAGAGAGAGATAGATAGAGGGATTGAGAGAGGGCAGTAGGGATTGATTGAGTGAGAGGTACATAGAAAGAGGGAGAGGGTAGATAGAGACAATTAGAGAGGGTAGAAGAGAGGGAGGGAGAGAGATGAGATTTATAGATAGAGATAAATGGATAGGGATTGAGGGTATAGGGTTGAGGGATTAGGGTGGAGGACATATAGGGTTGATGGTCTAGGGTATTAGGGTTTAAAGTTTGAGGGTTGAGAGATTAGGGTAGAGGGTAGAGGTTTGAGGGTATAGGGTTGAAGGTAGAGGGTAGAAGGTTTAAGGGTTTAGGGTTAAAGGGTTTAGGGTTGAGGGTTTATGGTTGAGGGTAGAGGGTTTACGGTATATGTTTGAGGGTATATGGATGAAGGATTAGGTTAAGGATCGAATTTAAGGGGTAGAGGGTATAGGGGTTGA
>VDFB02047230.1:571751856-571773936 GCA_007258455.2 Sequoia sempervirens
GGTATAGGTTTTAGGGTTTAGGTTTGAGAGTAGAGCATTAAGGGTTTAAGTTTAGAGGGATTAAGGGTTGTGGGTTGAGGGTAGAGGGTAGATAGAAAGAGAGAGAAAAGAAACCTATAAAAAATCAACTTTCTCATAATGCGAGTGTGTTTTGAAGTAGTAGAGAGAGATGGTTGTTCTTTTAGTAAGACATAATGCGCTCATGCTATAATGCAGGAACATTATAAGGCGAGCATGTTATAACATGAGTGCATTTTTGCTTGCTCTAAAAATGGTAGAAAACTCAATATACTCATGATACCAATGTTGGATGTTGTGGTTGTGTTGCTGATATGTGGTTGTCATTGATGTCAACACTATTAGCATTAATGCATTAGAAGTTGCATATGTCGAGGATATTGAGAAAATTGTAATGGAATAAGTTGCAGGTTGTCAGTGGTGAAGTGAAGTTTATTCTATTGGTGAGTTTAGTACATTGATGATTAGAGGTTGTGGACTAAATCATTTTTTGTCGAGTATATCTAGTTAATCCACATTAAGTTGAAGAGATCCGCATGAAGATTTGATCAAGTTATGATCATTTGTATTCTAACAGGTTTTCTATTGCTTCAGATGGTGTTCCTGAATGAAGATAATGTGATTATAGTAAATTCAGTTGTTGTGGATGCTTCTCTAGTGATTCATGATGTTTGTGGATGTTTCTAGATCGTGCTCTATCTGTGTTACACTCCCGCATTGATCGTTGTGCTCCCAATTGGTGATTTTATTTTGTATGTTCATGTTTTTCATGGTCATGGTCGTCAGGGTGATTGTAGCATGTTGTGGATCTTCAAGGAATAATTTTTGAAAATATTTCATGTTCAAGAATGTTTTTTTGGATCTTCACTATGTTGTGGCCGACCTTGATTGATTTACATTAATCATTGTTATTGATTTGGGCTGACAGTTTATATTCATTTTATTATTTTGTTTAAGCTGACATGTAGCGATGTAATTTTTTGTTGGAGATATATATAAGAAATTTTTTATACCATTTGAAGGTGTGGTGTGCAAATAATGTTCTAAATATTTCAAAGGCAGAGTAGAGTGTGAAGAAGAGTGAAGAAGTATTCATGTGCTTAACCAGAACTGTAATCAGGCATTAGAAGATGTTATTTTCTTAGTCCAAATCCTTTCAGATGTAATCCAAATGTTTTTGTAAGATAGTGTGTCTTCCTTTGGGTTGTAAACCTTGTAGTAATTTAGTAGTGAGCTCTAGGCAGTGTTCTTGAATGCATGTACATTCCCCATTTATTATTCTTATAGTTTAAATAGGGTATAATCTTGTGGACTGACCTCCACCATGCTTTTTCCCCTAACAGGGTTTCCACATATAAAATATTGGTGTTATGTGTGTTTTTGATGTGTTTATGATGTAAGGTTTCATGGTTATTAATTAGATCTGAGAATAAGGTTAATATGTTTAATAAGTTTTAATTTTTGTGACAACTGATTCACCCCCCCTCTTAGATGTCTTCCCTTGTGTTTCCAACAATTGGTATCAGAGCAGGTTCCTTGAAAGAAGTTTAACAACTTGAGGTGTTCTAGGATGGTGACATATAAGAAGGATAGTCCGAGATTTGATGGAACAAATTATTCTTTGTGGAAGACTCGAATGGAGTGTCATCTGAGATGCATTGGAGAACCCTACTGGAACATTACAAGCAATAGGTATTTTATTCCATAAAATGGTCCTACTACTACTGCTAAGATTAGGGATGCTGAGTACAATATTAGGGCTAAGGAAGCATTGTCGAGTGCTTTGATTGATTCTAAGATGACAAATGTTATGGATCTAAAGACTACACATGAGATATGGAAAAATTTGAAAACTTTGTGTGAAGGTGATGCTAATGTGAAGATTGCTAAGTTGCAAAGTCTGAAAGGGAAATATGAAATGTTGAGAATGGGTGATGATGAGAACATTACTTCTTTCACGCAAAGAGTGAATTAACTTGCGTGTGGAATCAGATGTGTTGGTGGATAGTTGGAAGAATCAGAGATTGTTGCTAAAGTGCTTAGATCCTTTCATGCTGCTTACAAAGTCAAAGCTACAGCTATTGAGGAGCTTCAGACTATAACACATGTAACTAGAGATATGTTGATTGGTAAGATTACTACTTTTGAGTTGAGTGAATCTGGTGATGATCTTCCTAAGAAAAAATCTACATTCAAGGCTACTACCTTCGGAAGGGATAAACAGAGATATGATCTAAGAGAAAGTTCTTCTAGAAAGGTATTCAAGTATGAGGAGGAAATGAGAAAGATTGAAGAATAAGAAAGAGAACTGGATGAGCTTAAAGCACTTATTGTCAAAAGAGAAGCCAGAGGAGAAGGTAAGTATATTGGAAAGTTTCCTATTAAATGTTTTTCTTGCAATAAGATAGGTCATTTTGCATTAAGGTGTCCGGAAAGAGTTCCTAAGCCAAGAAATAACAAGCCTATATTTCAAAGGAAGTATTATTATATTGTTGATGAAGGTGTGATAGATGATGAATCTAATAAAGGGAATGTAAGAGAGGATGATGGTTATTTATTGCTATGAAGGAAAATAATCCTGTTTCTACTAAATCTGCTAGTTGTACAAATGTGGAGAAAGCCTTAGTTGCTTGAGTTGAAGAGAAAGATGAATGGGTGATTGATAGTGGATGCTCTCATCATATTACAGGTGATAAAAGTAAGTTTGTGAGCTTGGAAAAGTATGATGTTGGTGTTGTAAGATTTGGTGATGACAAAGCAGGTGTAATCTATGGTAGAGGATGCATTTCTCTTGATGGTAAGCATAATACTAATGATTTCCTATATGTGGAAAGTCTAAAGCATAATCTTTTAAGTGTTGGATAGATGGTTGATAAGGGATACAATGTTCAGTTCAAGGATGGAAAGTGCAAAATATTGGGGAGCTTCAAAAATGTGATTGCATCAGGTACAAAAACAAAAGGTAATATCTTTCACCTGAGTGCTGCTAGTAAAAGTTGTTTGATTGCTCAAGTTGATGAAAGTTGGTTGTGGCATAGGAGAATGTGTCATGTTAACTTTGATAATATTATCAAGATAAGTTCTACTAATGATATGAGAGATCTTCCTAAGTTGATGAAACCTACTAATGCTATATGCAAGGAATGTCAGTTAGGGAAGCAAACTAGAATTTCATTTGAGAGCAAAAAACATTGTTTAAATGAATTGTTGGAGCTTGTGTGGTCCTTCTAGAGTCATAAGTCTACAAGTTTATAGGTATTTCATGTTGCTTATTGATGATTATTCTAGAATGATGTGGGTTACCTTATTAAGGGGAAAATCTAAAGCTTTAGAGAAGTTCAAGATCTTTAAGGCTATGGTTGAGACAGAGATAGGTTTGAAGATTAAATGTTTGAGATGAAGTAGAGGTGGTGAATTGACTTTTGGTGAGTTTAATTCTTTTTGTGAAGAACATGGAATACAAGGACAATTATCTACATCACAAACCCCTTAGAAAAATGGAGTTATGGAAAGGAAGAACAAGATAATTGAAGAAGCTGCTAGAACTATGATGTTGGAAGGAAGTGTTCCTCATATCTACTAGAGAGAAGCTATGATACCTCGTATTTACACACTCAACCGGGTACAAATCAAAGTGGTACTAGTAAGACCCCTTATGAGCTATGGTATGGTCATAAACCTACTATTAGATAATTCAAAATCTTTGGGAGTAGATGCTTTATCAAAAGAGATGAAGATATGGGAAAGTTTGATGCTAGGAGTGATGAAGGAATATTTCTTGGTTATTCTACTAAAAGCAAGGCCTACCAGTGTTACAATAAGAGATTGAGGAAAATGGTTGAAAGTGAAAATGTCAAGGTTGATGAAGACATAGCTAGACTATGCAGAACCTATGGATATGATTTAGATGATCAGAATGACAACACAAATAAAGGAAAGAAAGTTCAGAACTCAAATCAAGTTCAAATCATTTCGGTGAATCAAGAAAATCAAGAGGAAGGAGAAACTAGTGAAAGTGAAAAAGAGAGATCATAAGAGTCTGAAGTTAAAAAAAATTCTAAGACTCCAAGGTATGTAAGATTAAATCATTCAGAAGATCATATCATAGGTGATAAGAACAAAGGTGTCCAAACTAGGAGAAAATTTTTAGAAGAATATTGTCTGATTTCAAAGACTGAGCCTAATAGTGTGAATGAAGCATGTAAAGATGAACATTGGTTGGAAGCAATGAAAGAAGAGCTATTGTAGATTGAGAAGAATGATACATGGATTCTTGTTCCTAGACCTAAGGATAAATATGTAATTGGAACTAAATGGGTCTTTAAAAACAAACTGAATGAGAAAGGTGAAGTTGTTAGAAACAAAGAAAGATTGGTGTGTAAAGGATGTTCTTAGATGGAAGGAATTGACTTTGAAGAAAAATTTTCCCTTGTTGCTAGAATTGAAGCTCTTAGACTATTTTTTTCTTATGTTGCTTACAAAAACTACAAGGTTTATCAGATGGATTTCAAGTCAGCATTTCTAAATGGCGAATTGGAAGAAGTGTATGTTAAGCAACCTGATGGATTTCAATTGACTAATTAGGGAGATATGGTTTGTTGGTTCAAGAAATCACTGTATGGACTCAAGCAAGCCCTTAGAGCATGGTATGCCAGATTGGACAAGTATTTTTTGAAGCTTGGACTTAAAAAAGGTAATGCTGATAGTAATTTGTATTTCAAGATTGATGATGATAAAGATTTGATTTTTGAAGTCTTTGTTGATGATATCATTTTTGGAGGAGATGATAGTTTGTGCATGAAGTTTGTTGATGAGATGCAAAGTGAATTTGAAATGTCAATGATTTGAGAGATGAAATTCTTTTTGGGATTGCAAATTACATAGTTAGACAAAGGGATCTTTATATCCCAGTCCAAGTATTTGAAAGAATTGCTGAAGAATTTTGTAATGGAAGATTCAAAGCCAGTTGGTTCACCCATGGTGCTTGGATGTAAGTTAACACAAGATGATGATTCTTTGAAAGAAACTAAAAATAGATACAGATCAATGATTGGTGGATTTCTTTATTTGTCTCAAACTAGACCTGATATCATGAATGCCATGTGCATTGTTGCAAGATTTCAAGCTAATCCTAGGGAATCTCATGTGACTACTATGAAGAGGATTTTTCAGATTCTTGAAGGGAACAATTAATTTTGGCCTATGGTATCCTAAAGATGATGATCTTACTTTGAGTGCCTTTACTGATGCTAATTGGGAAGGAGATGTGAATGAAAAAAAATTACTAGTAGTGGTGCATTTTTCTTGGGAAATAAGTTGATTTTATGGCTAAGTAAGAAGTAGAATCCCATTTCTTTATCTACTATAGAAGCAAAACACATTACCGCTACTAACAATTGTACTCAAGTATTGTGGATGAAGTAGATGTTGAAAGATATTAGAGTTGTGTATGATGATCCTATTGCTATATTCTATGATAATTCAAGTGAAATTAGCATTTCTAAGAATCCAGTGTTGCATTCAAAGACCAAGCATATATCTATCAAGTTTCACTTTTTGAGAGAGAAGGTGAGTGAAAAGGAAGTAAGATTGGAGTATGTGCCTACTAAGGAACAAATTGTAGACATCTTTACCAAGCCTTTTCTTAAGGATAATTTTGAGTATCTCAGAGGGAAGTTAGGGTTGATTACCCCTCCTAATCAGATTTAAGACGCATTGACTTGCATCACTCCATGCATTTCATATTCATACCTTGATCTGGATTGATGTTGTGGTGGCTGCTACTCAGGGGGAGTAGTCAAATGTTCAGATATGTGGTTTAGAGCTTGTGTGGAGAAAAGAGATATTTGTCATTGATGTTAAAGGGGGAGAATAGTCATGTGAAAAAATATGAATTATCTAGGGAGAAGAGTCATGCAGGGAGAAGAGTTATGTGAAAGAGTTGAGGAGAAAAGAGTCAAAACCTAAGGGGGAGTAAGTGTTAAGAGATAGTTGCATTGATGGTGTTTTTCACATCATGTGTTGCCATCAATTCCAAAAGGGGGAGATTGTTGAATGTTGTGGTTGTGTTGCTGATATGTGGTTGTCATTGATGTCAACACTATTAGTATTAATGCATTAGAAGCTATATATGTCAAGGATAATGAGAAAATTGTAATGGAATAAGTTGCAGGTTGTCAGTGGTGAAGTGAAGTTCAGTCTATTGGTGAGTTCAATACATTGATGATCAGAGGTTGTGGAATAAAGGGTTTTTTGTCGAGTATATCTAGTTTATCCACATTAAGTTTCAAAGATCCACATGAAGATTTGATCTAGTTAGGATCAGTTGTGTTCTGATAGGTTTTTTGTTGCTTCATTTGGTGTTCTTCAATGAAGATAATTTGATTCTAGTAAGTTCAGTTGTTGTGGATGCTTCTCTAGTGATTCATGATGTTTCATGATGTTTCTAGATTGTTCTCTATCTGTGTTGCATGTCTACATTGATCGTTGTGCTTGCAATTGGTGATTTTATTTTGTGTGTTCATGTTTTCATGTTCATGGCAAATAGGGTGATTGTAGCATGTTGTGGATTTTTGAGGAATAATTTTTGAAGATGGTTCATGTTTGAGAATATTGTTTTGGATCTTCACTATGTTGTGGCTAACCTTAGTTGATTCACATTAATAATTGTTATTGATTTGGGCCAACAATTTATATTCATTTTATTATTTTGTTTAAGCTGACATGTAGCAATGTATTTTCTTGTTGCAGATATATATAAGTGATTTTTTATACCATTTGAAGGTTTGGTTTGCACAAATATTGTTCTAAATCTTTTGAAGAAAGAGCAGAGTGTGAAGAGTGAAGAAGAGTGAATAAGTATTCATGTGTTTAACTAGAACTATAATTAGGCATTAGCAGATGCTATTTTCTTAGTTCAAATCCTTGCGGATCTAATATGAATGTTTCTATAAGATAGTGTGTCTTCCTTTGGGCTGTAAGCCTTGTTGTAATTGAGTAGTGAGCTCTAAGAAGTGTGCCTGAATGCATGCACATTCCCCATTTATTATTATTATACTTTTAATAGGGTATAATCTTGTGGACTGACCTCCACTGTGGTTTTTCCCCTAATAGGGTTTCCATGTAAAAAATCTTGGTGTTATGTGTGTTTTTGATGTGTTGATGATTTAACTATTACCTGATTTTTACCTGCGGCCTCAATCCGACAGGGCAATCTATGTTTCAGGTGTTCATGAAGGCCAAATGGGGACATTGTTGTACATGATTAAATCATACCCCTGATGCATTTCTCAAGAAACTTAGTTGGAAAGCCTGCCTCAGTCAAGTTTCGCATAAAATCCCTCTAAGGAGAAAGTCGGCAAGACCTTCCAGATGTCTTGCCAAATGGCAAGGGTTCTATTCATTTTTGAAATGTCCCGGTCAGCCAGACATTTTAATCACCGTGGATTTTTATGTCTCCCCGACATGCTGAAGTCTCATCGACCGACTGCACTAGAGGAGATCTCAGCGAAAGGTTATGCCTTAGGCATAAGGTTTGGCTGAACGAAAAGGTCTCACCGACAGGGTGGACTCTTCCCAAGATGAAATGGCGTTAGCGAAAGATTTAAGTTCGGCATGAGGTCCTAGCAACCGAGTGATGTCTCACCGAAAGGATGGTGCCTTTGATATAGGGTTGTGCTTTCGGGGAGAAGTCTTGCTGGCCTGATGAAGTCTTGCCAACATGGGGTGGTGGTCCTCGATGGTGGTCTCGACAAAAGGTTTGAGTTCACTGTAATGTCTTGGCAACCAAGCAAGGTCCGGGTGAAGAGGAAAAGTCTCACTGAGGGTTCTTGGTTTAGCATAATGTCTTGCCGACTGCTGAGGTCTCGACGAAAGGGCATAAATTCAGGGAGAAGTTTTCTTGACAAAGGAGGTCTTAGCAAAAGATCGGAGCTTGGTGAAAGGTCTCACTAACTGAGTGATGTCTCCCCAACAAGAATAAGCTCTCACCGAAACAAGGTAGCTTCGACAAGAACTCTTGCCAACCCGATAGGGTCTTGTCGAAATGAAGTGAGCTCGGGGAGAATGGAGGAGCTCGCTATGAAGTCCCACCAACCTGGTGGTGTCTTGCTGATAGCGATGGATCTATTATAGGCTTTAGTGAGACCTCTGGCCAACAGCGATAGTTTGGATGACAATTTTTGACATCGGCATGACTTTTGCAGCTCGATATGAACTCTTGTCGATGGTTGTGAGCTATGCTGATAACTGCTGAAGGGAATAATCACATTGGGGAGACACGGCTAGTGTCTTACCGACATGTGATTTTGATAAGTGACCTTTGATCATCTGGGAATCTACGTGGCACGAGTTCAACCAATCAGAAGGAGCCAAAGATAGACCATGGGCAGTTTGACTATTGTGCCTATCCTTGTTAGGAAGATCAACAAAATGTAAGCAACATGGATCTACTCCATGATGCAGTGGTGTTGTCTCTATGGAGGTCTGATAGCAGGGAATATCTGATGCTGCTTCTAGAGGGGGATCAACTTGAAGAAATATCTGGAGTGAGAATTAGGCAGAAAGGAAGAAGAAACCATGAGTCACAGTGATAGCTAGGATCACTACTGGCAAAGGGGGATCAACATTAATGATAATGCTTTAGAGCATTCAAAGCGGCCCTTCAAGGAGGTTCAAGGATGGACAAGGGGATGCAATTGAATGCAACATTAACTTCATTAAAAGATCTAGGGGCGGATCTCTCTGGAGGAAGATTTTTTGTAAGCCCTAGGGGCCGACACTTTTTGTATATAGGGCATTTTTTCCTCTTTGTGCAGGAGTTCTCCTTATGCTTTTCGAAAGTCTGTGACTTTTGCAGTCCTTTCTCAGATTAGCAAACTTCTGTAACTCATTTTGGAGCATTGTATATAGAGTTTTCCTTGGTCACTGTTGATGTTTCAAATTACCATCTTGTTCTTGCAAAGTGTTGTGCATTTCAGGTTAATGATCAAGTTATTTTGTGAATTTCTTCTATTCCCTTATAACTTTATCTATTGTTTTCATGCCTTCCTTTGCAAAAGTATCATTATACGAATCAAAAACTATGTTCACATAATTACACATGGATTCTAATTTGTGAAAATCTTTTCCTTTTTTGAAAAGTGTGTGAATCAAACCTATTTGTAAAACATTAATGCAAAGCTTACAGAATTTGATGTGTAATCTTATGTTCATTGTCAATTTTCAAGTGTAACCTAAGTATTCCATTGCTCTTATCAGTTTGGTGTATCACCATAGGGTTTAGTTTAATTTTTATGCAATCCTTCTCCCTTTTCCTTTACAAAATTAGTAGTTTAGGTGATACCAAAGGAAGTCGGCCTTCTCCAGAGGTTGACCTCTGTCTACAAGTGACTCATAGCTTTGGAGGTCTTCCCATGTTACACTGAGGTGTTGAACATTAGGTTCAACAAGGTACAATTTCAGGTGATAACATTAAGCTTTCATGATTATTAATTAGATCTGAGAATAAGGTTAATAAGTGATGCAGAGGCAAAGGAAGAAACAACAATACTTAAAACAATTCTTATTCAATCTTTTACCAAAATCACTTCAATTTCTTTGAATTTCTTCATGGCTACAAAGCCCAACTCTTCAAAACTTGACTCTAAACCTTTATAAAACTCAAACCAGACCCTCATACATCTTCAAAATCATCATTTTGATAGAAATAAACCAATTACATAGCCTTATTCCTTTTTTTTATCATATTTACAAGTTACTTGCACCAAAAACCCAAATTTTGCTTGAAGGGAATCAAAGCACTAAATCGAGTGTAACTTTCAAACCACATTGAATCTGAAAAAAATAAATACATTTTTGAGTACCCATTTTTTCCATTAAAAACATATATCATTAGTAGGTACACTTGTTTTGGAACACACGCTTGCTGTCCTAACTTCTTTTATGCTAATTAGGCCTAAAGAGGAAAATATGCATGCAAAAAATCACCTATAACTTTCACAAATCAATTAATAAATCCAATCGCTCCAGTGAGACTTTATAGAATATCATTATGGATATTTTCTCTAAATTTAAGAAAAATCCAATGGTTAAATTATTAGAAACACGAATTCTACTACAAACTGTTACTCTAGATCAGGATTTAGACTGTATTAAAAAAAATTAGCATAACTTCATTAAAAATGAACCAATCTGCATGAAACGAATTGGAAATGGAAGTTGATTGTTCCCTCTAACACTTTAAAAAAATTATTTTAGAATTTTAGGCCGTACAAATCCGTACAAATGCTAGAAACTGTGAATTTCTAAAGAAAATTACAGAAAACTGTGCTTTTCATTATTCCATTTCAAATTTTCAATCACCCACAAGATTCTAAACGTACAAAGAGCATTTTTAAAGGAATAAAAATGACCTTTGAACTTATAACTACTTTCTACATGCCCACCAATGCCAAAAACCATTGATACCTTTCAACTTCTTAAGGTTGCTTATGCAATTTTACATTTTTTGTGTGACAATTTTTATATTTTCTCAAATTTGACAAAACCTTGAATATTGACCCTTCTAAATGACCTCAAATATAAGAAAAATGACTAATAAAATTATTACAAGGTAGGAACAATAATTTTGAATTAAATTTCAAAAGATTGCTTCATGGAGGCCTAATTTTTCCAAGGTGCTCTTGCACCAATAAGTTTAATGACTTTGAATTTTTGTGACAATTGATTCACCCCCCCTCTCCATTATTTTCCCTTGTGTTTCCAACACTCAAGGCCCAAATTCTACATATTCTCTTGGTTTTGTGCATGCTCCAACCAAAATTTTTTTTTTGATGATGTTGTGAAGTGTGCATGCATTTTTTTCACATACCACCACCTTTTTCATAATCTTTCCACCACCTTTGCATGAAATAGTAGAGTTTTCACATTGAAAGGCATATAATTTAAATTCAAGTTTGAATTCCATTCAAAAGTGATATAAAATTGAAGTTTGGAGGGGAACAAGCTTTTGAAAAAGTCAAATTGTTGAGGAGTTTGAAGAAAGAAGAAACAAAGGCTACACAATTGGGTAGAACTCCTCCATTTGAAACTCTAGTTTTTTAGGTATGTGAAGTCCTTACACATTTTCTTTCATTCTATTATGGCTTGATTTCATTTTTTTTGTTTTTCATATTCCATGTTGATCATTTTTTTTTTCCATTATAACCTTAGCTTATCAATGCATATTTCAAATTACACAATTCTTTACACTTGCCAGTTACATTTTTAAACCACATCTATTTGAGGAATTTTGTTAAACAATTGACTTACCTTGTGTATGCTTCCACATTTTGTATACACATATATATTACATAAGTTATAAGGAAGTAAAATAAAACATCATTTCTCAATCCTTTACTATGGATGTGCATACCACTCTCCAAAGCATTCATTTTGGTATAGGCATGGAGGATGTTGGAAAATGTAGTTGAATTTGGTTTTACACCTAAAATTTTCAAATTCTTGAAATTTTATAAAGCCTTTTCAATAAATCTATTTTTTGCATATCCTGCAATCATTATAATCTATGAGGACATATCTCATTGAGCTATTTTGTCAAACAATTATACCAAGCAGATGATTGCCTTGTCTATGCTACCAAATTTTCCATACATGTCTCTAAAAATTGGAATATACTCCTCCCACATTGATAGATCTTTGAATCTATTTTGGTTTTCATCTCTATTTATAAATTTACCTCATCACTTATGTTGTGATATATTTTAAATGTTTTCTTGATTAGTCTACCTACAAGGGATTCTAACCCTTCTCTCCATTGTTTCAAGAATATTTATTCAAGGCTAAGTTAGCAACATGGGGAAAGGTCCAGCCTATCTTGCAATCATGGATCAAAATGGAAGCATGGATAAGGCATTTTAATTGTTTGAGAATAATGTTTCTGTATAAATGTATGCAAAACGTGGTAGCATTGACAAGCTAGTGAGCTTGTCAAGATAGTGAGCTCACTCACTAGCTTGCCAATGCTGAAAAGGTAAGGGAAGCATATGCCTCATAGAAATGGGATCTCACGATGATGTACATCACCATGAGACCTAATTTATATGAGGAATACACCACCCATACCTTGTCAACCCTACCGCATTGGCAAGCTAGTGAGCTCACTCACTAGCCTACCAATGCAGTAGGGTTGACAAGGTAGGGGCAACATATGCCTCACAGAAATGGGGTCTCACGGTGCTATGTTCACTGTGAGACCCCATTTCTATGAGGTATATGCTAGCCCTATCTTGTCAACCCTATTGCATTGGCAGGATAGTGAGTGAATTATCTTTCAAATGCTCCACTAGCTTGCCAATGTGGTAGGGTTGACAAGGTAGGGGCAGCGTATGCCTCATAGAAATAGGAAATACCATTTCTTTCCAATGGTTATGCGCTACCTCATAGCTTACCAATGTAGTAGGGTTGACAAGGTAGGGGTAGCATATGCCTCATAGAAATGGGGTCTCACAGTTATTATAATCATTGTGAGACCCCATTTCTATGAGGCATACACTGCCTCTACCATGTGAACCCTACCGCATTAGCAAGCTAGTGAGTGAGATAGCTTGATCACCGTGAGACCCCATTTATATGAGGCATACACTATCCCTACCTTTTCAACCCTGCCACATTGGCAAGCTAGTGAGTGAGCTAGCTTGCCAATGCAGTAGGCTTGACAAGGTAGGGGCAACATATGCCTCACAAAAAGGGGTCTCACAGTGATGTGGTAGGGTTGACAAGGTAGGAGCAGCATATGCCTCATAGAAATGGTCTCACTATGATGTACATCACCATGAGACCCCATTTTTGTGAGGCATATACTACCTCTACCTTGTCAACCCTACCGCATTGGCAGGTTAGTGAGCTCACTAGCTTGCCAAGGCATTTTAATTCACATGTCTTTTCCATGCTTCCATTTTTATCCTATCTTGCAATCATGACATGCCACATTACCACATTGCTTTAAGGCATTCCATCAAAAAAATTCATGTGACCTTTGTCTATGCTAGAAATACTCTTCTATGGGATGATTGTAAGTATTTTGTATGAAGCCTTGAATGTCATATATTTCATTTATTTTAGGAACTAATATTCATCTCATTACCATGCTACAGGTAAAATTATCTACCATGTTGAGGAAATGAACAAGGAATAAACTAATAGATGAAGAGTATGAAACCAAAAAAGAAAAGGAGAAAGAATGGTTGAGGGAATATCGTGAAAAGAAAAAATTGGATATGATTGATGAAAAAAATCCAATTGAAGAGGAACCTCAACCATCAAAAAGAGTAAAGGCATTGAAATCACAAAGGGCACGAATTCAAAAGCATTGTGGTAAGATAGATTTGGATACTATAATTGGAGATACACCCTCTACCATAAGTGAATACGAAGGGACACCTTTAATCACAAGCAAATATTGGAGGGACACCATCTGCCGCAAGTGAATATGGAGGGATACCATTTACCACAAGTGAATATGGTTGGACACCATCCACCACATCTCAAGTTGAGAGTACATTATCACTCGGATTTGACGAAGAAGGTATGCCATCATCCCCATGCGAACCTCAAGGTATGAATTCTCCTCCACCCTCAATCGAAGGTACACAATCTAGCCCACTTGAATCAAATATTGATGAAATTCCTAATGTTGAGATGTATGTACCTAGGAGAACACCACCTAAAATTTTGCGTATAAAGCCAAAGTATTTGATTAATATTGATGAGGATATTTTGCAACACATGGAAGGTAAGATTCTAGCACACACTTGTAGAAGATATGCTGATAAGATTTGGAAATTCTTCTTTGAAAGGATAAATGAAATTACAAGATGTCAACTATTTGTTGAAATGATGTGGGGTATAAAGTATAGAAACATCATGAAGACTCTTGGGTTGAGAACATTGAATGCTTCAAGTGAAAACACTATCGTGAAGAATCTAATGGATGCTTAAAAGCATTTTTTGGATATGACTCAAACCTAATTTTTTCACAAATTTCAATAGGATTATCTTCAAATTAGTATTTGTCAAAGATATTTTGAAATGATTAAACCTTTTTATGTTAAGATAAATCACACATGCACTACTTGTTGTTGTAGACTACATACTAAATTCTCTATCCATTATGATGTTTATCATTCTATATGTTTATATTTGCATACTAATGATGTTTTGTAGGATTGTAGCATAGAATCCCCCAAAAAAATTTCAAGAGAGTTCTTATAATTTTTTTTATGTGAAGTAAAGGATGGAGAAATATTCTATAGGACACTATGCTTGGATGGTTCATGTGAGCATTGTGGTGGCTTGTAATGTATGCTAGTATGTCAACATATGGAAAACACAAATGAGGTGGGACAAAAACTAGTAGAGTTTGGGAAGTATAAGATAGTGGAATATGTTACAAAAGATGGTAATCAAGAAAATAGGTGTGATTTGATTATTTAGAAGATTCTAATGTATCAGTTTATGTCCATGTTTCATAACAAAATAGTGTATTAGTATGCAAGGCATACCCATAGAGCTTGATGGCTAGACACACATTCAAGCTATTCAAGGACGCCTTTCTTGTTGGAAACAAAGTATTAGTGGTTGAATTTTCAAAGAGCTACACTCTATAGCCATAATGTGAGGTGTAGTCACAATATTGCAACTCCACACAAGTTTCGATATTTGTGCACATAACATTCATTCATGTAGCTAATAGTATAGAGGACCAAAGGAAGGTATTGAGGAAGTATCACTTTTATAGTGGTGATCATCACACACATTCTTTAGAGTTCGTGCAAGGTTGCTTTTATACGTTCTATAGTAATTTGGCTCAGAGGGGAATAGAATACATTTGGCATATAATATGGTCGGATAACTATGCAACACAGTTCAAGAACTCACAAATGTTCTACTGGTTGAGCAAGATGCATGTCATTATAGGTGCAACATATGTGGAACTTTTGTGAGTGTAGGCATGGAAAGGGGGAGCATGATGGTGCAAGAGCATGTGTGAAAAGAGAATTAGCATGAGAAGAGTTAAAGTATAAAGACAATGCAAAGTTGTCAAATGTAAAATCAATCGTTGAGTGGTGTAATGCTTTGATGGGTCTAGGTAATAAAGTTACATCTCTAGTTTGTAAATTTTTTTGGTTGATGGATGATACTAACATTGCACCATATGAGGATTTTTGTACACTAATAGGATCGAGTGAGCTACACTCTTTCCTTAGCTTAGATGCATGTTCCTTAAGTATCAATACACGGAAGATAGCATGCTTTTCTTCTTCTTCATGTACAATGCAAGCTTGGAATGATTATGAGTCAAAGAAGTGGGTTAAGAAATGGTTGACAAGTTATCATAGCCCACTTCACATGTATCATGCTCTAATGACATTTAACTAACACAGATGGATTCATCAGTCGATTTTGACCACATATTAGATCTAGTTCAACCAGGTAATATATCTACTTGCTTAGTTTTTGAAATTACTATTGTTATCTTACTTTGTAGTGTATTTGTAATGTTGAATAATTTCAAGAGATTTCCTACACATATCAATGCAAGACATGCTTATGCAATTATTGCAAATGAAGATAATTAAGAGGGAATGGATTATTACTTGTGTCATGTTGAGGCCAAAAATAAACTGGAGGCCTCCAATTATAGATGGAGAAAACATCGAATACCGTACAAGCTTAGTTGTTGTTACTATAATGTGGTTTAGAAGGTACCCACATAAGAGTATTAAATATTGGTTGTTTCGGGACTTTGACCTACATTGTAATATTCTTCATTACTCAAACCTTGTCATGGCATCCAATGTTCGTTTGACAAAATATGGGGGTAGACCTCTGAACAAGACTTGGATGGTTTTTTGGATTAATTTGTAAGTATGCACATTGTTTCTAATTAATTTATACATGTATGAACATTAATTTGTATGATGCCAATGCTATCATCTAATGTTTATATCATCTTCTTTTACTTTGCTTATTTTTAACCTACTAAAAAATGATTGGTGTCCCTTTGCAGAAAATGTTGATTTATGAGCCATCCAAGAGAATCTCAGCCAAAAAATCAGCGCAACATCCTTATTTTGATGATCTTGAAAAATCTCAATTATTATTTTAAGCCATTATAAAAGTGCGTGTGAAGCTTACTGAGGGAATTTCAAGTTATTCATTTGAAGTTAACCTTATCATGAGCACCTATGATGTAGACATTATAAGAGCATCTCAAATTTTAAGTTATTCTATTCATGAGAGGTGTTGTGTGCAATAGGTATCTTGGAACTCCCAATGAAGATGTATAGCTAGGAGTGACTAAGTTGAGAGACTAGCATCTATGAAGATGTGGATTTTTTGTCTATAAGTTCCTTCCATCTATTTTCATTTCATTTCCATTTTGGATGCTCTTTCTTTTCTTCTTTTAATTTTCCTATTTGTAAGTAAACTACTAAAAATTGATTGGTATCTCCTTGTAGAAAATGTTGATTTATGATCCATCCAAGAGAATCTCATCTAAAAAATTAATGCAACATCCTTATTTTGATGATCTTGCCAAATCTCAATTATGATTTGAAGCCATTATAAAAGAGCATGCGAAGCTTAGTGAGGGAATCTCAAGTTATTCATTTGAAGTTAACCTCATCATAAGCACCTATGATGTAGACATTATATGAGAATCTCAAATTTATTAGTGACATTGTAAAAGATATATGAGAATGAAGTACCTAAGGAATTGTCCCTACAAGTACAAGCACTTGGGTTTTAGAATGGTGTATGAAGCATATTAGACAATTGTAGCACAAGCAGAAGAATTAGGATAGCCAAATAAATCTCATTTTATTGTAAAAATAATATTATTAATATAGTGAGTGTAATAACCATTGATGGTTACTAATCATTTTTTCTTCTTCTTTTATTCTTCCCCTATTATAACTAGCACCAATTGACTAACTTATTATAAAATCTTCATTTATTAAAACAAATCAACCTAATTATTATATATCAATATCAATATAGTATACAATATATACAAATAAACATTTATAATGAGATTTACTCAAATTTTGAAATTTATTACTGCCCTTAAACATTTGTAACTCATGCAACATAATCCCTTAATAGTCCAAATTGCAAAAGGACAACAATATTTGATGGTCTATTACCTAGATACCATGTTAGTTATGAGCATTCCATCTGAGGCATTGGGATCATGTAGGGAAACTCTACAATAACCTCTCTCAGTTTTTGTTATCTTAGAGTCATTTTTCCGCGGTGTCCGATTTTGACTTGATAGAAAAAGTGTCAAATGCAAGCAATGTAAAGTTGCAACGTGTTGCAAATTTCATTCTGCAACTTGTGTGACCAAATAGACTATTCCAACACATCTAGATGGGTGCATTTACACTAGGCATGGTCCTCTTTCACACCCAAACACATGGAATCACTTCGAGCTATGTTCAACCGACTCGATCCCTTAAGGGTCCAAAGTGCAAAATGGCAGCAATCTTTAACGTGCTATTACTTGAAAAATGTGATGCTTATGAACTCTCTATCTAGGCCTATAGTATTGAATTGGGCCCCTGTACAATAACATCTCTTGGTTTTTGTTATCTCTGAGTCATTTTCCTATGGTGTCTAGTTTTCACTTCATGGAAAAAGTGTCAAATGTAAGTAATGTAAAGTTGCAAAATGGTGCAACTTTCATTCTGCAACTCATGTGACCAAACAGACTATTCCAACATGTCTATATGGGTATGTTTACACTAAGAATGTCTTCTTTCACACCCAAACACATGGAATTGCTCCGAGCTATATTCAACTATCTTGATATCTTAAGTGTCCAAAGTGCAAAATGGTAGCAATCTTTCATAGACTATTACTCTGAAATCATGATACTTATGAACTCTTTGTTTGAGCATATGGAATTGCGTTGGACCCCTCTACCATAACCTCTCTTGGTTTTTGTTATTTTGGAGTCATTTTTCTGTGGTGTCCAATTTCCACTTGATGGAAAAAGTGTCAAATGCAAGCAGTGTAAAGTTGCAAAGTTGTGCAACTTTCGTTCTACAAATCGTGTGACTAAACAAACCCTCCAACATTTCCATATGGGTATTTTTATACTAGGCATGGTCCTCTTTCATACCCAAACATAGGGAATCACTCTGAGCTACATTCAACCTGCTCGATCCCTTAACGGTCCAAAGTGGAAAAGGGCAACAATCTTTGATGGGCTATTACTTAGAAATGACGATGCTTAAAAACTATCCATTTAAGCCTATGGGATCATGTTGGGACCCTCTACAATAACCTCTCTTAGTTTTTGTTTTCTCAGAGTCATTTTCCCATGGTGTCTAGTTTTCACTTGATGGAAAAGGTGTCAAATGCAAGCAATGTAAAGTTGTAAACTGGTGCAACTTTCATTCTGCAAGTCATGTGACCAAATGAACTATTCCAACATGTTCGTATGTGTACATTTACACTAGGCATGGTCCTCTTTCACACCCAAACAATCAGAATCACTCTGAGCGACATTCAACCGGCTCAATCCTGTAAGGGTCCAAAGTACAAAAGGGAATAAATCTTTGATAGGCTATTACTTGAAAACCATGATGCTTATGAACTCTCTATCTAAGCCTACAGAATAAAGTTGGGCCCCTCTACAATAACCTCTCTCATTTTTTGTTATCTCATCATCATTTTCCTGTAATGTCTAGTTTTCACTTGATGGAAACAGTGTCAAATGCAAGCAGTGTAAAGTTGTAAAGTGGTACAAATTTCATTCTACAACTCGTGTGACCAAATGGACTATTCCAATGTGTTCATATGGGTAATTTTATGCTAGGAATGGTCCTTTTTTCCACCCAAACACATAGAATCGCTCTGAGCTACGTTTAACTGGCTTGATCCCTTCAAGGTCCAAAGTGCAAAATGATAACAATCTTTGACAGGCTACTACTTAGAAACCATGACACTCACAAACTCTCTATCTAAACCTATGGGATTGCATAGGTCCCCTCTATAATAAATTCTTTCATTTTTTGTTATCTCAGAGTCATTTTCCTATGGTGTCTAGTTTTCACTTGATGGAAAAAGTGTCAAATAGAAGCAGTGTAAAGTTAAAAAATGGTGCAAATTTTGTTCTATAGCTTGTGTGGCCAAATATACTATTCTAACACTTCTAGAAAGGTATGTTTATGCAGGATCATTTTGAGCTACTTTCAACTAGCTTGATCTCTTCAGGGTCCAAAGTGCAAAAGGACAACAATTTTTGATGAGCTATTACTTAGAAATTGGTATGCTTACGAACTCTATGTCTAAGCCTATGGGATCATGTTGTTCCCATCTACAATAACCTCTCTCAGTTTTTGTTATGTCAGGTCATTTTTCTATGGTGTCTAGTTTTCACTTGATGGAAAAAGTGTCAAATACAAGCAGTGTAAAGTTGCAAAGTGGTACAACTTTCATTCTGCAACTTGTGTGACCTAACAGACTATTCCAACATGTCTATATGGGTAATTTTACACTAGGCATGGTCCTATTTTGCATCTAAACATGCAGAATCACTCCGAGCTACATTCAACTAGATCAATCTCTTAAGGGTCCAAAGTGCAAAAGGACAATAATATTTCATGGGCTATTATGCAAAAACCGTGATGCTTACAAACTCTTCGTCTGAGCCTTCAAGATCTTGTTGGGCCACTCTACAACAACCTCTCTCATTTTTTGTTATCTCAGAGTCATTTTCCTCCTGTGTCTAGTTTTCACTTGAGGGAAAAAGTGTCAAATGCAAGCAGTGTAAAGTTACAAAGTGGTGCAACTTTTGTTCTACAACTCGTGTGACCAAACGGGTTATTCCAACATGTCCATATGGCTACATTTATGCTAGGTGATGAGTCTAGAATATGGTCTAGTTTTGGGTAGAATTTTTCATCTATTTGTTGAAGTTATCGTGGACTTTGAAATCAAGTGTTGATACTTTTATTATATTTCCTCAAACTATAGACATTGGGCTTAATCTTATTTCTACAAAACTTTAATGATAATGGCATGTTAAATGGATTGTCTATATTAATTTTGCATGTGGTTAATGAATTTTCCTTAAGGTGGTTATAGATATGCAATTATTGTGCATACTAACATTGTCATGCAGATTTTATTTGAGGATGCTAAGTTGAGGAAGACACCGCCAGCTGGGCATGCACTGTAACGTCCAACAAAGGAATCACTCAAATGTAAAAGGAGGTCAACGATAGAATATTCCTCATGCAAATTGAATGTAACCACCTTATAGTGGACTTTAATTCTGATTGAGCAGATGTGGGCGTTACTGCTGTGCTAAATTTGCATTTGAACTTGCATGTATGACCAGATTCCATGCATACGTAATCGCCGCCACTCCACTTTCTTTGTTTTCCCTAAATGGAATCCTCCCAATCATGGGGTTGACTACCTTATTTAGTTGATAGTATAAATAAATATCTGATGCTCCTTCTTTGAAGGTTGCATGATTTGATATTGTATTTGTATTCTTGAGTTTTCAGTAATACAAATATATTACTCTTTTGTACTCATGATTTATAGTGAATAAAATGAGGTTCTGAGTTCTCATTAGTTTTAGAGGATACTTATCCAAGGGGGTCCACTTGGTGAGTAATTTTTCCTTTAGTTTAGTATTAGTTTATCATTACTTGTTGTTTAGTAACTAATTAGAAATAGTGCACTGACTGTTCCTGCAACCACTAGAATTTCATTTTGTGGCTATTCCTACAACCAAAGTAGATAGAGTAGTGCCCTGTTTGTTTGCTCGTATTTTCATTTCTATTATGCATCTTAGTTTGATGTAGTTGTTGATTGATGATTGGAATTTATGGTATTCCTTTCTAAGCAATTTACTTTTAGTATTGTGAGTTCCTTAGCTATAGAATTAAAATGGTTACTTTGGGTTCCTATTGCACATACTGTGCTGACCCATTTCAAGTTCACATCCCTAGGTTTACAAGTTAAATGCACCTTCATGATGATTGCAATAGCTATTTAGGTTAGATTTCCAATCTTTGAATCATGGATGTAAAGGCTTAGTTATTAAATAATTGTAGGAGGCAAAAAATTTTGGTGCCATTATTGGGGATGGGATCAAACTAGAGAGTTCTTTGGAGTCATTGGTAGATTTTCTTGTTGTAGTATTTCTGGAAGTTGTTCTTAGTATACCCTTATTTAGGAAGTAATGACCCCCCTTATTCTTTATCAATTCTTTGTGTGAGTTGGCTAATAATGAGTGATAGCATATGCATAGAGGAAGGAGAAGGGATGCTTATGAGAGCTTTCTTCCTAACAATCCTAATCCATTCTATCTAGTTGAATATAAAAATTTTCTAAGAGAAGAAGAAGAAGAAGAAGAAGATTCACACCCCTTTGTTGATGCATTTCCTGATCTATCTAGCTCTGAAGTCTCATCTGAAGACCAAAATCAACTTGATAACCCATTTGATTTGGAACTACATCAAGTAGGCACGAGTGATGCAAATAGGAATAGACCTAACTAACCAACTTTTCCTTTCCCATTTCCCATTAGAATGAAGTTGATAACATCAAGAACATCCCTACTTCAGCACTCCCTAAGTTTTATGGACTTGTCACAAAAGATCATGATACCTTTTTGTTTGAGTTTGAAATACTCTATAGGAGTTATGATTATACCACAAATTCCCATAGGCTTAAGATATTTCCTACCACTCTGAAAGAGGCTGCATTAAGGTGGTTTATGAGCCAAGACAAAGATACTCTGGAAACTTGGGAAGACATGAAGACAAATCTTCTTGAGAAATACAAGGAAATATGTAGGGGCAACAACATGAGAGGAGGTGACATTTTCAGGATGCAACAAAAGGAAGATGAAAGTGTGGAAGATTATATTGCAAGGTTTCTATTTTTCCTACAAAAATCTCCACACCATACACTCAATGAAACTCACAAAAGTTGTTTTTCCTGAGAGGAATCAATGACAACTGCACTAATGCC
>VDFB02047230.1:571774036-571793173 GCA_007258455.2 Sequoia sempervirens
ATATATTTATATATATATATTATATGGATATATTTATATATATATATATATATATATATGTGTGTGTGTGTGTGTATAAACATGTATATATATTATGATTATAGTATAAGAATATTTTTTCCTATGTGAATTAATTGATTATGTAGATAAGTGAATTGGTAAAAAATTGATTTACTTATAATTAGATAATTGAAGGATTTGCTTAAAAGAATGAAATAAATTATATTTTATTAATGAATGCTGATTTCTTTCATAATTATTTAATAGTTGATTCATAAAAATCACTTCATAACTAGTTATTTAGAATAATTGTTATTTTAGTTATTTATATATTGTTGTGGTAAATGGCCTATTAAGTGAATTAGGTCGTTGAGTTAATGATTATATTGAAATGTGGAAGTAATGTTTTATTTAGAAGTATTCATGTATGTAAGTTATCATTAGATTGATTGCTTGTATTGAATATTGTGTTGATTATTGGAAATTTGGGTGATTTTGGCAATTGTCTAAAAGTTGGAGTCAATTGTGTTAAATTGTTAATGTTGGCTTCTAGATGCCTAGGAGGGAGTATTTTTACATGTATGGTTGTTTATGATTGTTTCACTTTGAATTGATTTGGTAATGTTGAGTTGTGTGCAAGAGGGTCAATGCCTCGCACTATGTATAGATTCTTGTGATTGTGATAAGTGTGCAAGATGGTCAATGCCTTGCACTGTGTTTTGGAATCATGCAATAATGTTAAGTGAGCAAGATGGTTAATGTATTGCTTGATGTGTAGGTTTTAATAGTTGCAAGTAGGGGAAGTGGCTCTCCATGGGGGCTATGAACCAAAGTGGTGCCCAGGATAACCCATTGGAGGTTTTCTTAATCTAGTGATAACCTTAATAATGAATTAGGGGGATGGGTAGAATTTAAATTAATTAAGATAATGTATGCCTCACTCATGGCTCAAGTGCTTGTTTAGGCTTGACATGAGATGGGAAGGCTTGGAAGGGAAAGATCAACAACCTTGTACTCATGAAAGGTATGTTGATTCTACATGAGTTTGTATGGGGGGCGGGAATTGAGAGAGGCTGCCAGGATAACCCAGGATGGAGGTTAGGAGCCTAGGAAGATTCACTACGATAACCCATATCGAGCTATGTGATGAAACTCCTCCCTATTGCAGTCTAGCATTCCCTAGTTGTATGTTCTCCTTCTATTGCATGTGTGCCTTTGGAAGTGAAGTTAGTTGTAAGTGATGTTGTGCTACAAATAGTGTTGTGTTGGAGTCCATGTATAATCCATGATTGTGTTAGCCCCTTTACTTTCTTGACTGTCTATTTGTAGTGGCACCTTGTGTTATCTCCTAGCAAGGGGGGTGGACCTCAGGGTTCCACATGGTCGAGAGGTTGGTGTTTCTTCCTCCATTATGTGTGCTTGTTGCATGATCATGTGTGGGGAGATTGTTCTTTATGTGTGGACTACAAGTCCTATTCTAGATTGAAGAGACAAATTTTATGTATATGTATTGGATTTTGTATTAGTTTTGTCTCTTATTGTAATCAGATGTATTCTTCCCACATGTACTTAGGGAAGCAATGTTGTAATGATTGTAATGATGTAACTAATATTGATGTATTCTTCTTGTAATGAATGCTATAATGTAATGCATCTTGTATATATAGTTAGCTAGAAATGACTTAATGTTGATTATCAGTTGATATGTTATGTGGAATCATTTAATTTGATGCTTTTAAAATGAACCTTGCTTGATAGATAAATCATGATATCTTGGTATTTAATGAAATGATTCTAATTATCCTGGTTAGTGTTTATGTGAGTAGTGTAGTCAAGGAACCTTAGAGGACCTAGGTTTAGATTAAATGTTATGTTATGTTATGCATTCCATTGTTATTTCTTTAAAAAAAAATGGCTTCATTAATGTGGCATAGTATGTATTGTCCTCTTGGGTTCTTTGGTGGGGCCTTACACCTAGTATCAAAGCCTAGGTTCATGCACTGGGTTCTATGGATACCAATGAGCCCATTATATGGGATAGTAGTTTAAATTTAATAGTTAACCTTGAAGCTTTCATTTCAAGTATTCTTGGTTGTGCATTCCCTAGACCCTACCTTATATTTGTTCATGCTTGTACTCTTTCTCTCTTCTCTCTAGGAATTATATCTATGTGCATTATGTGTATTCATATTTTGTGCCTTCCCTTTTGATGTGAGTGATTGTCATATGATGCTATGTGATATTGGTTCCTCTTGTAGTTGTGTTTGGGGTAATTTTTGAATGCTAAGGATAGTGTTGGGTGTGTGTCTGATCATCTTGTATGTAATCCCTTAAATAATGTTACCATGAATGCTCATATGACCAACTTTATTACAAAGAAGTAGTATGTTTACCTTCCTTATAAATAGTAGGATAATGTGCTTGTGTTCCACATAATAATTTGAATTAGAATATCATAATGCATATGCAAATAATTTTCTCATTGTACATATATTAGTTGAATGATGTCTCTCTCTCCCCTCTTTCTTTTCCAAGTTTGATATGAAATATAAAAGATGTTGATTTATGATGTGTTGTATCAATTAGATGTATGGAGTTTACATGTATGTGATATTGTATGTTGAAAGACTATCTTTATGGTTTCATATCTCAGTAAGGAATCAAGAATTATTGGTTGCATTTATAATGTTAGGAAATTTCATAGAGTATTGGAATTTTCACTTTTAATAGCATGTAGTACAAATATGCATCGTAGACAGTGATGTTATTTCTAGAAAATTTGATCATTCTTGTGCGATCTTACTTAATTGGCATATATATGCATTGATTAATGGACAAATTTCCCTCTATCTTCTCTCTTTATCTAAAAATTAGATTCATAAGGACACTACTTACGAATGTATTAGACATCAATAGATGCATTGAATGCTTATTAAGGAATAAAATTTGAATTGCATCAGAAGAAAATGCCTGCTTAGTAAGGAAATTTTGTATCTAGGAGTTCATGCATCGCATCTAGGACTCTATTTTTAAAATTAAGTAGGTAGAACACCTTCGCATGGATAGTATAGGAAATTATTATGAAGTAATCGATTAATAGACCATGATATAGCATAGGTGTTTAATAGGGAAAAAATGGTGCACTGCTTGTAATGTGTGCATAGAAAGTTGGAAATCATTCCTTCATGTCCCTATGTGATTTGGAAATATGGATGTTTTAGTTCTATAAGAGATCTATTTGGTTGGATGTAACGTATAAATGTTGCATTGATGAATGAATAGGCTAAGTAGTGGTATTATTTCCTTAACTTATCTAAATTCCAAAGGATGTGTGTGTAGGTTCAATAAGTTTTAGTAGGAAGGAATAATAATGAGGTAAATGATGTTGTGGTATGAGGAACATGTCTTTAGCTATTGGAAAATGTATGAGCTATTAAATATTTAAATTAGAATGTTGATAGGAAATAAGTTGATGTGATATATGTTTGAAAATTATTGTGATGATACATAAAAAGGAAATATACAAATAGGGTTATAGTATTTATTCGCAAGAAGATAAGTGAGTGGATTTTTTTAAGATGTGTTAGGGAATTATCATAGGTAATAGGAGTGATTATAATTTGGTATTGCTATTAAGTCTTTTTTATTAATCAAGTAAAGAGGTTTTCCTAATGAAAATAATGATGTGATTGAAAAGTTTTCTTGCTAATGTGCATGTCTTGTATTTGAGTTTTGGGTGAGGAACTAGGTGACTAAATTATTTTGTGGCATTATTAAGAGCATTATATTTTCCTGCATCCTATGCACTATGTATTGTGAATGATATGGTGTAGTAGTGAATCATAAATAGAGAATCTAAAATTAGTTTTCATTATATCCATGATCTTGTGAATGTAATTATTTTGTGAATGAGATATCATAATGAACTTTGGATAAGTGTTGAGTGTATACCTTATGTGGATGTGAAATACTATATTTCTCTCTCTCTTGCATATGTTATTTACATAATGAATCACTACATGAATGCTAGTGTGTAAGGAAAATATTGTATTGCATTAAAAGATAGTAAATGAGTGTAAGAAAGTAGGACACCGTGATTGTTTGATTGTTGTCCAAACTTGCTTAAGAGAAATGTATTTATAACCCAATGGACTAATGTGTTTGGTGTATAATCTCAAGCGCACTTAGGACAATGTGGTCTTAGGTGTCGTGTAGCGGTTACTCCCTTTAGTATGGCTAATATTAGTCACCAATTTTTATGGTTATGGTTGGTATGGCATTTTTCCAAGATATGTTTTAAATTTGTGCTTTGTAATGTTGAACACTGGCATGTTTTCTTTTGATTTTATTATGCTAGGACTAGCCACCGAACTCCTTTCTTTTCATTTATTTATTGACACTTGTCATGTTTTATTCATTATGGGTATTGAATTGCTGAAATTTTTCATGATTTAATGTTGAAATTGATAATTTATCCTCTTGAGCATTCTTTTTCAATCTCTTATGGTGGTCATTCCAGATTTTTGGTATTATTGAACTTAGTTTTAGTTGCTAAGTGTTGTTTTTATCAAGTTCAATTTGAACTTTTGATAGTGTGTTAAGGGAGAATACCGTAGAGATTGGAGCCAATCATGTTGGGTAAATAGATTGTATAATGTAGATTTGAATAAATGAAATGTTTTTTCATGATGAGATACATTTGTAACCTTTTTAATCTTATGGGATGCTAGATAAAAGTGTGCTAGGATAAAGAAGTTCATATAATATGTGATAGATGATAACGAACTATAGCTTCTTTCCACAAATGATCATGTAAGTTTTGTAGAGCTAATTAATATGAATGTAAATGTGGAGTGTATTTGAATATAGTGTGCATTAGGAGTTATAAACATGTGTTGATATTCTTTTCCTTTCTTCCTGGTTGAGACTTTACTATGCTTTAAGTTTAGTGTGTTATATGAAAATATTGAAAGAAAATATTATCCTACAAGGATGTTTGTTGGAGTGGTAGCTTTTGGTAGATGATTGAGTGAATTGGTATGTTTACTGTAATTATTGAAAAGTATTGTATCTTTTTGTATCACTTACGGAATGCATTCATTGTGAAAAATGTGTGACGTAAACGAAATCTTTGCTAATATTATTTTACTTTAGGGATTAGGAAAAAGGAAGAAAATGAGTAGGTTAGGAAATTTTTACCTGTTGATGAACTCTAATCATGGGTAAGTAAGTTATGTTATTGGTATTTACATTAAATTAAAGGTAAACATGGTATTATTTAAATAATTTTTAGGACTAATGTGTTTATGTTTTATTCAAACCTTGTGACTTCCAGGAGTAATTCAAATCTTAGGGGGAGAGAATGTATTGCCCCTCCAAGATTCACCTTTTTATGATGTTTATGTCAGATGCTTGAGGATTCATTTTATGTCTCAAGTATTCTTTGCTTGTTAAAACATTTTATAATGACATTCATTACAGTACGTTACTATGTTAGATGATATAATACTCAAGACTTGTTAAGATGTTAGGTTTATATAGGCTCTGTTTATTGTTTATGTTTATTAAGAGACTAAGAGCTATTTCTTCATGATTACATGTTGACAGTGTATTAAGATGTTAGCATATTAACCTTTGTTGATGATTCATATGAAATGATCGAAGAAGTGTAAATGCTTTATGTCTATGATAGCCCTTGTTTAATGTTTTATTTAAGGATATTTGATGAAATACTTGCATTTAATAATGATATGCTGAGATCATTGTCATGAATATGTGTGATGTTCTAGGTTACAACTTATCATGTGTGTTTATAGATATGCTTATCATAGTGATACATGCTTAAGGATATTCTAATGACTAATGGAATAGTGATGTTAGATGTTGGTTAGTCTTTGATTATTTTGATGATGATTATGACATGTTTATGAATATGATAGAAGTAGAATGTGTTACCTTATTTTGGAATGGTTTATGATTATTGACGTTATGAGATGTTATTTGATATATTATATGGTGCTTTTAAATGCTATTTAGGTGTGAAGGGCAGGATGTCATATTTCTCACTTGTGAGAACCCTATGAGGTTTTGATTTCCTTTCACTGGATATGTGATGATTATATATATGTACAAAGACATTTCTGTGTTGCAGGTTGAAGGTACTAGGCATCAACTCCACTTGAATAGGTAGGTTTGAGCGTTCCTTAAACCTGATGGAACAGTTTATCGAAGATAGCACTTGGTCCCCTACCCTAGCCATCATCCTCGAAGAGGATGAGTATCTGGTCCAATACATTGTCAGTGTGTCAGTGTTGTCTATGGTCAGTTGGTCTTTCTTTTTCACCCTGGTTAGAGTTCAGGTAATTTTTTGGAATTTGGTTTGTTTAATTTAAAATTATTTGATAAATGTTTTTTTTGGTTAATAGATGCATTAAAATAAATTATTCAGTAAAAAGGGTACTTTGATAAATAAATATAAATATATTTATTAATAATCATAGTTTATATTTAAACAAATTTGCAACGTAATAAAATAATAAAATAAAATTTTAGTGGAATGTAATAATTAATAAATAGTAAAAATAATATGGAAAATAGAAAGGTTTTTCATGCAAGTTCATGCACAACTTTGAATAGATTGTTGAAAAAGAACTTAATTTTTTTTGGGGGATTTTGAGAGATCTCTTTGGATTTTTGGTTTTGAAAAAAGATCAGCCTTCTTCTTCTAAATACTTTTTTTTTCCTTTTGGGGGATTTTGTTTGGAGATTTTTGCAAGGGAGTAATTTGTCTACAAATTTTCACATATTGTTTTGGTTGTGAGAAATTGGGGATTCTTGGAGAAAATTGAGTTAGGGTTTTTAAGAAGAAAATATTTGTAAAACAATTCTATTCCATCGCAGATTCTTGGAAGGGAGGAACGTAGAAGGATAGGTGAAGGAAGGCATTGTATCAAATCAATTTTAGAAAATGAATTTACAAATGAGACTTCGTTCTTCTTACAATAGTGCTATTTTTTTGATTGTTCAACAAATTCATCATTTTTTTTATAATCTTATTGCAAATATATTTTATAAATATCATGTAATCGTTGCACTCCTGAGAAAAAAATTATTTACTCCTGTTGATTGTATTTGTGAAGTTTTCTATAAACCCGGTTTGTGCGTATCTTGCAACCATTGGATTTTTACAAATTTTCATCCCTTGAGGCATCTTTTTAAAGGTTGGGTCTGCATGCATTGATTTAGATCTCTCAATCGCATTTGCTAGAAATTTTTTAACACTTTTCAATGAAATGTATTGTGCATATCTTGTCATCTGCGTCCTCCTCCAACTAAATATATTTGTTGAAAGTTTCTAAAGTCTTTTTAGAAAATCTTTATGTTCCCATCCTATTATCATTTTCCTCCATGAGATGATATCTATTTGAGCTATCCAGTTAAAATACTCCAGCCAATACTCTTCTTGTAAGCTTCTAAAGCCTTTTCATCAAGACCTAATGAGCGTACCTAGATTCATTGAACCATTCCATCCAAAGTGGGGCCACACAAAGCCTTGTGACCCTAGAATTTCCTTGACTGATGCCATAGGTAGTGGCTAGTGGCGCCATGATCACCTTTGCTATGAGAAGATCGTGCTAGATTATATTATGAATGAGATTTATTGAGAGGTGGTCAAATTCTCTCCTCTCCCTATGTGGTTACTGCTATAACAATGCTCTAAGGTTAGACTACCTATTCATTGGCCACTGTATGATGTGATTTCATTCCTACGATTTATGTTGATGCATAATGTTGATATTTGATGAAAATTCTAATGTTTGGTATTTGATTATTATGTATTATGTCTAGTAATCATTGTAAATGCATTATAACGATATTCTATGAAAATATGTTATGTTTGGAATTCGACGGACATGTCTTTGATTCAGCGTTCAATTATATATATATATATATATATAATTTGACAGATTGTATTGCAAATTTCATTCTGTTAATAATTATATATGTATATGTATATATATACATGTAGTGAATTAATTGATTGTGTAGCTAAGTGAATTGGTTAAAATTGATTTACTTATAATTAGATAATTGAAGGATTTTTTTAAATGAATGAATTAAATTATCTTTTATTAATGAATGTTGATTTATTTCATAATTATTTAATAGTTGATTTGTAAAAATCACTTCGTAACTAGTTATTTAGAATAATTGTTATTTCAATTATTTATGGATTATTGTGGTAAATGGCCTGTTAAGTGAATTATGCGGTTGAGTTAATGAGTATCTTGAAATGTGGAAGTAATGTTTTATTTAAGGAGTACCCATGTATGTAAGTTATCATTAGATTGATTGCTTGTATTGAATATTGTGTTGATTATTGGAAATTGGGGTGATTTTGGTAACTATCTAAAAGTGGGAGCCATTTGTGTTAAATTGTTAAGGTTGGCTTCTTGAGGCATAGGAGGGAGTATTTTTCCATGTATGGTTGTTTATGATAGTTTCACTTGGAATTGATTTGGTAATGTTTGAGTTGTGTGCAAGAGGGTCAATGCCGTGCATTATGTATAGATTCTTGTGATTGTGATAAGTGTGCTAGATGGCCAATTCCTTGCACTATGTTTTGGAATCATGTAATAGTGTTAAGTGAGCAAGATGGTTAATGTATTGCTTGATGTGTAGGGTTTACTAGTTGCAAGGAGGCCGAGTGGCTCTCCATGGGGGCTAGAACCCAAAGTGGTGCCAAAGATAACCCATTGGAGGGTTTCTTAATCTAGTGACAACCTTAATAATGAATGAGGGAGATGGGTATAATTCACATTAATTAAGATAATGTATGCCTCACTCATGGCTCAAAATCTTGTTTAGGCTTGAGATGAGATGGGAAGGCCTGGAATGGAAAGGTCAATTTCCTTATCCTCATGAAATGTACGTCAATTTTGCATGAGTTTGTACGGGGGACTGGGATCGAGAGAGGCTACCAAGATAACCTAGGATGGAGGCCAGGAGCCTAGGAAGATTCACTAGGATAACCCATATCGAGCTACGTGATGACACTCCTCCCTATTGCAGTCTAGCATTCCCTAGTTATATGTTCACCTTCTATTGTGTGTGTGCCTATGGAAGTGAAGTCATTGTTGTAAATGATGTGTTGTGAATAGTGTTGTGTTGGAGTCCATGTGTAATCCGTCAATGTGCTAGCCCCTTTGCTTTCCTGACTTTTTATTTTCAATGTGACCTTGTGTTATCTCCTAGCACAGGGGGTGGACCTCAAGGTTCCACATGGTTGAGAGGTTGGTTCTTTTTCCTCCATTGGGTGTCATTGCTACATGAGCATGTGTAGGGAGATCGTTCTTAATGTGTGGACTCAAAATCATGCTCTAGATTGAGGAGACAAACTTTATGTATGTGTATTGGACTTTGTATTAGTTGTATCTCTTATTGTAATCAGATGTATTCTCCCCACATGTACTCAGAGAAGCAATGTTGTAAATATTGTAATGATGTAACTAATATTGATATATTCTTCTTGTAATGAATGTTATAATGTAATTCATCTTGTATATGTAGTTAGCTAGAAATGAACTTAATGTTGATTATTAGCTGATATGTAATGTGGAATCATTTAATGTGATGCTTTTAAAATTAACCTTGCTTGATATATAAATCATGATATCTTGGTAGTTAATGAAATGATTCTAGTTATCCTGGTTAATATTTATGTGAGTAGCATAGTCAAGGAAACTTAGAGGACCTAGGTTTAGATTACATGTTATGTTATGTTATGCATTCCTTTGTTATTTCTTAAAAAAAGAATTGTTCCATTAATGTAGCATAGTATGTGTTGTCCTTTGGTTTTCCTTGGCAGGGCGTTACAACTAATGTCGGGGCTTTCTTTCTAGCAGACTAATTGATCTCATGGTTTAGCAAGAAGTAGGATTCGATGTCCTTATCAATAACAAAAGTAGATTATATAGCTACAACATCTTGCTACACTCAAGTGTTGTGGATGAAGCAAACTTTGAATAATATCAAGGTAATGTATGATGAGACCATTCTTATTCTATGTGACAATACAACTGCCATCAATAGTTTAAATAATTCAATGATGCATTCTAGAAAAAATCATATATCTATCAAGAATCACTTCTTAAGATATAAGGTTGCAAATCGAGAGGTAAAATTTGAATACATACCTACAAAGTATCAAGTTATAGACATCTTAACAAAGGAACTAACTAAGGACACATTTAAATATCTCTCATAGAAGTTAGGGTTTGTTTCCCCTCCTTCTAACTAGAAGCATAGATGGTGCATCTATCTAGCGAGGTAAATTCAAGACATATTTCTATCCTTAGATTCATGAGGGCTACCTCTTAGGGGGAGCAGGTAGAAATAATTTGAGATGGATGATAAGGTTTGTACAAAGAGGGGGAGCTTGTATGTTGTAGGCATAGAGGAAGACAACTAGCCCTTTTTCCTTGATGTTAAAGGGGGAGAAATTACATATCAGGATAGTGTTGCCATCAATACCAAAGTGGGAGATTGTTGCATGTGTTTTCATTGGTTTCAATAAAGTGGCGGTGTGGAAGGTTGTGGAAGTTTGCATATGATGCAATTAGTGTGATGATAAAAATTGTTGTGAAGAGTTGGACATGATGATGAATGTCATGAGAATGTTGTGCATAGTTTTACTACATCTCCTATTGCTCATGAATAGGTAAATAAAATATGAAGTTGTGGTTTCTTCATCTTGATGAAGAGAGATGTAATTTTGTCTATGTTATTATGAATGTTGTATTCACTGTTCCTTGATTTAAATCATTGCATAAGATATGAAATAAAGTATGAACAGTTTCCATGCAGTCAATGACTCAAGAAGTTGTATTGAAGAAGCTAAGTACAATGCTTTGTATTCCTCTATATTCCTTTGTATTTGAAGATATGGCCTTGCAATTTGGAAGTTAGACAAAGGCAAGTGTGAAGTATGTATCTTCCTATTTTCAAAGCATATAAGTTACTATAAAAGTTTCTAGAGCTAGTAGAGTGAGGTCTGTGTTGTTGCAATCAGGAAGGATTTGAGGAATACTCTGTATTTCTCCATATTTGAATATGTGATCTTTCATTTTGGAGGGTAAGTTCAAAATATTTGTATGTTATCTCATTTCATGTTTCAAGTGTTAAGGTGTGTTGCAAGTATGTTTTTCAATGTTCTATCTCATTTTTGTGGATTTTTGGTTTGCAAGAGATGTTGGATTTAGTATCTAGTTGCTTGCACCAGTATAAAGTAGCATGAGGTTATGAAAGGAGTGTATGAGAATGTTTATGCATGTTATATAAAGCATGAAAAGTGATTTGCATGATATTATCTAGTCTCTCTGATGTTGCTTGTGGTCTAGAGTTAATACATGGATGGTTAAGCATTTTTTGGGCTGACTTTGTAAGTTGAAATGTTTGTACTAGCATGGATATTTGTGTTAAGGTAAAATAGGTCTTGATTATCTCTTTGTTTGGACCGCATTTGATTCCTTATTGCAGATGTTTTGAAGATGACTTGGTATGGCTATTTCACATTTCATCTTGGTTGATAAGGATAAACTTTTTGAAGCTTGAGGAGGATATAAATGAAAGATCAAGGTTGTTGCAAACTATGATAGTATGTGTAATGTGTGAAGATGTATGTGCAAGAGCATGTGTAATGAAGTGTGTTGAAAGCAATGAGTTGATGGTAGCAGAGGTTGTCTAGTAGAGGTGTTGAAGATATATGTCAGTGTGAAGAGTGTTGTGATGATGATTAATTAACATTTTTTATCAATTATGTTATAATAAGGTTGTAGCATCTTCCTGTAAGTGTTGTAATTTGTAGGGAGTTGTTGCTTCCTTTGGTTGAAGCCATAAAAATTGTGTTTTAGGAAGTTGCAACCTATTAAACTTGTTGTGAATCTTATTTTTATTTGTGATGTGGGATTTGGATAGTAGCTCCAAGAAGCTTACTCACCATGGTTTTCCCTTCTATGGTTTTCCACATAAATATAGTGCTATAGTTGTGTGCTTGTGCTTTTGAATTACATTTGTTACTCTATCTATTTAAAGCAATAGGAATTTTTGGTGGATAAAGTTGAATTGGATTAATTGTGGCATATACTAATTCACCCCACCTCTCAATATATCAATGTGTTATAACATCTCTCTCTTTGTTAATATACCCTTTGTGATGCCTTATAGGATTACAAGAAAAAATAGATTAATAATTAGTATTGCAATTAGACACATCCTTGAGATCCACATGTTTCATATTTGAAGAAAAAAAAACATTATAATTAGAAATAAGGGATAGAAATGGTATCTATTATCTACATAGAAAATTTCAAGAGAAAAAAATATACCAACTTAACTCACTATAAATGTAGTTAAAGATATTATAGATAAAATAATAGAGTTTATTTTTATAATGTGTAGTGTCATAAATTGTCACCCTTAACAATTTCACACTATGTTTTCTCCCCTTCAATTATTGGACCTAATTAAGTCCCTACTTTCCTAAATTATGCATTCCAAAGCCTATTTTTACCATTTTCTGAAGTATTGCTTGCATTGAATAAATACATGCAATTAATGTTTTGATCCCAACACTAAATGTGTTAGAAGATAGGGCCAAGACCCATACACCCATATGTGTATGGGTCCCCCTCTCTTCTTGGGGATCAATTATTAATATGTTATTGTCACCATTTTAACATTTAAGATTCAAATTTCAAGTGTTGGCTTTTGGGATCTAATTTTCAAAAAATTAACACAGTTGCATATAAATACCTAGTTATTACATCATTTGAAGTCTAACAAGATAAATATAGAAAATTAGTGGAAAAATTGTAATCAAGAGCATTTAAGAGCAAGTCAAGAGTAGCATTTCAAAGAATTATAGCAGCAATTCAAGATCCAACATCATGTCAAAGTTTATGTGTGTTCATTCATGTTTTATGAAGGCTAACCCTTGTTGTAGGTCTTTAAAGCATTTAAGAAAGCAAGATCCAAATCCTTGAGGTGATGTGTATGATTTTAGTACTTCAAGGAAGCCATTGAAGTGTGGTGAGTTGCATCATTTTATAATTTCAGCATTCCTTCCTTCCAATTATCATTCATATTATTGACATTGCCATTATAAAAGTTTAAACAATTATACAGGGTTTGACTGAGGCAAGCCCTTAAATGGCCCAACATCTCATCTCTTTATGAATGTGCAAATCTCATATTTGAAGAGGATTGAAGGAAAAATATCATTTATTGCATTCAAAGCCCTAAAAGTTGTCAAGCCAAATAAAATCAACTAAAAAATTACCTGATGACATTTCGACAACTCTACAATAAAAAATTAGAAGATCAAATATAGAACCAGAGGACCCCAAAATTAGTTTCAAAACCCCCTATTAGGGATTCATATCACCCTAAGCATTTTTTTCCTCCTTTGCATGAAAGATCCAACATTTTATGATAGGTGCACATCATCTGACACTTCCTAGATCTATCTACAATTCACTATTTTAGATTGTGTGCTTTTGGAATATTGCATTTGTCATGCTAGTTCATATAGTTCAATTAGATTAATCATTTCAAATCATTTACAATCCATTCCCCATTATACATTTTGGTGAACCTAACCTATTAACATCATAAACCTTCTAAAAATTACATTCATTCATCCTAGATCTAGGTTTTGCATTGTGTTGTTTTTCATCCTTTATTTAGGGTTTCATATTTGAATCATAAAAGTCATAAAAATCCAAAAATATTGCATCACATATTGTATAATATCTTGCATCGTCACTTGCACTAGGGTTTATTTCAGTCATTTACATCAAATTTACATTCAAAATTGCTTTCCAAATTTTCATTTGTTGTTCAAACATTTTCATACGCTTGCATTTCAATCACATTAACAATTTCTAGAAAAACAATAACTGTCAAACCTGTTTGCAAACATAAATAGAAAACTTAACAAGCAACTTAAGCATTCAATTTTTTAAATTTTCAAACCTCTTGTCAAGGACACAAACACCCTTGGGTGACCTTTTCCTTGTATAGGTGCATCTATAAATAGTTTCACAGTTGTCTATCTATGTCTACTCAATCTATAGGTATTTTCAAATCTCTATTTTGGAATCAGTAATTTCATGTATTTAGGCATATTGCATAAATTTCATAAAAGGACAAAGTGCATTGTTTTTGTTTCAAAATTTCATCAAGATAATTATTTCTAGGTATTTTCATTTCAAAACCAATAAATTATTGCATTTCAAATATAAATTTTATATCATAACTTGTTTAAACATCTTCAATATTCTTGCATCCTTGCATTTTGCATCAAATTGGCATAAAATAAGAAAATTTTGGAAAATCATTTATTGTTATAGCTTGTTGCAAGTAGAATTACAATCCTTAAGCAGTGTAATACATAGTCATATTTTGAGTTTACAAAACCCTTGACTAGGACTCAGATTCCCTTGGGCATCCCTATCCTGCTATTCCTAGTTTTGAACACATTGTATTACTAAGAGGGGGGGGTGAATCAACATATATTAAAACTTAACCATTCTCATTTATAGATTAAACATCACATCACATTAACTAAAGGAAGAGCATAGATGAAAACATGCACAACAAAAGGAAACCAATATTTTTACATGGAAAACCCAATGAGGAAGAAACCATGGTGAGAGTTAACTCACAATACATGCAGCTCACTTCTTACAAAAAATACAATGTTATTTAAGGCTCACTACCTAGGCACTTGCAAAATAAGGTGCACAACCTTAGGGAAAGATACAAGGAATTACTAAGACTCATTATCTCAAATTAGGATACATGAAAATTATAATGAGAAATATGAACATGAACTACTATAAAGAAGCATCCAACTTATGTTAATGTTGTAGTCCCTTTTTCACACAATTAATCCATCATTGGTGTAGGGGAACCCACATGTCTTCATGCCTCCAAGGGGATCAAAGTTTGAATTTCAATTTTTTTGGTGTTTTTTCATGTAATAAGGTCCTTAAGGACCATTTTATGTGTGTTGGAGTTAGTTTGAGTCATTATGGAGTCTCTAGGTGCAAGGTTAAGTAAAAATGCAAATGTTGTCAACATTGTCAAGCAATTTTGCAACTTTTTGCAAACAAAAATATAATTGAGGATTTGTTAAGACAAATAACCAAAATATGGTTAGAGGAAGTTACATGTTTGTAGATGTCTAAATTTTCCTTGTAATCTTGAAGATATGGTTGGTAAGGATAGGAAGAAGATTGGAATGAAAATTGGAATCAATTTGGAGCAATTTTTTTTGTGTTTTTCCTATAACAGTCATGTTCTTTCATGTGGTACAGACTCCTATTGCACTATACAGATGGAAATATGATTGTATGATGTAGAGGGAACTCTTACCTTTAATTTTCTTTTGGTTTGGTTTAATTTTTATTTTATTTACAAAAGTTAGAAGCATTCTGGTGAAAACCATTCTAAACCCCACCTAGGGTTTCAACTTGCAAAAAAATGCCATAACTCGAGTTTCCTCCATGGGAAAATGCTACAAATTGGTAGAAAACTCTCTTGGTTCCTTATATCACCCTACAAGATTTGGACTCACTATTTTCATGTGGGAAAAAGATCTTTTCACCAGTTCGCTTTCCTAGAGTCTCAAAATAGTCATAAAAATCCCTTAAATGGTTATTAACCATTGAAATCCTCAATTAATCTTATGAATTTGGGTTGGATGAATGTTGTGGCATGTTGGAGAGGCATTTCATGGTCTGGAAATAGTTAGGACTTGCATTTTTTTGTAGTTCAATCATTTGTTTGTTCCAAAACCTCATGGTTGTCATGCCTAGTTCCCAATTAGGCCTACTCAAAAAGCGAGATAGTCACTTTTTGGAACTTTTCGTACAAAGTACCCTACCATAGTTTTGAGGTATGTTAAATAATGGCCAAATGGGTATATGAAACAAGTATTCTTTCTTTGAGATCAATTTTGGGTGAAAAGTTATGTCAAAAAATGTATTTTTGAAACGCTACAAGGAATAACAAGGGTTTGTGAAGGAAAACCAACATTTTGATGAGAAAGGGAAATTGTAAGTGGATGTTTGTGTGTGATAAGAGATTTTTTACCCCTAATATACATAAAATTGGTATCAGAGCCCAAATATTTGGGCAAGAAAGTTTTGGAAGTTTGTGTATTATCTTTTACAGGTTGAAGAGAAGAGCATAGATACCAAAAGACTAGGCCAGAGGAAAATAAGTGGGCCTAAGGTGAGGTATCAAGAAGAAACATTGAGGAGCAAGGTGAAATATACTTTCTTGCAAAAGGAGAATGGAAGTTTTGAGGAGAATAGTCCATAGAGACTTGCAGACTATAAAGTTATCAAGCAAGAAATAAGAGAACAAAATAGAGAGAAGTGAGGTGAAGAAGAAAAATGAGAAGGAAAAACAAATAAATTTTTAGCAAGAGGTAATAGAGTTGAGTAAAGCCTTGGAAAAACTGAAAAAAGTTCAAGAAAGAATGCAAGAAAGAATAGATCTTGAGATGCAGTAGTTTCTTGAGAGAGCAAACCAAGAAAATGGTTGGTATTGGCCAATAAGGAAGAAGGTTAAGTGGCCTATCAGGGAGATCATTTAGAGTAGAAAAGGAAAAATATGACAACAACAAGCATGGATGAGTTGCAAGATATGTTGAAAGGAAGGGCTCTAGAATCATCTGAAGAGACAAGCAAATCTTGTGTTTTTGAAACTAAGCCTTTGTGTGAGTATGTGTTTGTAGGTAATGATATGATGATAAAGAAGGAAAGACCCAGTCAAAACTAGGGATGTTTACTTCAAGATGTTGAGGACATGCATTCCAGTAAAGGCTTTCAAAATGAAGAAGTGAGGAACAATGCAAGAAAGCATGAGTTGATACAATCTCAGGCCATGAAGAATATTGATGAAGTGGGTTTTACAAAGGTAGAAAAACAATGTTATGGTATGTATTTGTGTATTTCCTATGAAGTTGAAAACCTTGAGTATGAAGGAAAGATAGGAGAAACTCCTTTGAGTGAGGGAATACTATATTCCATTCAAGATTTTCCTGAGGTTATTGAACTATAGTTGACATGTTGAAAGGATTATTGGGTGAGTGTGGAAAACATCTCATGGTTGTATTACAAGGGTCTCTTTCAAATCTAAGTAGTGATAGCATTGACAGGAAAAAGGGGCACTCAATCTTTTTTGTTTTCCATTGTTGGTGAAGACTCTACACATTCATTGTAGGATTTCCAAAAGAATATATTGTAGGTTAGTGATTATTTACTTCTTTTGGAAGAGAGCAATACCATTGATCAAGAAACCATGTTTGTTGTCCTAATGGTTAGAGACAAAGAGAGGAGACAAAATGATTTGGTTGAGATGGTAAACTTGAGGGGTAAGAAGCCTAAGTTCAAAATGAAATAAGCTATTGAAGCGAATCAAGGTTTTATTGCATTTTATGCCATCTATCAAGAAGAAATGGATAAATTGCAAGCTGGAGAAAGGAGATCCAAGCGAAGGGAAGTTGTGAACAAAGGGGCCATTGATTTCAAGGTTGTAGATTTAGTTTTTTATTTGTATCTTTTACAAGTGGATGTTGTTGCAGGTTATGATGTAGGTTCACAAACATTTTCATATGGTGAGTGGGTCATGATGCAAGGATTTACTATTGTAGGTCTTAACTCAAGAGGTACTTGAGTTCTTTTTCCTCTGGGAAGTATAGTGCAAGGGCACCCACCGGTCTTCATGCCTCCAAGAGGATCAAAGTTGGAATTTCATTTTGGTTTGGTATTTTTTCATGTAATAAGGTCTTCAAGGACCATTTTATGTGTGTTGGATTCAGTTTTAGTCATTATGGAGTCTCTAGGTGCAAGGTTAAGTAAAAAGGAAAATGTTGTCAACATTGTCAAGCAATTTTGCAACTTTTTGCAAACAAAAGTGTAATTGAGGATTTGTTAAGACAAATAACCAAAATATGGTTAGAGGTAGTTGCAACATGTTTTTAGATGTTTAAAAGTTCCTTTTAATCTTAAAGAGAAGGTTGGGAAGGATAGGAAGAAGATTGAAATGAAAATTGGAATCAATTTGGAGCAAAAATTTATGTGTTTTCCTGTAATAGTCTTGTTCTTTCACATGGTACAAATTCCTATTGCACTATATGGATGGAAGGATGATTGTATGGTGTAGAGGGAACTATTAATTTTTATTTTTTTTTGGTTTGGTTCAATTTTTTTTATTTGCAAAAGTTATAAGCATTTTGGTGAAAACCGTTCTAAAGCCTACCTAGGGTTTCAACTTGAGAAAAAATGCCATAACTAGAGTTTCCTCCATGGGAAAATGCTAAAAATTGGTACAAAATTATATCTTGGTTCCTTCTACCAACCTAAAAGATTTGGGATTGTGATTTTCACGTGGGGAAAAGATCTTTTCACCAGTCCGCTCTCCCATATTCTCAAAATAGTCATAAAAATCCCTTAAATGGTGACTATCCATTGAAACCCTCATTTAATCTCATGTATTTGGGTTGGATGAATGTTGTGACATGTCAAAGAGGCCTACCATGGTCTAGAAATAGTTATTACTTCCATTTTTTTATAGTTCAATTATTTGTTTGTGCCAAAACCTCATGGTTGTCATGCCTAGTTGCCAATTAGGCCTAGTCAAGAAGCAGGACAAACAATTTTTGGAGCTTTCTGTACAAAGTACCCTACCCTAGTTTTGACATATATTAAATAATGGCCAAATAGGTATCTAAAACAAGTATTTTTTTTGGAGATCAGTTATGGTTGGAAAGTTATGTCCAAAAATTCCTTTTTGAAAGGCTACAAGGAAGAAGAAGGGTTTGTGAAGGAAAAACCACATTTTGATAAGAAAATTCAATTGTAAGTGGTTGCTTTTGTGTGATAATATATTTTTTACCCCTGCTTTGGATCAATCATACTGACTATGCACACTTCATATTCAACACTATACACAATATCAATTTACCATTTATTAATAGCATCACAAATGATTTTGATCTTCTATAAATATACTCCACAACAACTCAAAATCTTGATTAGGTTAACTCCAAGATGACCTTTTGAA
>VDFB02047230.1:571793193-571995894 GCA_007258455.2 Sequoia sempervirens
TAAATCCATACCTTCCTAGTTGCATCATCAATGAATGTAACATAATACAGAGATCCACCAAGAGAAGATACCTAAGCTGGTCCCCATACATCCATATGCACAAGCTCCAATTTCTCATCTTTCTTTTGTTTCCCATCCTTGAGAAAACTTACTCTCTTTTGTTTTCCATACACACAACTTTCACAGAAATCCATATTAACACATTTTAGACCTGGTAAAACATTATTTGAATGAAGTACTTTCATACTTTTTGCACTCATATGCCCAAGTCTATTATGCCACAGTGCTGATTCAGAGTCCACAGCAATTGTATGATCTTCTATCTGCTGAATTGCAGCAACTGTTCCTGAACATTGATCTTTTTCTATAACAATTAAAGTAGAAGGAACAGTATGACCTGTACAAAAATATAAGGTGCCTACTTTCACACCTTTTGCTACCACTAAGGCACCCTTTGTGACCTTCTAATTTTTATCACTAAATGTAACAACACAACCTTCATCATCTAGTTGCCCTACTAAAATTAAATTTCTGCTTAACTTTGGAACATGCCTTACCTCACATAGTAGCCAATTATTCCCATTATGCAACTTAATCTTGATTATTCCTTTCCCAACAATCTATTAGGGTTCATTATCTCCTAAATAAATAAGCCCAAAATCCCCTTGGACATAATCAAGAAAATAACTTCTATGGAGGGTAGCATGAAATAAAGCCCCTGAATCTAACACCCAAGAATCATCAGCATTATCGAGGGAAAGAATCAAAGCATCCTCATAAGATTTATTACTTACCACATTTGCCTCTTTACTTCCTTCCTTTTTGTCTCCTTTATTTTTCCGAGACAAGCAATCTTTCTTCAAATGATCCGACTTACCACAGTACTAGCAATCTCTCTTATCTCTAGATTGGGACCTTTTGTCCTTTGATTTTCCTCATGACTTCCCACGATTTCTAGAATTGTTTCCTCTCTCCTTTTTTATGCCCCTGCTTTTTGCATTCAAAACACTGCCTGATGTGGATGTTCCACCTGAGCTTTTCCTATGGATTTCCTCGCTCAAAATAACACCAACAACATCATCAAATTTTAATGTATTCGAACTAGAAATAGAATTGCTAGCAGCCATTACCAAGCTATTCCAGCTTCCAGGCAAAGAACACATAATCAAAAGAGCCCTAACTTCTTCATCAAAGTTTACTTTTATAGAAGTTGATTGACTGGTGACCTTATTAAACTCATTTAAATGATCAGTAACTGACCCACCTTCTACCATTTTCATATTAAATAAATGCTTCATAAGAAATACCTTATTCGAAGCAGAAGGATTTTCATATAACTTCGCCAAGGTTTCCATCAACTCTTGAGTTGTCTTTGCTTTTGTAATACTGAATGCCACCAATTGTGTCAGGCATAAACGAATACTACCAAGAGCATTTCTATCCAAAATCTCCCAGTCCTCATTAGACATTGTTGCGGGTTTCTTAGTTTTCCCTTCCAATGGCCGCCATAAATCCTTCTGATAGAGATAGTCCTCCATCTGCATCTTCCATAACTAATAGTTCTGCCCATTAAACTTCTCAACCTTCTTACCCTCGTCTTCCATTGCTCCCACTCAACCGTGAGACTCCCACTCAACCATGAGACCTTCCTACAAATGATAATCAAAACACAACCCACTCCGATACCACTTGTTAGGGTTAGAAAGGCAGATATCTAACAATTAAATGCAGATTTAATTAATAAATAGAGAAACTAAAACATACAGAGAATAAATCATAACACAAAGAATTTAGTGTGGTTCACCCAATCTGGGCTACATCCACCAAACCGCAGCCATCCAATACTTTTATTATCCAATGTAAAACTTATTACAATCTTGCGAATAATCACGTTTTTCATCATACTGTAACAACCATTCAAACCCCTTTTAACAAGCTTAATCACTTAATGAATAATGAACAAAGTGCAAACATCACTTAAGAATAATGCAGAAATAATTGTAACTTCACTTTAAGATATAACAATGTTTAATCCAGCTCCACCAATTGAGCTATAGCAAAAAATTTGTAACATTTTGGCGATTTCCACTAAATGCTTGCCTACTAAGCATAGGTCAGTTGCCTTAAAGCACTCCATTGGGCGCGGAGTCAAATTTTCCCCTTCATGAACTCAGGAATTCAAACAACAACACTTCAAACAGTAGCAAAACAAAAAGAAACAGAAGAGAAAGAAAACTAACAAGCCCTAATGGCCAACCAAACATGCGCAGTAATGCTTAGGGAAAGCAAAACTATTGAAATTAAATTTGTGGAACACACTTATTTGAAATACCACTCTACTTATCTACAAGATAGAACTTATCTCAAAGGCAATGCTTGAGGTGGATCCCATTAACTGGGATAGAAAGCACCTCTCCAATCAACTTAGAAAGTTGAAACGCGTTGTGTTTCTTGCACTCTGTGATCACATAAGGCCCGTCCCAAATTGCATCGAACTTAGAATGTCATCCAAGTTTTCTTTTAAATTCATTCCATTTGAAAACCAGATCCCCAACAATGAACTCACATGGTCTTTCCCTCTTATCAAAAGAGCTCTTCATTTGAGCCTGATGTATCCCCAGTTGCCTTAAAGCTTCTTTCCTATTTTCCTCCAACTCTACTAGCTGTGCAAATCTCACTTCAAGAGGTTGTTCCTTCAGCAATTCCAGCTCCTTAACATGACTTAAAGTTGGCAACTCAATAGAAACAGGTAACTTAGCTTCTTTACCATAAGTTAGAACAAAAGGTGAACAACCAATGGCTCTTTTAGGAGTTATTCTATCAGCCCAAAGGGCTAACTTTAGCTTTTCATGCCATGTCCGCTGATTATCCTCAATAGTCTTCTTGATTATCCGAATCAAATTCTTATTTGTAGATTCTGCCTGACCATTTCCCTATGGATAATAATTAGAAGACGTATTCAAATAAATATTATTTCTAATTGACCAATTAGAAATCCTCAAACCAATAAAAGCTAAACCATTGTTAGAAATGATTGAATCTGGAACACCAAATCTCAACATGAGATCTTGATAAAAATAAGCTCTAAAGTTTCATTTGCTTCCTTTAAAGCAACTGCTTCGGTCCACTTGGTAAAATAATCTGTGGTAGTAAGTATCCACTTATGACCCGCACTTGAAGGAAGATTGATATGACCAATAAAATCTAAGCCCCACTTGGCAAAGGGTTGTTCTACCTGAATCGAATGCAAGGGCAATGCTGCAAGCCTCTATTTTCTAGAAAATAAAGCACATTTCTCACATTTACTGACCCAAGTAATAGCATTTTGAACAAATCAGGCCAATAATAACTAGCCTGCATAATTTTTAGGGTTGTTTTTGCAGCAAAGTGACCTAAAGGTCCATCATGAAACTCTGTTAAAAGCTTGTCAACTTGATCAGGCTGAATACAACGCAATAAAATACCTTGGAAATCTCTCCTATAAAGAATGCCATCAATAATTGCATAAGGAATGGCTTGTAATCTATAATACCTTCTTTTCGCTCTGTCTAAGCCTTTGGGGCACTCACCAGTTTGCAAATAAAATCATTTGCTGCAACCAAGTAGCAGGAGACACTGGAACAACATCCGCAACATCATTACTTAGCATTGAATTTGTATTTGCAGCTTCTTTTAAGTTGTTGTCTTCATTTCCAACAATATGTTCACACAAACCTTTGCCTCTAATGAGCTTAGTTACCTTTATATCAACATCAAATTCCATTACTTTGGTAATCCAACCAGCACGCTTATCATTTCATTCTTTGTTAAATAAGAAATCCTTAATAGTTGAATGAGCTACGAGCAAATGAATCTTGTTGTTGGACAACATATGCCTGAATTTCTTTAAACTTCTCACAATAGCAAAAAAATGCTTCTAGACAAAAGAATATTTTACCTCGTAATCATACAATACTTGGCTGAAAAATGCTACAGGTTGCTCCAAGCCTTCATTGTTTTGTTGGTATAACATAGCTTAAACTGTATACTCCTCCAAAAGCATACAAAATGAAGTCTTTGTCAAAATTTGGATTAATGAGAGTAGGAACAGCTGCAAGGGCTTCCTTAATCTACTCAAAGCTCCTCTTACCTTCCTTGGTCCAACTGAATGGAATATTCTTTTTAAGCATAGAAGTGAGAGGTTGCAGCAAAGCTGCAATATTCGGTATGAACCTTCACACAAAATTTATTCTTCCAAGGAAGCTTTGCAAGCCTTTCTTGTGAGCGGGTAATGGCAATTCAAGAATTATAGAGACTCTTTTAGGGTCTATAGAAATACCTTGCTTTGGAACAATATGTCCAAGCAATTTTCCTTCGTGCACTGAAAATATACACTTCTTCGGATTGAGAGACACTCCGAACTCTCTACATCTTTAAAAAATCTGCTCTAAATGATCAAGATGTTCATTAGAATTTCTAGAAAAAATATTAATGGCATCTAAATATATCAGAATGAATTTGTTCATAAGGCCATGAAAGGCTATATCCATTGCTTGCTGAAAAGTTGCTCCAACATTGGATAAGCCGAAAGGCATCTTCTTGTAGGCCATTGTGCCCCACTTGGTGGTAAATTTCATCTTGAATTGATCTTCTTGCTTAACCAGAATCTGGTTGTAACCTGAGTAACCATCTAGCAAAGAAAATCTGTCAGAACCAGAAACTACCTACAAAATTTGCTCCATGGAAGGGAGTGGGTAATGGTCTTTCAATGATGCATTATTTAAATCTCGAAAATCAACACATAATCTGATTTCCCCACTTTTCTTCTTGACTGGTACTAAATTTGACACCCAAGAGGTATGCTTAATAGGAAAAATAATACCACTCTCAACTAATTTATTCAATTCATCCTTCATAAGGTGTTCTAATTTAGGGTTAAGCGGTCTTTGTTTCTACCTTACTGGTTTTGCACCAGGTTCTAATTCAATAGTATGTTGGGCTAGTTCTGGGTTAAAACCTCTCAAATCTTTGTACTCCCAAGCAAAAACATCACTAAATTTCTAACATAACAGAATAAATGCCTGTTGTTCCTCTTTACTACATACCTTTCCCAACTTGAGAAGCTTTCCTCTGAAGATTTCAATGGTTGCATAATGTTCTTCTTTAACAGTTAGGCTGCACTTGTCTTTCTGCGCTTGGTCATCAGAGTTGAACACAGATTCCAAGGTCACCAATCCTTTTGGCAGCTTGTTGGTCTTCAACTGCACAATTTGGTCATCATATTGTTGCTGCCATTTTTGTAGCTTTCCATTTGCAAACTCAACTACAACAATCAAGAAATTTACAATTTGCTCATCAGCGTTGGTCATCAGAGTTGAACACAGATTCCAAGGTCACCAATCCTTTTGGCAGCTTGTTGGTCTTCAACTGCACAATTTGGTCATCATATTGTTGCTGCCATTTTTGTAGCTTTCCATTTGCAAACTCAACTACAACAATCAAGAAATTTACAATTTGCTCATCACTGTCAAAAACCTACCAGCTCACATTATTGTCAGGTACAAAAGGTCTTATGACTATTTTTACATATTGACGTGCCTCAACTTTATGAATTTCATTGGGAATATCAAACTGGGCCCCTATGGCAGTGAGCCTATCAACATGCTTATTGTCATTTCTAGGAATCAAAACAATATTAAAAGCATCAAAATCCTCCATCAAATCCCATACACGATGCTTATATTTCTTAAGCAAATCATTCTTGGTAGCATTTAAATTTCTGATCTGATTTATAATTAGTTCTGAATCACCATAAACTTGCAAGCATTTAATACCTCTTTTGTGGGCCCATTCAAGGTCGTGCACCAACGCTTCATACTCAGTTGTATTATTTGATCAACTAAAAGCAAATCTGCAATCTCAAAAGTATTTATCTCCTTCAGGTGATATCAACATAGCCCCACCTCCAGCACCAATATTGCTTCTCGAACCATCGAAGTAAAGCTTCCAAAGCTCATTTCCTATTTTTGTAGATGGTTCCTCCTCTTTACAAAGATTAGGAATATCACAATCAGGTTCTCAAATCATATAGACTCCTAATCCTATCTCATCTGTGTGTTGAAAGGGATCAAGCTTGTGATCTTCGGCTGCCCATTCATCTAGATTGATATTGTCTATATGGGTGTTGCAATCTGAAGTCATGGTTTTCTCCTCTAGTGCAAAGGTGGCATAGAGGTTAGCGTTTATAGGATTTGGTGAATATGGTTCGATATGGTCTTTGGCGAGAGGCTCAGACTTTATGGTCACTTTCGTACCATACCTTGTTCTAAAAAAAATGAGACCAATCAGAAAATAGAAACCCACCTAACTTGGTTGTAAAATCCCTTGAGACAAATGACAAAGTGCGGTGTCAAGTCAATGACATGTATATCTTGATGAATAGAAAAACTTGGGGATGCGTGCAAAGTAAGAGCCATATTTTTGATAATACCAGCAGTTTTAACAACAGACCCATCTAATTGCACTATGCCTTTTTGGGGATTAGGCTCATAAACAAGACCTAACTTATCGGCTGAACTTTTAGGCATGACTGAACTACTGACGCTAGAATCAACCATACAATTATGAACGATTTTATTGCTAATAATTAGACTTAAGTAGAAAGGGGGAGGCTTTACCTCTTTAGTTTTCTGCTCATTTCTATCCTCCAGATCATTAGCAAGCACGACCTTTGCAACTCCTTGATTAGTGTTGTCAGAAATAGACAACTCAGCTAAAGCTTCCTGTAGTAAACCTTTCTACCCTAGAAGGTGTAAAGCATCTAATACCGACATACTGATAGTGGCTTTCTTGAGATGCTCAACAATATTAAATGATGAAGAATTTACCTTCTGCTGGTTTTTTGTGACATCATTTTTCCTCTGCAAAGGATGTGAATGCGTTCTTGAATGCTCCTTGCTAGGTATCTCTTGGCCTCTTTGCAAAATCCACATTTTAGGCTGCACGGCTGTGATAGGTTGAATGTGAGCGTTAGAAAATGAGCAGCAAGTAAAAGAGTGCAAATAAACACCAAAACAACCTACACCTCAAGATTAGCCTAAGTTGGAAACAACACAAGATGAACGCAACAAAATGGAACTCTATACCTTGCGTCGAATCAATCCTTTGGTTGGCCCTTCGATCTTTGATGTGTATGCTCCTTGGATGGCAAGATGCAAGCTAGATGATGATGTGAAAATGGATGGAAATGGATGAAAGCATGAAAATGGCTAAGTGTAGATTGAGAAACAAAATTGCAAGAGTTTGGCTAGGAAAATGATCTCCTTCAAAATGAGAGAAAAGAGGGGGTATTTATAGGAATTTTGAGAATTCTAGAGAGATGGATGGCCAAGATTGAGCCACCAAATATCAAGATGTAGGGCTAAGGTGGGTTGAGAACTCACAAGCCCTCACATCTTGACATGTGGCCTGTGATGTAGCCCTAAAAGGTGAAGTGGACATGAGGTGGAAGGAGGGTACATGACATGGAGGGGGTACAAAGTACCTTGGGATTTTGGTCAAGATATCCTCATAAAGGATGTCCTTGTCCCATGTGGGTGAGAGGACATGTGGGAAGAAGTGAAGGAATTAAAATTCCTTTTGAGTGCATTGGGGGATTAAAGTGAATTAAAAATTCACATGGGGAAGTGGAGTGCTGTCCAAAGGGGGAAGGCCTTTAATAAGGTTGACCAAGGACACAAGTCATAAAAGACATGGGGAAGAGAAAAGGAATTTAATATTCCTTGAAAGATGAGAGTGGAATTAAAAATTCCTCAAAGGACTTTGGGAAGACAAAAGGAATTAAAAATTGGGGATGGGAAGAGTTGACTAAAGGGGTGATTAGACAAGTTGATGAGGGTTAGAGGAAGGTTAGGTGGATGAGGAGTTAGAGGCCAACTTGCAAAAGTTGGAGGATATGACACATCCTAATCAAGGGTTAGGCATGTGCACATCCTAATGATGGGATTAGAAGAAGGATGAGGATAAGATAAAAATGATGGAGGATGTGACATGAAGGGAATTAAATAAATGGAATATTTATTTAATTCAATTGATGGAAGGAGGATTAAAGAGATAAGGTATTATTAATTAAATACCTTAGGGATTTGGCAGAATTAAAGGTATTAATTAAATAATAGCAGTATTACTTAATTAACGAAATAAGATGAAAGGCGATGAATTTGGATAAATTAAGTGTCCAAATTTAAGCGTCTACATTTGCCCCTCTTTGAGATGGTGTTCGCAGTAGCATCATTTCAAAAGAATGTTAAAACATAGAACCTAGAAGAAGATGGTTAGATTGGAAAAGATGCCCCAGTCATTCAAAGGAGTGACTAGGAAGGAAGATGAAAAGATGAAACTTAGGGATAAAGGATGCCCCTCGAGAGGACATGCGGGTTCAAGAGAACACGGGTGGGCTCTCGAAATGGATGAAGATGATGCAAGGGGAGTTGAAGAAGATGATGCAATGTGATGGAAGATTAGGAGGGGAGTGTGATGAAAGATGAATGGATGGGGGGGATTTTGATAGACGAGAGGATGAAGAGGAAATGAAATCCAAATGCAATTTACCATCGTCCGAGACACTTTTTTTGCTATAGCATAAGACCAAGACACCAAGGTGAGAGAACCAAGGCAAACTAGTGTCTAATGCAAAAACAAACATAACAAACAAGAAGGCTATCCCAACACTAGAATCATGGTGACCTTGGTCGGGCAATTGATGGGATAACCACAAGCACACGGATGCTGACGTGGCACCTGAGACCTCAGAGATCTTGGAGGGTACTACATGGGACAACTAAGAAGACAAAGAAAATATCAAGATACACCCTTATGTTGACTAGTCAGAGCACACCATGATATGATGGATCAAGGCGACCATGACAAGTGATGATAGGGAGCTCAAATGATAAACAAAATCCAAAAGCATCAAAAGATCACAATGAAATTCAAACGTCCTTTGCCATAGGATCAATCAAGGGAATGGATGGGATTGATGAGGTCTGTTAAGAAGGATGTATCCTGTTGAGACCGATGATGGATACTAAATTAAAAGATTGCTATGACGCAGGATATTCAGAATAGATTGGATTTGATGATACAAGTGAATCTCATTTGTTAAGATCCAACTAGATAAGGGCATAGCTTGACGACGTGACACGAGAGACATGACACAAGACAGGAGACCTCGATGGATGATAAAGACAGGACAAACAAATAGGAACAAGATAAGAAGATGGATGATAGATGATAAAGGATCAATTGGACAAAGTAGAAGGATTGATGATAGGTGATAAAGGGACAAAGTGGACAATGAAGATCGATGATGGAACCCCGGGGGCGGATCAAATGATCGACCTTGCCTACGGGAAAGTGCAGGGGCAACGTAGTTCGACAAAAGACCGACGACAAATGATGGATAAAAGATGAAGAGATAACCCTAGATAAGGGGATAAGATGATTGGACCGACACGATGGGACAAGATAGACTTGTTGGATTGGATTGGAGGATAGTGACTATATAAAGCTCAGGGATGGGATAGTTATCCAAGTCATCAAAAGAGGAATTGGGAGGATGATAGGAGGGATAGATGAATGATGAGATAGTATGCTATAGCGAGATACCAATGACAAGTGATTAACAGATGTGATGTGGATAGAGATAAATGGACAGGAAGATAATGATGGGGAGAGGGAAGGGATGTTATGATGGATGGGTAGGGGGATAAGGATAGGGAGGTTAAAAGGATTGTGGGGAGCGATTAGAAGATAAGGATGGGGAGATGGAAAGGATGCTATGATGGAATGGATGATGTCTCCAAGGACTACATTACAAAGGAAGATAGATGCCCCCACTCTAGATATGTCATGTGCAGGGAGGAATGAAGGATGGAAGACAAGTGGATGGGAAGATAAAAGAGTGAGATGGATGAAGATAGGATGCATGGATAAGGAAGCGAGATGGAAGGTAGCATGATAGGTGGATCAAGAAGGTGCGAATGAGGATTAGGATAGTGTGTGGATGAGGGGAATGTATGCTAAGAAGTGTCCAAAGCATGCTTATATGTTTGCCCCATTGTTATCAAGATCACAAGGAGGATGGAAGGATTGTGATAAATGAGATATGCCAAACAGGATGTGTAAGCTCGATAGGGTGGAGGGGATGGATGAAAATGATGTATAGCAAGAAGATGGGTGCATAGCCGAAAGCGTAGCAAGAAGCATAGGGGATGGAGGGAATGCATATCAAGAAGCTGCCCCCAAGTGCAAATAGGGATTTACGCATGATGCCTGTTTGCCAGGTTTTCATCATGGTACTTATCCAAGGCGCTTGGTTGCCAAGTTTTCACCATTGAATGGATTATTTCTCTTTACTATTTTATTTTTTGATTTTTTGATTTTTTTTGACTTTTTTTGATTTTTTGATTTTTTTGACTTTTTTGGATTTTTTGAGTTTTTGGATAGTATGCGGAAGGAGATGGATAAGGATAGGGAGGCGAATAAGTGGAGTTAGAAGACATGCGATAAGGATATGGATGAAGGACTCAAGCATCCAGGTCTATATCAGGTATTAAGAGCTCATGTTTGAACCGACTGTTGGATGTTGATACAACCTTAGGAGGATAAATGGATTATGCAAGAGGATGAATTAGAGGGATTTGATGGGGGAGATACATGGGATAATGGGTGGGATGTTGGAAAGTGTATGGATAGAATGAGGGATTTGATGGGGAAGATACGGGGGATAATGGGTGGGATGTTGGAAATGGTATGGATAGAATGATGGGGTGGATACGTGATGGGGAGATGAGTTCAGGACCAACATTGGCACATGTGGTGATGGATGTGAAAAGATAAGAGGACTAATGGATGGAGAATGTGAGGATAATGGAGGAGATGGAATAGTGAATTTCGGGACATAGGGACCCAAAACAGACTTAGGAGATGAAAGGTGGGTATGGTTAGCTTTTGGATTAGCAACTTTGGATGTTCTTACAGATTTTTCATTTGATGTCATTGCATCTTTTTTCTTTGGGATCCACATGGTTTTGATCTTTGCTTTGATAGCTCTTTGTGAGCTATAGATTTGATTTTGATTTGGGATTGTGGATTTGATTTCTTTACCATGTCTTTTAGAGGGGACATGGGAAGCGTTGGATTCATGTGGGTGTTTAGATTGATGCATTTTTCCTTTGGCATCCAAAGTGCTCATACTAGCAATGGGATGGGTGTGAGAAGATGGATGATGTGGAGCAATGGAGGTAGGATGATGAGGATTATGTGTAGATGGAGGATGTGCAGGTATGTGCCTTTTTTGATCCTGATTATGGGACATGTGAGAGGGATGTTTATGATGGATGACATGGATAGGTGTTGGATGGATGAGCGAATGAGATGGAGGAGGTGATCTTGGGATATACGGACCCAAGATGGATAGAGTGGGTGGAGGGACATAAGAACCCAAGATGGATGCAGTAGATGAAGGATGGGAGATTGTGGATGGAGGGATGTAAGGACCCAAAATGGATGGAGTGGATGAAGGAGGAATATGGACAGTTGTTTTGAGGTGATACAATAGAGGAGAAGGGATGGCAGCATATGATTTGGTGGGCGATGAGGAAGAGCCAACATTTCTTTTGGAAAAAGGCTCGTGAGGATGTCTAGAGGTTGTGGCACCAGCGATGTTTAGATTGAGTCTTGGGGAATAGATCCAAGACCTTGCATGCAGTTGTTCTTTGACTTGGACGGGCTCTAAAATACCTTGCTCGTGAAGGCCTAGACCTTTCCTTGATAGTTCATGTTCTTGAGCATTCGATCCATGATAGGATTTTTGTTATTCTGAAAACATGATGCGAGTCCATTATTGGGTGGGGGATGATGGGTGGTATATACACTATGTTTTCTTCTACAAAGGAGGCCACCATGGAAGAATGTGAGAGTACCAAAGGGATATGCAAGCGGTGTGGGGATAGCATTTTTAGGTGATGATGGGGGATCCTGAGAAGGAGATGATGGGATAGCAGCATTTGGATGGGTGGTATCTGGAGAGGGAGTAGGGGATATGATAGGATCTGATTTTGTGGTAGCAGGCTCATGCAATGGAGACAGAGATGGAGCAGTAGAATCTTGAATGTCAAGAGGATCATGGGATGGAATGGATGGGGGACTGTGATCTTGCGGTAGACTAGATGGGATGGTAGGATCTTGATCTGGAGGAGGATATGTTGGCATGCTTTGGATCCGGGCTTGTGGCATGACTCATGTATGGGGAGGCATGATAATATGATCATGGGGGGACTCTTCAAAGTGGGAAGATGGAAGGATGGAGGATTCAAAATATTCACGGGAATGGATACTAGGAGTGGAAGTGGATTGGATTTGGGTGTTCTCGATAGGTTGGCGGCTCGAGGTAGGGGGTGGGTGTTCAATGGTTGGTAGATGTGATGGTAGGAGATGGGGACTCGGTGGATTGAGAGGATGTGATGGTAGGGAATGGGGACTTAGTGGATTGAGGAGGATGTGGCAGTGGAGGCAGGAGATGGGGACTCAATGGATTGGAGGATGTGATGGTATCATCAATGATAGGTGTTGGATGGAGAAGGGTCTCGTCACTAACGACCATGGATGATGGGTTGGGATGGCATGGTTCCACGACTGCAATGTGTGGAGTGGGGGATGTTTCCTTTGTTATAAGTCCTTGGAGAAACTTGAATACGTTAGGCTGAGATGGCGAGGTGGGAGTGGATGAAGGTTTATGGATTAGTGGACTAGGATTAGATGGAAGATTAAGGCTAGATGGAGGATTAAGGTAAGGATATGGGCATGGGGAATTAGGATAGGATGATATGGATGGTGGATTGTTGGTAGAAGATATGGGCGGCGTGTTGTAATAAAGGTATTGCGATGGTGGATTAGGATGGGAAGATGTAGGTGTTGGATTAATATAGGGAGATGCAGATGTTTGATTAGGGTAAGTTGGTGGGTGTGTTTGACTAGGATAGGAAGGTGTGAATGTAGGATTAGGCTGAGTGGATTGGTATGGGAGATTAGGGTAGTGGGTATATGTGGATGAAGGATTGAGATAAGAGGATGTGGATGGGGGATCAAGATAGGGGTATTGTGACGGCAAACTAGGATAAGGGGATGATGTAGATGAAGGATATGATGGGTATGATGGACGTCTCTTGTCAAAGGTAGCATAAGGAGTGTGATTAGGAATAGATGAAGACATGATGGGATAACTCGATGGGGTGATTAGATTTTGGAATGTCGGTGGAGAAAGCTTACTAGCAATGATAGTGTCAAGGGGATCTATGTCGTATACCTCTTGATCAACAAGACTTTCATTATCATCATTGACATAATTAGGGTTTCCCTTGACCACTATTGATGGAGGATAAGAATTCATGATGATGAAAGGATAAAGATGATGGATAAAGATTTTGGATGGAAATGGACAAAAGCCCAAATCGGGATTTAGGACAAGCTCGGATCGGGATTGGATTAAAGCTCAGATTAGGATGATTGGATGATTGGATGGGATTGATTCTGACAATTGGATTGGATTATCAAAGGATGATTACAACACTGAATCTGCTTCGAGATGGAAGTAGATTGATTGGGTCGAAGGTGATTGGATAAGGATATGATTGGATTGGATTGGATTGGATTGGATTGATTGATTGATAAGATTGATCGATGGATCAGATAGGATGATGGAAGGGACTTTAAACGCCGTTCAGAGATTACCCTAGGTGACTTAGGATACTGATTGATTGGATTAAAGGATAAATGGATGATTGTAGCACCGAATCCACCTTGAGATTGAAGGTGAATTGATTGGGCCAACGATGATTAACTTAGGACGGATGACAATCCTAAGTAAATGTTGATGAGGACGATCAGATCAGACACTTAGGTCAATTTGGGTAATAACCCGAGATGAAGTTCAGGGGATTTGGATGGGGAAAACAATGATTTGATTGGAGAAATGGATGATAGAAATGGATGATAGAAATGGATGAACAAATACTCAAAATGAGCAAACGGTTGATCGGGACGGATGAACGATTACTCGGAACGAGTAGCGAATGATGAAACGATAGAGCGAGGAGTTTGGAATGATGAAAGGATGTGTGAAATGGATGAATGTTTACCAGGCGAGTAAATGAATGATCGAAAGCGACTGAACAAAGTTGAGAATGATGAAAGGATGTGTTGAATGGATGAATGTTTACCGGAATAGAGTAGCGGATGATCAGAATGATAGAACCAGAGTTCTGAATGATGAGAGGATATGTTGAATGGATGAACATTTACTCGAAACAAGTAAACGGATGATCGAAATGATAGAACGAGAGTTCAGAATGATGAACGGATGTGTTAAATGGATGAGTTTACCGGAGGCGAGTAAGCGGTGTCGAAATGAAGCGAGTTTGGGTGATGAAAGGATGTGTTGAATGGGCGTTTACTGGAGCGGGATTGCGAATGGTGGAATGATGGAACGAGTTTGGGAATGATGAAAGGATGTGAAATGGATGGTGTTTTCGGGCGAGGTAAGCGGTGTCGAAGCGATGGGGCGTGTTGAATGGGTGGTGTTTACGGGCGGAAGCGGTGGTCGAAATGATGGGACTGGAAGTTGAATGATGGGATGTCAAATGGATGAAGTTTGGGCGAAGTAAGCGGTGAGCAAATGCGAGCGAGAGTTTAGAATGATGAAGGATATGTTAAATGGATGAAGTTTTACTCGGAACAAGTAAACAGATGAGAATGGTAGGGTATACCCCCTTGAGGAGGTAGATGGTGAAGAAAAAGGTGCCCCGACCAACTTCTCAAAAGTATGAAGTGGTACATATCATCGGAAGAACGAAAAACGAAAGAACTTCCTTTGAGCGAGTCAATGGGACAAACAATGTGAAGCGACCACAGGAAGAAGCGAAGGATAAGGTCCGCCCTCTATAAGAACCGAGTCTTTTGCCACTTTAGCAGAACAGGTCCACTCGAGGTTTTCGTCCGCCATAGTAGAAGACGAATCCGCCACGGAAGAACAGTCCCTACCGAGGAACGAGGAGTCGGCTGCCGAGGAGCGAGATGCACTTAAAAGGATAAGTTTAAGCTTGATTTTTTTTTTTATGGATGGGTAAGGCAAAGGACCCAAAATATAGCAAACATGAAAAGAATTTGGCCAAACTGATAATGACTGGTTTTGCATGAGAAAGATAATTCAAATAGCACAACCCTAAGATTTAGTAGAAACAGGTATGGCCAACAAAGTCTTCTACTCTAGGATGAACATGGTTGCTAAGGAGTCCTCGATATACACCCGGTACGTGAGGCCCAAACCGTGAACACCAACCCGTTACAAGCGTGAGTCGAGAACCTTAGCGAGATACTAAAGGCTCGGACCAACTCTTCACATCATGCCGACGCTTCGCTAATTACAACGTGGTTGGATTGAGGTACAACTTTCGCTCTCCCCCCTTTATATACCCCACCGGTATGCGTGGTTGGAATCGTTCCTTGGGATGATGAAATCCCCAAGCAGGTCCCACTAAGAAAATGAAAAATGGGGTGACTCAAGGACTTGGAAACCTACAATTTCTCGTCACCCAGGATCGCCAAATGGCGCAAGGGGATTGGATACATCAAATAGCCTTCCACAAGCACGCCAAACAAGGTTTGTTGACCCCTCTAATTAAATTATGTGCCTAATTTACCAAAGGACAATTGGTAAAAACTTGAAATTTCACCTTCGGGAGGTCAGGTGCGCCACTCTGTAAGGACAGGTCTGCCACTCTATAAGGATAGGTCCGCCACTCTAGCAGGACAGGTCTGCCACTCTGTAAGGACAGGTCCACCACTCCAGGATAAGTCTGCCACTCTAGTAGGACAGGTCCGCCACTCTGGCAGGACAAGTCTGCCACTCTAGGACAGGTCCGCCACCGGAGAAGAAGGTGCCCCAGCCAACTTCTCAAAAGTATCAAGTGTTATATATCGTTGGAAAGAGCACAAAAAAATAAGAAGAATTGCCTTTGAACGGAGTCAATCTGACAAACAATGTGGAAATGGCAGCCCCAGGAAGAAAGAGAAAAAGGACAGGTCCGCCACTCTGTAAGGACAGGTCTGCCACTCTGCAGAGACAGGTCCACCACTCTGCAGGGAAAGCAAAAAATAGCAAACGTGAAAGAAAAAGACCCATTTGTGGGTCCCACCGTCACGTGTCGAGAAATGTGATATGTCCGAATGTAAGCGTTAGAAAGCAGCGACAAACTAAGAGTGCAAATAAACACCAAAACAACCTACACCTCAAGATTAGCCTAAGTTGGAAACAACACAAGATAAAAACAACAAATGAAGCTTTTATACCTTAAGTGAGAATCCCGATCCTTTGGTTGGCCCTTTGATCTTTGATGTGTATGCTCTAAAGGATGTAAAGATATGCAAACTAGATGATGATGTGAAGATGGATGGAAATGGATGAAAGCATGAAAATGGCTAAGTGTAGATTGAGAAATAAAATTGCAAGAGTTTGGCTAGCAAAATGATCTCTCCAAAGTGAGAGAAGAGAGGGGGTATTTATAGGAATTTTGAGAATTCCTAGAAGAGATGGATGGCCAAGATTGAGCCACCAAATATCAAGATGTAGGGCTAAGATGAGTTGAGAACTCACAAGCCCTCACATCTTGACATGTGGCAAAGGGAGAGGCTTAAGAAAGATGAGGTGGACATGAGGTGTAAGAGAAGTACATGACATGGAGGGGGTACAAAGTACCTTGGGATTTTGGTCAAGATATCCTCATAAAGGATGTCCTTGTCCCCATGTGAGTGAGAGGATATGTGAGGAATTAAAAATTCCTCAAATATCCTTATGGGGAGATGGAAAAGAATTTTAAATTCCAAAGGGTGCATTGGGGGATTAAATGTGAATTAAAAACTCACATAGGGAAGTGGAGATGCATTGTCAAAAAAAAACATTTAATAAGGTTGACTAAGGACACATGTCATAAAGGACATGGGGAAGAGAAAATGAATTTAATATTCCTTGGAAGGATAAAAGGAATTAAAAATTTCTTGAGAGGTTGATTAGGCTAGTTAGTGAAGGATTAGAGAATGGTTAGGTGGCTAAGAGAGATTAGAGGCCAACTTGCAAAAGTTGGAGGATGTGACACATCCTAATCAAGGATTAGGCATGTGCACACCTTAATGATGAGATTAGAAGATGGATTAAGATAAGATAAAAATGATGGAGGATGTGACATGAAGGGAATTAAATAAATGGAATATTTATTTAATTCAATTGATGGAAGGAGGATTAAAGAGATAAGGTATTATTGATTAAATACCTTAGGGATTTGGCAGAATTAAAGATATTAATTAAATAATAGTAGTATTACTTAATTAACAAAAATAAGACAAAAGGGGATGAATTTGGATAAATTAAGTGTCCAAATTTAGATGTCTACAGTACCCACCATAGAAGTGTTTTGGCGTCGACATAATTTGATTTACATGATTGATGTGCATAACCGACCTTGGAGAAGGTTTCAAGGTTGAGGATGGTATAAGTATGAGTTGAGTTATTGAAGGATGTTAAGGTGGATGTGTGAGATGTGAGAGATGTGAAGTGTAGAGCTACAAAGTGTGAATTTGAGTAATGCAGTGTGAGCTTTCATGTGTTAGATTATTGGATGCAAAGAGTAGAAGGTGTCTACAATTCTTCAATCATGTTGTGAAGGTGTTGATGTCATTGTGGTGGATTCTCTATTGCATTGAGATGCTTTTATCTATGTAATATTTCTTCTCTATCTTCTTTTTTGTTATGACAGTGAGCCTTTTGGCAGTGATCTTTTATTTTATCTTTGGGTAGTAAGTCCTCTGATAGTGAGCCCTATTATATTTTGTGTTGATATTACTTATATTGTGAGCTAATCCTCGCTGTGGTTTTTACCTTCTTGGGTTTTCCACTTAAATCTGGTGTTCTCTTGTGTATGGTGTTAAGTTGTTTTAGTTTTTGTTCTTAGCTTTTAATACTAATTTATCATAACAGATTTAAGGGTTTAATAAATGAGTGTGGATATGAATGCTAATGAGGGATATGAAGTTTTAAGGTACAATTGATTCACCCTCCCCCCTCTCAGTTGTCTTGTACATTTAACATTGGTGTCTTCGGTAGGTTGGTGCCTACTTCAAATTGTAAAATTCACTTATATATTTATGCTTTGTGAGGTTGGATTTGGACAGTAGATCCAAACAACTATTCTAACCATGGTTTTTTCCATCTTGGGTGTATGTGTGCTCTTGATGTTGCTTAGTAATAGTGAAGATTCATGTTTTATGTTCAGTTACTTGTGTTGAGGTTAGTTGTGAAGAATCATATATTCTAATAAGTATGGTTGAGTTAAGAATTTTAAATTGATTAGATCTACTGATTCACCACCCTTTGCCCTGCCACCTCCCTTCCCCACTCCCCACTCTCTTAGTAGATTGTGTGCCCTTCAATTACATGATTGTTTGACATTTTTTTGAAATAAAGAGAAGATCCTTGATTAGCAATCTACCAAAGGTTTTTACCAACACCATATGTTTTTAGGCACAAATTCAAAATAGCAAAATGAAAAATTTGAGGGAAGTGAAGTGGACAAATTATTTACATGCACAAGATTTTACTCTAAAGATATGGTTCATTTCTGTGGGTATAAATAACACTTTTGCATATGTAAATTTGAATTAGAATGAAACGCAATTTTTTAGTATGAAAAATATTATACAATAAAGTATGGAACATTTAAATACCAAAACAAATTGCTATCACATAATAACCTACTAAATATATTTATGATCATGTATAAATCAATACACTTTTCATTCTAAAATAATTGTTTATCATTATACATTAGTTAACCGTGTAGAAAATATTTCTTTTCATATAAGAATAATTGAATATATGTATTTTTTCTATTCCTATATGGTACAATATATGCATTTAAGAATTTGGATTATTAGATATATCCCTACTCATACCCTACGCACAACAATGGTTTTATCTTGTGATTATGGTGGGGAATCAGATCTGTGGACGAGGAAAAGCAAAACGTGTATACATCACTTGCAAAAAGCTTGAAATGTCTGACTGTCTCGAATTTCGTGCACTAATTTGTTGATATTCGATAAAGGGTATCCAGTGCAAACTTAAAAATTTAAATCAGGAGAATCACAGGAAACCAAAATTTAGTGTCTTCATAGATCTATTTATGTGGGCTGTAATGGTTATTGCCATTGGCTTCCTCTGGATATTACAATTCAGAAAACACTAAATTTATTGCAGTTTCATTCAGTATAACTTCAGAAAAGCATATCTTCATATCTTCGGAAAAGTTGGAAGAACTTACATATTCATCAGTGGGGGCCTAAGGCCTGTAAGGACCAAGGACAAACTCCAAACTACGCAAGGCGAAAATGTTTAAAAAAGAATGAATGAAACACGGAAGGCGCCGCCAACAGCCATCCTTTGTAGTGAAATTGTTACTTTCGGTGGAAACAAAAGCAAGGCTGGTATTGTCTAAGCCCTGGAGGTGGAGGGAATGCGTACAGAGGCAAGTGTCAACTGTGAAGCCACCCCACAATAGAAATGTGGTCACAAGCATCTGACATTTGGATAAGGCAGACATGTGTTTAGTCATCTCATTTCAATGAATATTTTGTCATTGAACACATCAATTCAGTTGATTTATCTCCTCCACCACAGCGCTTTCCACTGAAGAATATGTAATTTCTTTCAACATTTCTGAAGATATGCTTTAGTGGGTATTGTCTGTCAGTTGAAATTCCTTTACTACTGCCACTTGGCCTTCTCTTATATGATGGATTTTTTTCTGACATTCCACTCACTTGCAGAACCAGTTCAATAAGTTTTGTGATTAGAATTGGAGACCAAGTATTGTGAGTGTGAATCTTTCCTTGAAGGTGAGAGAAGGGTGTCTAGCAAAAGTACTTTCATGTTCATTGATAAGAATCGAGAGGGTCCCAAGAGACCCATCAAACCCATCCTTATCAGAGAATAGAGGGACTTGAGTACCACCCATTATGTAAATTGTCTAATTAAAATCTAAAGTGTTATTTAAACAAAACACTTGATATGCATTGACAAGAGTACAAAGGGCCCTCAAGGACCTACCACTCTTTAAGGGAAGAGTGCTTTCGCACAGTGTCTATGAATGTGAAAGATTAGACCTTTGTATCTAATATTCCTTTCATATTTACTCAGCGGGAAAGCCATATGGTGCATGTTTCAATCATGATATCTAATCCTAATGACTGGTGGTTTGCCTTTTCATGAAAGACATATTGTCAACTGCAAGTTCTTCACGAGCCCAATTAGATGGTGGCGAATAAGTTCAAGGAGGAGAGACGACCGTGAGAATTGTTCGAGGGTCCAGTGGGATCAGCTTTCACAGCGTGGATCGGATGAATTTAATTGGAGAAAGAATGCAGAATAATAAGAATGTTCTATCCAATGGAGATTACAGGACGCCATTGAGAGATGCTTCGTTTTCTTCATATGTTGCCGGTGGTAATACCAAGCAAAAATCAAGCCTAAAATTGAAGGAAACCGCTGCCCACAACCAGACCAGCGCATGCATTGAAGGAGACGATACGAGTGGGCCGGCTTTTGTCAACGCCCTACAGAAGCAAAATTCCTGCAGTGAGAGGGTGCCCGTTACTCGGAGAGCAGTGGACTCAGAGATAAGTATATTTCAAGCAGAAAAGTATTTCAGTTATCAGGAAGAGATGAAAACAGATGCAAATGTTGAATCAACAACAGAAAGCTCCAAGCCCGAAGAGGATTCTAATTCCAAAGCCAAAATACGGGCAAGAAACAGTCAGGTAGTGATGTCTAATCATGAACTATATAATCCTCGTAATCTGATTTCCTCTCCTGCATCGTCCATAGTCGTAGTCAATGAGTGTTTTGGGCCAGGGGGGTCTACTCCGTCGACGTCTTCGGAGGGTAGCTGGAACAGCCAGTCTGGACTGCTTTCCAGAGCATCCCGCAATTCAGCTAACAGATCGCCTACAAAGGGAGGGCAAAAGTACTCTGGAATGTGGACCTTGTGTTGCAAATGGGCTTGCTTGAGCAGGAAATCTGTAGAGATTGAGGATACGCTAACGGAGTTTAAGCTGGCATCTTCAGTGTCCAATTCCTTGACCTCCCCTGCACGATTGGATTGTCCACTCAGCTCGGCGAGGGAAAGTTATCGAGGCCTGAGCAAAAGAGTCCTGGGCAGCTACATTGAAAAGCAGAGTTCAGAGGACTTTTTAGCTACTGCATCTGCCACCAGCGACCTCAACAGCCCAATCGGTGGAGGACCAACTGAAACAACTCACTTTCATGATCATCAGTACGGCCTGTCCAAGGACAGGGAGTTTCAGAATTACCTGCACAGAAATAGTGCTAAGTATGACAGAGATTGTGACCAAGAAGGTTTGGGAGAAGAGCCTGATCAGAGAAGCAATGACGGATTTACGTTCCCAATTATGTCTGCTAAATCTCAAGAAGAGGTGAAGCCGTCGTTGGAAGTGTTCGGTTCTCCAGTTCCTTGTACGCCAGATCGTGAAGAGACTCGTAGCTTTAACTCAGGTATGGCCGTACATGAACTGATCCAGCCCTCTGATTTACACAGGCGTTTGCTGCTCTTTAATTTAGACAAGTCCAGAAAGAGTTTTACCTCGGACTCCAGCCCTGAAACTCATAAACTTGGAGGGATCAGCGATGAGGATGGCGATCAAGGCACGGAGAGCGATTCGAGCTCAGATCTTTTCGAAATCGAGAGTGCCTCCTATCCATTGAGGAGAGAGGATTTTGGAGACAATACCTCCACTGCCCAGTCGCAATATTCGTCTACAGCCTGCCAACTTGGCTTTCCAAAATACTTTCATTTTGGAAGCATGGAAGATGCAGTCACCTCTTCTGCAAAGAGTTGCTGCTATGAGTCACAGAGAACATTTGTCAGTCACCAGAAACGTTGAATCTGGGTAGCTGTAGGTAGTTACTTTGTGTTGTTGCTTAATTCTCATGTAATATTTGCAGTAGTATTACTTCTTAGTTATAGCTGGATTTCATGGCTGTGTTCTAATAGATTTACAGCAATTCAGCAGATGGTGTGTTCTCTTTAAACACTGGGTCTCTTGATCACAACACTTCGACTGTGGTGGTCTGTTTAAGATTTTCGTGTATCACTAACGGTCCCTGTGTATCCATCAAATTATTACGCAACGTTCATTAAGAGATTATGTCAATTAGTGAGGTTTTGTCTGTGCACTTACTTTGCAGTGCTGTCTTGATTGCATGAATGTTTGACAGATTTTTTGTATCTAGGGCGTGGATAGCTTCTACATTTCTCCCATCTAATGCAGATGGGTCTTTGCTTTGACATTAAGTTTGTCGATTCTATTATCTTACAACAGTTTTTAGTTGTCTCATGCTTGCCTGCCGTTGTCCTTTACCTCATGCTTTCATATCCTAGATCTTTAATAATTAATGGTTGAATATGTTAGTGAAGGGAATAACAACACAATCTCTTTGAAAATTTGGGTAATAAATGGATAAGGAAATACATTAGAAAAGTTAATTTAGATAAATAAGTTGAGTTTAGAAGTCTATTCTATTTTACAATAAAAAGGAATGATTAAAATATAAGTGTATTTTGAAATAAAAAAGAAAGATACTGATTTGATTTTGAGGAAAAATAAATATTTAGAATTTGAGATTACATCTAAAAATAAATGGTTGAGATGAATGTCTGTTGTACAATATAGAATTATGTGAAATCTAGATCAAAGTTGAAGGTGTGATTCTAAAATCTCTGAGCGTGATCTTGAACCTTCTATATAGTCTTAAATACTAACAAATTAGAGTTTTAGTACTTGTTGAGGTTGCTCACCTATACATAGACTTATAATAAGAAAACTAATTAGATTAAGAAAATATAGTTTACAATCTATAATATTAGATACAAGTGCTTCTAAATTTTAATTATATAATAATTTTTATAATCAACATTCTAGATCACACTCCATAATTCATAATCATAATTAAGAGAGCAAGAGAGGAGAATGAAAAATATAAAATAATAAACCACAACTGATTGGAAAAAAAGGGAAGGAATAAAGAGTCATAAAATCATGAGATAAAAAATAAAAATAAAAAATAAAAGCAAAAATAAAAAACAAAAACTATGACAACTTATTATGAAAAGACTGCATAAACAACAAATAACAAATAAAATAAATAAATAAACAAATGAAAACTAACATAAAAAGAAACATATAAATATAAATATAAATTCATACATACTTATAGCAACGAATATGCATAGAAATTAATTAAGAATTGTATGTATCACAAATATAAATATACCTTTCAATTTACACAAATGCCTATAACTATAAAAATAAATATAGGCATTTAGAAAATTAAATGTATATGCAATCAAATATTTCAAGAAGTATCTATATACCCTTATAACTACCGTATATACAATTGATTATTTAAGAAGTATTTCTATACCCTTATCACTACTAGTGCTCATACAAATGTACAAATATAGAATAAAGTAATCCTAAGTAAATACAAGTAAGAATGTAGACACACATGTGTCTATGTAGGTAGGTATATGAATTTAAAACAAATAAAAATAAATCAGTATATAATTGAAACATAAATATAAGTATTTACATATATTTTGAATATATGAATATTAATGTGTAAATATTTGAATGTGAGATAAATAAATAATCAAAATAAATATATTTAAATATATGTAGGATATAAATGAATATATGAAATAAATTGATATAAATATAAATATATGTACATATGTATATATAAAAAAATGTGTATTTTTATGTTAAGACATATTTATACAAGTATAAAAATATAAGTATCTGTGTGTACATTTATTTACCAACACACTCAAATACAATTAATCAAATGGATATGTATTTACTTTTTAAACTATTAATTTTCTCTCAAAATGTCAAAGATCACGGAGTTCAAATAGGAGAAGCACAATACTCCATCAAAAAATATAGCATAGCATCATGTGTGATGTCCTTAAAATGTTAAAAAATAATAGCATTGCAAAACACTTTAATAAGAAAAAACAAAAAGAATATAAGATTTTTTAATAATTTTTAAAGTAGACACATCTTTAAAAATTTAACGTACATTCCCTAAATTTGTTTAAAATTTCAATAAATGGATAAAAATGGAACAAAAATATCTTATATAGATTTTCAGAAAAAGAAAATCACTGAGACTAAAAAAAAAGAAAAAGATAAAAACTTAAAATAATTGAAATGTATGGTAAGAAAGTTAAGACGCGGATCAACATTATTGTACTACTTTTCGAACTCAACATTGAAAGACTGCAAAATTGATGGAGAGCATGTTCGATATGATAGTCAGTACGGCCTGTCCAAGGACAAGGACTTTAAGAATTATCTGTACAGAAATTGTGCTAAGTATGACAGAGATTGTGACCAAGAAGGTTTGGGAGAAGAGCCTAATCAAAGAAGCATCGACGGATTCACATTCCCAATTATGTCTATTAAATCTCAAGAATAGGTGAAGCCGTCGTTGGAGGTGCTCGATTCTCCCGTTCCAGGTACACCAGATCATGAAGAGACTCTTAACTTCAACTCATGTATGGCCGTACCTCAACTAATCCAACCCTCAGACTTACACAGGCATTTTCTAATCTTTAATTTAGACAAATCCAGAAAGAGTTCTACCTCCGAATCCAACCCTAAAGTTGATAAGCTTGGAGGGATCAGCAATGAAGATGGTGATCAAGGCACGGAGAGTGACTCGAGCTCAAATCTTTTCAAGATAGAGAGTGCCTCCTATCCATTCAGGAGGAGGGATTTTGGAGACGATACCTCCACTACCCAGTCACATTATTCGTCTACAGCCTGCCAACCTGGCTTTCCAAAATACTTTCATTTTGGAGGCATGAAAGATGCAGTCAACTCTTCTGCAAATAGTTGCTGTTATGAGTCACAAAGAACATTTGTCAGTCACCAGAAACATTGAATATTGGTAGCTATAGGTAGTTACTTTGTGTTGTTGCTTAATTTCTCATGTAATATCTGCAGTAGTATTACTTCTTAGTTATAGCTGGATTTTATGGGTGTGTTCTAATACATTTACAAACAATTCAGCAGATGGTGTGCTCCCTTTAAACACTAGATCTCTTGATCACAACACTTCGACTGTGGTAGTCTGTTTAAGATTTTCGTGTATCAATAACGTGGTACCTGTGTATCCATCAAATCATTACGCTACGTTCATTAAGAAATGATGTTAATTAGTGAGCTTTTGTCTGTGCACTTACTTTTCAATGTTGTCTAGATTGCATGAATGTTTGATAGATTTTTTGTTTCTAGGGCGTGGATAGCTTATTCATTTCACCCAACTAATGGAGATGGGCCTTTTCATTGAGATTAAGTTTGTCTATTCTATTGTCTTAGAATATTTTTTAGTTGTCTCGTGGTTGTTGCCCGTTGTCCTTTACCTCATGCTTTCATATACTAGATCTTTAGTGATTGGTTGAATACGTTAGTGAAGAGGATAATTGTGAATGCTTGGTCTAGATCTGCTCAAACATGAACAAATAATCAAACGCTAGTCAATAAACAAATCTAAATTAGCATTCCCCACGAAATTCATTCAAATACAATGAACAAGAAACAAAACAAAGTTAATCAAATGAAAGCTAATGAATCTTATTCAAATGCTCAATCTAGCATCCCATGGGGGAATTGGTGCTCTTTGATATGGAAATAAACCCTTTCCCAAATCCTTGACAGGCTTGATGATTATGTGAGATTCTTGATGAAAAATTGCCAATAACCTAGCTATGGATGAGAAATGCTATGATAACTTGGATGAAAATGGATGAAATTGCATGCTATTTGTAGATAATAACTATGCATGAAGTTTTGGATCCCAAATCAATAGAGAAGTCCTCTATTTATAGAAAAGAAGGATGGAAGAATGGAGAATAGGATAAATATGGGATTAAACTTGAACCAATGACATTGTGTCACTTGTCAACATGCTAATGAAGGAGAGTGGAGCACATTTTGAACAATGTGCATGTTAAATGCATGTAGGTGAAATTTGAATTTCAAAAGATGGCTTGTGCAAGAGGGGATGTAAGAGGAATTAATGCCATGTAAGAGCCTTTAATGCAAAGTTGGAGGACTAAAGTCCTTTGGGAGAGAGAATTCAAATGAGTGGAATATTCCAAGAATATGCCACATTTGAATGAAAATAGAGGAATTAATAAATCAAATAAATGTATTTACATGTGCAACTTGCAAAAGCTAGAGGAATGGAGAATTAGTGTTAGGAGTTAATTAGGATTAATTAACTTAGATGAAGTTAGTTTGATTTGACATTTGATTTAGATATTTAGATTTATTTAAATCAAATGAAAGGATATTAAAAGATTAGCAATTTAATTAAATAAATTTGATTTATTCAATTCAATGAAGAACATTAGGATTTAATTAAATAACATTGGTTTATTTAATCAAAGGAAGAATATTAGGATTAATGAAATAAAATTGATTTATTTAATCAAAGAGAGAGCATTAGGACTTAATTAAATAAAATTAATTTATTTAATCAAAGAGGAATTATAATGAAATAATTTGATAAAGTGTATTATCTAATTAAAGAGGAAATTTAGTGAATTGAATTAAATAAATATTATTCAATTAAATGATTAGTAAAGAAGTGATAAAGAAAGAATCGGTGTTAGTTAATCAAGATCAAATGCATGATATCAATTAGGATATTTCGAGTGTCTACATTTTTCCCCTCTATGAAACAATGTACTTGCTATGTTGGTTCAAAGAATAACTTTGCTAAGATCAAAAATTCAAAAAAAATCTAATTTTTTAGATACCCCACTGTTGCCCCAGTGAGAAGAATTATGCTGGTATACTGCCCCCTCAAGAGATCGAGCGAAAAGTTTGATTTGAGGGTCAATCTTGTGACAAAGAGGTTCAAGATGGACGTATGGATGGTTATGATGATGATGCAAATGAGATGGTTTTAAAATTCTTAGAATAACCAATCTATATTATGATGCAAATGATGGAAATGCAATGTATGTGAAATGATCGATATTTCCTATTATGTATGATATGGATGATATGTGGTATGTTGATGGTTTGTGGATGCAAGATGGATGCATTGGTGATGTTTAGTTGACTGTCATGGTACCATGTTAGTGTAGAGAGAAGAAAGAAGAAAAGAGGATCCAACAATTCCATGATCTATCGAGACTTTATTAGAGAAAAAGATGAATGATGATGATGTATTGCTTATCCAGGGATTGGGGATGTAAAAGAGCTTACTTACCTTATGTTTGATAACACATAGATACGATGCATCAAGCTATAAAGAACCAGGATGGCATTGCACCTAGTGTGATGGACTTTGACTTGACAAATAGATAGGAGTATTCGTGTTCACACCTGACATACAAAAACCTCACTAGGATGTATTTCAAAAGTTTCAAACATCTTAGACCAAAACATTGAAAGGCATAACCTATCAATGAAATAGTCAACAAGCTATCCAAAACTCTCTCCATAAACACCTACCCAAGTAAGTAGCACCAAGTTACATTACAAGAACGTCTAGCAAGCATAGCAAACAAAAGATAATGATCAATGCCCCATTCCTTTCTCTCTAAATCATTTTGATTAGACATCATTGAGAGGTCATTGGAATGAGTGCAATAAGATAAATCAAAAAGAAAATATCAAGCACACAAACAAGTCAAATTTTTTCATACCTCCGACCAAAGGGATGTGTTTTTGAGGATAAGAATCCAAACTAATTTTTCCAATAGATAATGCCCATTGTAGGAAGGATGCATCCTAGGACATGTTATTGGATGGTGGCAAGTTGTTTTGTTTAGGATAAGTATCCAAAGTGTTTTTCCAATAGATAATGCCCATTGTAGGAATGATACATCCTAGGACATGTTAGTGGATGGTGGCAAGTTGATAGGTTGATTGAAAGGCTATTGATATAAGGTTGATTTACATGTTTTCTAAAATGATCAAGAGTTTGATTTTGTGTTTAAAAGTTTTCTTTTGTGATTGTCGTAGTTGTTTTTGTTTGTTTTTCCAAAAAGTGAGTGTGACGATTGATTTATTATGGATGAGATTATTTCGAGTGATTGTGAAATGGGATGGATGGATTTTTTGGGTTTTTTGAATGTTTTTGGTGTTTTGAAATGTTTTGAGGCTATTTTTTGGTATTTTCAAGATGTTTTGCAAATGTTTTGATATTCAAAATTTCTAATGTTTTTGGTGTTTTCTGATATTTTATGAATGTTTTTGGATTTTTTGTCTTGGGGGATCATTGATAATGGCCTTGCCTATGTTTAAGCTCAGAGATGATGTAGTTCAGATACCATGCTTTTGACTTTTTGACTTGTTTTGGGATTTTGTTGAAAACCAAGCTAAGGTTGATTGACCAGATTGATGGATTGATGATGATAACATTGTTGAGGGTACACAACAATGCAAGGATAGTGTTTAAGAAACATGAGGATTAGGATGGATATCCCAAGATGATGAGGGATTGATTGGATTTGATTGATCAGGATTTTGAAGCTTGATTTGGAACAAAATTTGTTTTGGATGATTTGATGTGATGTTGAAGCACACGTTAGATGCTATTGATGTTGATTGTTTGGATTTATGTTTGATGAAAGATAAAGCTTGATAAGGAACATCTTGTCATCAAAATATTCCATGGGTTGGTGATTTGGATTTTGGCTCACAAGTACTTTGACCAATTTAATTTTACGTTTTGTCAATGTTCAAATCACCACATAAGTTGAAAGATATAGATCAATATTTATTCCTAAAGCAAGATTTAAATATTTTCCCCCACTGTCTAGCAATGTATGGAATGCCATGGGTGGATGCTTGGATAGTTGTGTGGATGGATGGATATGGTAAGCACGCAAAGGATGCCAAGGATTATCTTGCGATAAGATAAGGTGTTTGAATAAAGAATGGTCATTTGGATAATGCTTCATGGCTTAGATAATGCTAGGTAGGATAGAATCAATAAAAATGACCCATATCAAGAGGTTTACCATAAGCAAGTGTAAAGTGTACACCAAAAAATTTCAAGATCAAGATAACTTGGACTATGGATGTAGATGGATGAAAATGGATTGGATAAATGGTTTATGGATGAATGAATTTATTATGGATGAGATGGATGGAATGCTAGATTTATTATGATGGGATGAGATGCTTCCACATGAACTAGCACATGTAGATGCTCGATTCTGCACATGACACCTGTTTTCCAGGTTTTCATCATGGTACCTATCCAAAGTGCCACCATAGTGGTTTTCACTAGAGACAATTTTTTTCTTTACTATTTTCAATCCCTTTTTTTTCTTTTTGGATGTTCATATTTTTTTACTATTTTGTATTTCTCTGTGAAATATTTTTAAGCTTACGTTGAATCACCTGGTGGTGTTGATGTATATGCTTCTATCATAATGTGTCATTGATATCCTACCTGAAGAAGTTGTTTTGCCAAGATAAACACACTTGAATACAACTTTTGAGATTCTTGATCTGCTTTGTTGATATCGGAGTCAACTTTGTCTTTGTGCATACATTGCAATAGGGTGCCCTTTGAATCCTTATAATGAAGGGTGGCTACCAATACATAGTCAATTTGAGAATTGGATATCATGCATGGAGGCATGAATGGAGTGTTTTTAGGAATAAAAGATGGATTGGTTGATAGTTTGGAACCTTTGACTCTCCAAACTTGGGCATATGAGCAATGATGGGTGGATACGAAAGTGTGCATGGAATTAGAACCAATTGCTCTATATACTTTGTACGTTGCTTGAGAAGCCTTCTTTTGCCTTTGTGGACATCTTTGATGGATACTTTTCCCTATTTTATTTTTCCCCATAGTTTCTTTGACTAATGGAGTTTGATAGGGATAATCTTTCTTTGTATTTTTTGGTATCCATGTGTATTTTATTTTTCCATTATTGTAACGCCCCGCCGTGCAAACCCCAAAGGACAATTACATAATAATTACGGCACAATTTTTAAAAAAATAAATAACATAACATACATGTAATACACATTAAGTCAAGACATGAATTTCATTTAAGCAGATTCACTAACACATACATCCCTTGGGGTACACGAGGAGTCATTACGCGATTCAGATCCACACAACATCAATAAAGAATAAAAGCCAAAGATATAATCCATAACAAGATAAACATTAACAATATATCACATACATGATAATCATTGATAAGAAACCATTTGAGTAAGTACAACATATAAATAATTAACTCAACACAATGAATAACAACTGCCATGGCCAATATCCACACAAGGTTTAACGTTACATTACAATACAATGTTCTAGAGGTACAATGATACAAAAGTGTTTCCAAACATAAATGGAAACCATACACGAGATAACATGATACAAATAAATAGATGAATACACAGTATTATAACTAGCTCCAAAACAAAAACAACTCTGGAGTCGCTGCAACAACACCAATCCGCAACTCTCGATCCTCGACTGGGGACCCAATGGGGTGCTTAGCACGTTCCACCCGACCATGTGAGTCCGAAGACCCACCCCCCGTGCTAGGAGCTGACAAGAAGAGTCCTCCACCAAGAACATCCAAACATGGAATCACAAGACTCAATGCCATACAAAAGTATCATAAAACTCAAGAATTACAAAGACATCATCCACAACATTCAAGAGTCATTAAAATAACTTAAAATCATAAATCTCATCACATAAATCAAAGCAATGACCAATAACAAGTAACCAAAGAATGATCATGAAACACTTCCAAATCAAACTGAATTAATAAACATAATACAATTCCAAATTGCAATTAAACATCATAACACAGTTCCATAAGAATACAAGATCATAAATCAAATATAAATGAGATCATACAAGACCACAAAATATACTAAAGATGTATTAAAACAATAATCACTTTAAATCAATATAGCCAACAATCTAAACCAACTCCCATAACCTACTTCCAAAGGAACGCAATAAAGTAAAACACATGGGCAACTAGGGGAGAGTGTCATCGCATAGCCTTCATGGGTTATCCTGGCCCTTCCTCCAAACTGAGGCGCCGACCCCCATCTATGGATATCCTGGCCCTTCCTCCTACTTGAGGCGCTGACACCATAGGGTAGCTCATGCGGAGCCGATAACCTCTCATGAGGATAAGGTTACGACCTTGCCAACCACGGCCTTCTCAGCCTTCCATTAGTCTGTGGAAGCACTAATGAAGACGAGGCATCCATTTTAAAAAAATAAAAATTATAATGATATTACTACCCAACCCTCCTAAGTTAATTATTAGGTTTTCACTTGATTACCAACTCACTCGTGGGTTATCCTGTGCCCTTCCCCTTACACGGGGCACCGGCCCCCACAAGGAGCCACTCTCCCTAGAGACCCAACAACATAAAAACCAAGAAACCAAGAAACCAAGAAACCAAGGGTTGTACCATCATAATAAGAACATTAGACCACAATAGAGAAACATGCGAGGCATTACCCATCTCGCTATAAATACATAATCAAAGTCTCAACAATTCCCGTACAACCCTTTTCAAAATCATGAAACCAAAACACTTGCCACATCAAGGGCACATAAAGAGGGAGAACATCAAAGGTCAATCATCTCAAGCCTCTGGAAGCCAAAAGAATGAAAATCCACAAACAAGGGTAAAATGAAACAACACAAGTTTTTCCCCAATAATTCCAACACAAGGATAAAAATTCCCTCAAATATGAGATTAACTCTGAAAAGCCACACAAAGAAAGTTTCATCAAAATCCATCTACAAATCAATCAACTCTAAAACACAAATACGATCCATATATCCACAATGGTGTCATCTCAAAAGGAACCATAGAAGAAAATTAACCTTTAATTCAACAAAAATCACTTAATAAAACCAAAAACCACCAACTAGGTATTCCATGGGAGACCTCAATTTTCTCCTCACAAGAACCCCCTTATAGTGGTATGCAAATCACCTTCATAAAATTAGCAACATAGCAATGACAACAATTATCTATTCGCATTTCCAAATAAAAGAAACCAACCTACTTAATGACCAAAACAATTACCATCTCAAGATTCTAAATAAGTATCCATATAAGGACAACATTTATTAGAGACTCGGGTCGTCATAAAGTTATCCCCTCTAAACATTAACCCCTTGATGTAATCACAAGATTAAATAACTAACAAAATGCAACTTATGTCCCAACCACAAATACTTTTTCAAGAGTACTATTTTAATATAACAACTATCAAGTGTAGACTCCTTAATAAAGTATTGGACTAATATAATACAAACATTCACGGGTAAATTTAACCACTAATAATAAAAGAAACATTCTATTTATCTTATCCAAAATAAACTCATTTAATTGAAAAGAGCCTAAAGCTATCCAAATGTATATTTATACATGAAAATTTCTCCTTTAATTTAAGCATTATTTCAATGTTCTTCTCACTTATTTTAACATATCCACTTAATTTAATTAAGAGAGTATTTACAACAAATAACTATATTTAAAATAACTATATCATTTATAAGATAACCATCTCTATCGATTGTTTACTACGAATCCTAATTATAACTTTAAAATGTAATACTAAGATGACAATTCTATAAATTACAACTTTATTATAATACTAAAGTGACGATACTAATGAATTATTTCACATAGTAGTTTTGATAAATAATTATCATTCACAGACTCATTAGTTAACAAAAGGGTAATTAAAACCATTTAACATTTAATCAGTATTATTTAAATTAATTAACCTATGAACCTGGTATTTATCTTCACTTAAAAATAACTTTATCATTTAACCTTCAAGTAAAAGAAACTATGTAAATGTAGAATCACTTATCTTCTTTAACGAATCCCTAAATGTTAATTAACCATAGAAATCAATTTACTTTAACTAAATACACAGTTCATTTATCTACAACAAAATTAAATACCTATTTTAATAATGTTTATTCCATTAAAATCCTTTATGAAATAATATTTTATTAAATAACCTATCGAAATAACCATTTTTTCACTTTAATTATTTACCCAATTCATTTTTCTAAAGCAAATTAAATACTTTATTTACTAATCAACTATCTAATTAAAATTCTTTATAACATTTTCCCAATCTCCAATTTCGAGCCACACCTATTATCTTAGCTGGGTGGATAATAATAGATTATTATGCAGACAATGATATATATCAAGACGTCAAGATATGATGAAAAGATATCCAAAGGTTAACCATTCTCTAATCTACGTTTATGTTTATATTCTTGATGCTGTCACTAAACTAAGTGAATATAGCCGCAACAGAGACAGGTTGATAAAACAATCAGAGAGACCATTTAAACCTTTAAACTTCCTATTATGTTCAGGTCCGACGCTGTGACAGGTTCCAAAAAGAATCAGAGGGTCTATTTAAATCCATAAACTTCCTATGATGCTCAAGTACACGGCTGAGACAGTTGGAGAAATGAAAACAGAGAAATTATTAAATTTTACTACCCTTATGCAAGTCTAAGAGTTGCAGCTGTGACGGGTTTCCAATGGTTTCAGGAAGACTATTTAAATTTATACACGATCCAAAGTCTAAACACTGCAGCTGTGATAGGTTGCCAAAGGTATCAGGGAGATTATATAAATTTAGATTACCAGACTATGTGAAGGAGCTCATCTAAACACTGCATCCAATAACATCAATTTCTCTCAGCTTCGACTGAACGGAGGTAATTGGCAAAGGCTTGAAACATTGTGCAAACCAAGAGAATTAAATAATCTGCTCATTGGTCCTCAATTTCTTCACTTGAACAATCTGCTCATGGACGGCATCAGAGAAGACACACGAACCAAGCTTCCTCCAAGTTTGAGATGGTTACGGTTGCAAAAAAATGTGAGAAGACATTTTCCTTCAGTCTTGAGGATAACCTTTGGGATTTGATAATAAAATCAGAGAGTTTATTTAAATCTATACACCCTACCGTGTTCAAGTGCGTTGCTGTGACAGGTTAACAATGAAACCAAAGAGATTATTAAATTGACTACACCTTTGCAAGACGAAAGTTGCAGCTGTCAAAGGTGATCAAAGATTGCCAAGTATATTAGAAAGTGAATATAGGAATTTGGAATTATCGCCATCTACTTGCATTATTATTTATTTTATTTTCAAGTGTTGCAACTGCGATAGATTGTCAGAAGAAACGAGCAGATTATTTAAATCTTTAAACTTCCTATCAGAGGAATTATTTAAATCTTTAAAGTTCCTATAAACTTCAAGTGTGTGGGAGAGAGAACTGAAAAGAAGGATAAGGTTCAGGCAGGAAAGATGACAACTGATTTTAACCAGAACATAGCATAAAGCTTAAGGTATTCACACCTTCATATTTCTCCTTTCGCAATTCCATTCAAGCCTGAATCTACGCTTGGCTGCTCATGGGGTTCCAATCTTCTTTGTGCAAGCCTTTCCCGTGCAGGATCCCCCCATAGGATCTCGAAATCTTTGTTTATAATTTATTTCATGGTGTCTTTTCCACTCCCATCGGAGAACCGTTCGACTTCCATCACTTATTATGATTTCTTTGATGGTATCTTTTACACTCCCACTAGGAGACCATTGCACTTCCATCAGTTACGATTGTATGCCAGCCACTACCCATGGTCAATATTTTATAATTGACTCTCAAATAGATAAATATTTAATAATTTAATCCCTTCTAATATTTTCTCATTTTTAAATTTATTAATCGAATTTAATCATTAAATAATAATTACCTTTCCTCATCTAATCCGATCATTTTAAATAACTAACTCCCAAAGATAATTAAATTAACGTTTATTATTGAAACAAATTCTTTATTTAATTCCAGTTAAAACAAGTAACCTTATACTTAATTTTTTTTTTATTAAACAATTCCAACCATATTATTAGTTTTATCTCATAACCTTCAAATTAGATTAAATAATAAAATCACCACATCATCATGACATTACCAACAACTTACTTGACATCAATGACGACCGAAACGGAGGGCACTACAATTATGCTTCTTTACTTCTTTTACTTTGATAACATTTTTTGTGCTTTGATTCAAACATTTCTTTTGATATTGGTCCCAATTCATGGATGGGGTGATGATCGGATGAAGATTCATGATGTGGCTAGTTGTAGTATTGGCATTGGTTTCCTCATAAGGACTCATCATGCTTCCTGTGTTGACGTTTGCTTGAGACGAAGTTTCCCCCAGTACTAAATAACCAAGACCTTGATGCTTAGGATTTCCAATAATCCGCAGTGGTTCTAGGATACCCTATTTATGTAGGCCTAATCCTCTACCTTGATAATTCATCTATTGAAACATTTTATTTGTAATAGGATATGATTTACCCTAGAAATAAGGTGCTAATCCTTCTCTGCTCTATTGTGGATCTTCAAAGGTGATAGCTTCTTCATTGATAAGATAGCTTTCCCTAAAAAAGGTAAGTGATCCAAATTTCTAAGTGATAGGATCCTCCATAAGTGGGATAACTTCCTAATTCATGTCTTTGGCTCGATCTTTTGAAATATCAAATTTTAATGCTTCTTCAAGAGGTGTTGATGATTCACTGTCCACGTAAAAGTCTCCCTTATGATTCATTTTTGATATGCCTCCATAGGATGTTTCTGATTCACAACTTCTATAGAAGCCTTCTTCATGACCCATTTTTGATATGTCTCTAGATTTTTCAATATCTTGATCATGTGTACAAATGTTAAGAGTAGGAGACTCTTGTTCCTTGGTAATGATATCAAGAGTATGAGACTCTTGTTTTGAATGAAGATCATCTACATGTCCATCCAAAGGAAGCATCTCATGGGTAGATGGAGGAATATGTGCTATATGGATATGATCATCATTTGTGACATCTTGTATAGATAGGATAGTGCCCATTAGATCATTGTAGTATCTTGGAGATATAAATTCTTGATCTTGATTAATGGATATGTGCAGGATCATGATGGGCCAAAAAGTGGCAATATGATGGGTATGTGGTTGATGACTATTTTTTACCCAAAATTGATGAAATGAAATGGGTTTTTAAAAGAGATTCACAGCTTTCCATTGATATAAATTATACTTTACTTTGAATTTAATAAGTAATTATTATTCATTTTCTATTCAAATTACGACTAAAGTCCTGATTGATAGGTTGATTGAAAAAGTCTATAGCTTTCAAACAATATCACATTTTTTGAATCCAAAACATGCATCACATGCTATGCTTTGTATACTATAGGATTTTAAAAAAAAATGAATTTCATGGAGTTTTGATCAAGTTAAGGTGGTCAGACATACGAGTTTTTATATTTTTAAAAAGTTGTAATAAAAAATTCATAATTAATTATTTACTTAGAAAAAAAATACAAAAAAAATATGCATCACATCGGGGCATGAGTCTTCTACTTATATCTAAAATCTTATAAAAAAATATTATCATTTTATTGTAGTTAGGGTGGTTAGACAGACACCTACTTCTTGTTTTTTCCCTAAAATTTAAGTACTCTGCATTAAAATTTCAAAATCTCACCAAATAATTTTTTTTTTTTAAACAAACCTACTACTTTAGAAACTACATTCAATTTTCTACAGATTCTATTCTTACATATTTTTGAAATAATATAGATAACTTATTCAAATTTTTATGTCAAGTTTCCTAACTCTAATTTTTTTGAATTTTTTTCCACTTAAGGGCCTATTTTTTCCATGATGATCCTACACATACCCTAATTTTGAAATTACTTTTGACATGCCTTGGATCAAGTTCTTGACATGGGTCAGTTTCAAAGGATGGATTTCTTATAAAGGGTTCTTGGATGTCTTAATTAGGCATAGGAAGCGGCTCAATATCCTCTTGATCTTTGAGTGAATTTGGATCAAGTGTTTAGTTGAAAATTTCTTCAATATCTGTAACCATGAGGTCAAAGGATGTCAATATGTCTTGGAAAGGACCATTGCTAGACTTTGGTGAAAAATGTTGATCATGATTTTGAATGATTTTTTGAGATATGTCCTCTAACTCATTAGGTGATATAGAGACATTTTCAACATAATTATTGGTGGAAGGATCACCTATTATAGGATCAAATAATGTTAACACTCCTTTGAATAGATCATTGTTGGATATTGTTGAGGGGTATTTATCATGATAAAAAAGTGACTCTTGATTTATGTTTCAGAGTTGATCTTCAGATGAAGTAGAAACATCTTCAAGGTGCTCATTGATGGATAGATCTTGATCATTGTTTCCAACAATTGTGGTGGAGAGGTTTTCAATGCTATCACTAGTGGATGAATCTTCATCGTTGTCCTCAATAGTTACTATTTTTTGATCAGTAAGGTCTTGGATGAGATTTTTGAGTTGAATACAATTTGATGTTGTGTGTCGCTTTATTTTGTGAAAATCACAAAGGTGCTTCTCGTTATACCCTGGTGGTTTAACTTGAGTCTTGATAATTTTCATAAAAGGGGATTTTGATGAGATTTTCTTGTACCAACTATTGCATGACCGATTCGATTGGTTCCCCAAGTGGTGTGTATTTTCATTTGTCACCTTGTGATATTTGTACTTTAAATTGACCTTGTGGTGATTGATCTTTGAGATGTGGAGGTTGGGTTTGTTGTTGATGTTGTTGATCTTGATATCCAACCTCTTGACATTGGAGATATTGTTCTTGATGTGGTTGTGGACACAACTCATTGCTTCAATGACATGGTTTAACCAATGGAAGAGTGTATTGATTTTGGGGTGGAGATGTCTCTTGGTGCAATGAATCAACTATTTTGGTAAGTGCAGCAATTTGATCTCACAAAATTTGATCTTGATTTTGATCTTGACACCCTTGATATAGTTGATTTGGTTTTTTTTCACTTGTAGATTTGGAATGTATACTTGTGGTGTTTGTATGGGATCATGGACAAATTTACTTTGGATAATGTTATGATTTGGGATGATGCTTAGATTTGGCATGATAGGTTGAAATTGAACATTGTTGTGGTTGGGAATCACATTGCATTGATTTATGTAACTTTGATTTTACATGGTGTTACCTTGAATTGGATAAATACATGGAGTTGTTAACATATTTTTTGGACTTTGAATAACATTTGTATGATTCAAAAACATATATATACCCCAAATTTTACCAAGTGTGGATTCAAAATGTTCATGTTTGGTAAAGTTGTACTTGGTATATTCACATTTGGAATGTATGGATTTGGTGGGATAATGATGTTTTGTTGAAGACTTATGCATTGATTGTTTGGTTGATAGATTTGCAAGTTTGGACTTTGATTTAAATCTATCATAGGGAAAGGTGTTCCAAAATTTAGATTGGGCATACTCACATTTGTTGTACCATTGAGGTTTGTAGGAGATAATGATCCCATGTATGGATTACAATATAAATGTGAGTTTTGATCTAATCCATTGGTTTCATAAGGCTTCGATAGTTTGGTTGACTTAGATCACTCATGGTGTATGGAGCAAGTATATATTCCATGTTTTTCTTGTGTTTTGACCTTGTTGACCTCTATGAGATTTAGGACCAATGATGAGATGAAGGATGAAAGGAGTGAACGATATGGGTGTTGAACTTTTAAAACCCTTGGAGGAATACTAGACTTTGGATTCTTTGTACTTTTTTGTTTGGATTGGATTTGATTTGATTTAGATAATGGACTTATAAACCTCAAGATGTTAGATGTTATCTTGGAATAAATTTGTCCATAAGGATGATAATTTAACTAGATGTATGAGGAAGGATTCATCCACACACAGCCAAACAAGGTGATTTTGATGTTGATTTGAAGGATTTTACCAGAATTCTAGTATGAATAATTTTTCCAATGGTTCTAAAAGTTGTTTGTGAGATGGGATTTGATTGATGTTTGAGATGGATGAAATGATTGGTTGTTTTGATCCTAAATGAACCTAAGAGGGACTTGTTTACAAGAGCAAGGTTTTGAAGAACATACTTTTCCCTAATAGTACTTCAAACCAAAATATCAATTTTTTCTCAAAAGACCATAATAAAAAAGATAAACAAGCACATGTGTGAGGTTTAATTGATTTCATCTTGATTAATGAATTGCTTTTACCACATCCACACTTCTTGCTTAGTTTTTCAAACTAAATGTCTATGTCTTAATTTCCTTTTCATCCCACAAGGTCCATTATGTGGAAATCAAGAGAATCAAGGCAATAGCTCCCTAATGTTGACTTTAGAGAGATAAAATTGAGATATAAACCAAAATACTTAGAAGTCTCTAAGGATGAAATCCCTAAGGACAAACAGTAGCACTTGGATTTTTCAAAGGTATTTACTCCTTCTAAATGTTTGAAATTTGATGTCCTTGTTGAATGCTTGTTTTCAATATTTTGGATCCAAGCAATGTGTTTAATTGAATCAAAGACTGCACAACCCTAAGATGGAAAAGAAAATATTTGTTGAATTCCCACTTGGATAAATCCAGTTGCGCTTATTCAGAGAAGATGATTAGAAGCTTGACCACACTAGCTCCCCTCCATGGCACTCACTTCTATGGGTTAGCCAAGCTTTAGTTCTCATGAATCTCCCATGAAAAACTTCTCATCTCTACAAAGAATCACAAATATGTGGGACAGCTCTGAAGGTTTGACCTCCTGATGCCAACAAATATTGGGATTTTTGGCTACAACACAATGGTTCGTAATAAGGGCATCTAATTCAAAGGACACAATGATAAACTCCCTCAAGAGGTATCCCAACCCTTAGAACAAGGCCATTACACATCATAAAGATACTTGGGGAGAGTTGTCATGTATTACTTTGTTGATTGCAAACTTTCCTTGCAACCACAAATTTGTATAGTAGTTCAGAAGATCCTGGCTTAGCTCGTTACCACTTGGGTCGTTCCCTTGGGGTGAGTACTTTTTCCCACCAAGGTAGGCCCTCTAAAGGTAAATAAAAGTGAGTAGGTACATTCGTAGTTCAATCAATCTTTGTTTATGTGCACAAAGAGAGAACACACACAATGTCCTTTCTCACACTAGCAAGATGTGTTCAATTTTTAAGAGCCCAAATTTGAAATGTGGAGGCAATCCTTTAGACAACCTAATATTGAACCAAAATGCTTTTGATTCTCAAGATCGACATGAAGTGCAAGAGAAGTGCATACGCATTTTGATAGTATTAGTTTGTAAAAAAGATTACAAAACAAGATAAGAACATGTTCATTTTAAATCCTTGAAGACAATAGTGAGTTCCTTTTAAAGCACCAAACTTGAGTGTGAGATTGATTGTTTAATTTTTAAAACCCAAAATCAAATCTAGTGAGTTTCTAAGGTTCTATTTAACCAACTTTGAGAGAAAGAAAGCCTTTGTATGCTCTTTTTAAAACCCAAACAAAATGTAGTTAAGTGATAAAGCTAAAGATAGCAATATCCAAATATAGGATTATAAATGCTCCCAAAGTGTTAAAGAACACTCTTTTACAATTATTAAAAATAAACTGCCATAGGAAGCTCTTCTTATTTTCTTCTTTTCCTAGACCATGGATATCAAATTCTTTTTCTTTCACTTCAATGCTCCATGATCCTCTTAAAACCTGGAAGCCATGCTCAAAATTTTAGATGAGATCAAGAAACAATAAGATATGAGGCTTAGATGAATGATTAAGCATAAAAACCCTAAAATTTAGACCATGTTACAATGTGTTTTAAATTTAGGTGTAAAATTGAAAATTTTAACTCTACAAAAATTGATAAACACTTACACCATTGCATAGCTTATGAAATTCTACCCCATTTCAAAAAGAAAAACTTCAAAAAAGAGCTATGTATGACCAGAATATGGTCATTTTAAGATTGACTATAAAAGCGCTATAATAGAGAGCATATGCGCTAAAACTTAGACCATATGCACTAAAACTCAGACCAAATGCACTAAAAATCAGACCATATGCACTAAAAATTAGATCATATGTGCTAAAATATCTTGTATATGCATTGAAACAAGACGTAAATGGGCTAGAAGGTGTCGCGTATGTGCTATAATAGTGCCTGGATGCACCAAAAGTCACCACCTATGCACTAAAAGAAGCCACGGGTGCACTACATTGAGATTCATGACCAAACCTGCCAATGAAAACTTGCCAGAAAATGTTAAAAATAGGGCTAGGCCCCATGGTGGGCACCAAAATGTGAATGATTGGTCTAGAACTACTCAAAAATGAGAAAACAATCAAATGTTAGTTAATAAACAAATCTAAACTGGAATTCCCCATGAAATTCATTCAAACACAATGAACAAGAAACAAAGCAAAGTTAATCAAATGAAATCTAATAAAATCTTATTCAAATGCTCAATCCAGCATCCCATGGGGGAATTGGTGCTTCTTTGATGTGGAAAGAAGCCCTTTCCCAATTCCTTAACAAGCTTGATGATGATGTGAGATTCTTGTTGAAAATTTTCTAATAACCTAGCTATGGATGAGAAATGCTATGATAACTTGGATGAAAATGGATGAAATTGCATGAAATCTGTAGATAATAACTTTGCATGAAGTTTTGGATCCCAAATCAATAGAGAAGTCCTCTATTTATAGGAAAGAAGGATGGAAGAATGGAGAATAGGATGAATGTGGGATTAAATTTGAACCACATTTGGCATTGTGCCACTTGTCAACATACTAATGAAGGAGAGTGGAGCACATTTTGAACAACGTGCATGTTAAATGCATGTAGGTGAAATTTGAATTTCAAAAGATGGCTTGTGCAAGAGGGGATGTAAGATGAATTAATGCCATGTAAGAGCCTTTAATGTGAAGCTAGAGGACAAAAGTCCTTTGGGAGGGAGAATTCAAATGAGTGGAATATTCCAAGAATATGCTACATTTGAATGAAAATAGAGTAATTAATAAATCAAATAAATTGATTTACATGTGCAACTTGCAAAAGCTAGAGGAATGGAGGATTGGTGTTAGGAATTAATTAGGATTAATTAACTTAGATGAAGTTAGTTTGATTTGACATTTGATTTGACATTTAAATGGATGAAATTGCATGAAATATGTAGATAATAACTTTGCATGAAGTTTTGGATCCCAAATCAATAAAGAAGTCCTCTATTTATAGGAAAGAAGGATGGAAGAATGGATAATAGGATGAATGTGGGATTAAATTTGAACCAATGGCATTGTGCCACTTGTCAACATACTAATGAAGGAGAGTGGAGCACATTTTGAACAACGTGCATGTTAAATGCATGTAGGTGAAATTTGAATTTCAAAAGATGGCTTGTGCAAGAGGGGATGAAAGATGAATTAATGCCATGTAAGAGCCTTTAATGTGAAGTTGGAGGACAAAAGTCCTTTGGGAGGGAGAATTCAAATGAGTGGAATATCCCAAGAATATGCTACATTTGAATGAAAATAGAGGAATTAATAAATCAAATAAATTGATTTACATGTGCAACTTGCAAAAGCTAGAGGAATGGAGGATTGGTGTTAGGAGTTAATTAGAATTAATTAACTTATATGAAGTTAGTTTGATTTGACATTTGATTTAGATATTTAGATTTATTTAAATCAAATGAGAGGATATTAGAAGATTAGCAATTTAATTAAATAAATTATATTTATTCAATTAAATGAAAAACATTAGGATTTAATTAAATAACATTGACTTATTTAATCAAAGGAAGAATATTAGGATTTAATTAAATAAAATTGATTTATTTAATCAAAGAGAACATTAGGACTTAATTAAATAAATCTGATTTATTTAATCAAAGAGGAATTATGATGAAATAATTTGATAAAGTTTATTATCTAATTAAGGAGGAAATTTAATGAATTTAATTAAATAAAGATTATTCAATTAAATGATTAGTAAATAAGTGATAAAGGAAGAATCAATGTTAGTTAATCAAGATCGAATGCATGATATCAATCAAGATATTTTGAGTGTCTACAATAATAACACAACCTCTTTCAATATTTAGGTAATCAATGGATAAGATAATGCATTTAAAAATTAATATAGATAAATTTAGATTCATAAGTTTAGTTTAGAAATATATTTTATTTAAGAATAAAAATTAAAATGGATTGATAGAAATAAAAAATTGTATTTTAAAATTATAAAAAAAGGATATTGTTTTTATTTTGAAATAAATAGATATCTGGAATTTTATATTGGATCTAAAAAAAATGGTTGAGATGAACATGTATTGTGAAATATAGAATCGTATGAAGACCTAGATCATGGTTGTAGGCATGACCTTAAACTGTTCGAGTGTGTTCTTGAACCTTCTATGTAGTCCTAAACTCTGACCAGTTAGAGTTTTAGTATTTGGTGAGGTCACTCACTTATATCTACATTTATAATTGAAAAATTAGTTAGGTTAAGAAATCATAGTTTTACAGTTCATAATATTGGATACAAGTGCTTCTAGAGTTTACCTATGTAATAATTTTTGCTATCAATATTTTAGATCATACTCTATGATCCATCATCATAATTAAGAGAGCAAGAGAGGAGAATGAAAAATTGTATATAGTAGACCACAACTAACTCAAAAGAGGTGTGGTTGTGGGGTGCTAGGTAGGGGAAGGATGGGGGAGAGGAGGAGGGCGCACAGGAACCAGGAGACCAAAGAGAGTTTAAAGGGAAAACAAAAAGGAAAAAGAAAATGAAAATGAAAAACTATGAGAACCCACTATGAAAGGATTAATAGATAGAAGACAATAAATGAATAAGAGAAATAAAGAAATAAAAATTAAAAGTGGAGAAAAAAATATAAATATAAATTCATGTATAAACATACCTATACCAAGGAGTATGAATAGAAATAAATAAAGATTTGTATGTACACATGTATATGTATCAAAAATGTAAATATACATTCCAATTTACACATGTATGAAATCAAATATTTCAAGAAGTATTTATATACATTTATAACTACTAGCACATATACAAATGTTCAAATATAGAATTACATAATCCTAAATACATATGAGTAAGAATATAAACACACATGTGTCTATGTAGGTAGGTATATGAATAAAAAAACAAATAAAAATAAATAAGTATATGAGAGTAAATGCTAGAATTTATGAATAAAACAATATAAGTATATATGACTATCTATGAATATAAATATATCAAAAAAATGAGTATATATGTATGTATGTATGCACATATGTATATATGCATGCATGTATGTGTGTATGTGTGTATGTGTGTATGTGTGTATGAATGCATGTATGTATGTATGTATGTATGTATGTATTTATATATGTAAAACTATATGAGTGTATAAATATAAAGAAAATTGAATACAAGAATATATGAATATTTGAATATAAGGTAAATAAATAATTGCTACAAATATATGTAAATATATGTAGTATAAAAATGGATGTCTAAAATAAGTCAATATAAATATACATATATATACAAAACTAGGAATGTTTATCTCTATACTAACACATATTCATACAAATATAGAAATATAAAATTATATGTGTGTTCACACACATATATGAACACACATAAATACATGCTAATATACAAGAATATGTATTTACCATTCTCAACTCTCCTATCTTTCTCACTTAATCCTAATGATGGATCATCAAGTTTGATCCAATTTATTGATAAAAACTATTATATAGTTAAACTTTAGAAACACTCATATCCAAACTCATAGTGTTTTTAAATATTCTATGCTATTTGACAAAAATATAATACATTATACTAGCCACATGCTATATTAGTTTGCATCAAAATATCTCAAGCAAAGACACTAATGTAACCTAATAGAATAATATAAAAATAGGGTCAATTACAATAGAATAGTTACAACACACATATTGGGTATGTGGAAGATCATGATGGGCCAAAAAGTGGCGATATGATGGGTATGTGCAGGGTATGTAGCTGATGACTTTTTTTTACCCAAAATTGATGAAACGAAAAGGGTTTTTAAATGAGATTCTCATTTTTCCACCAATATAAATTATGCTTTACTTTGAATTTAATAAATAATTATTATTCATTTTCTATTTGAATTGTGACTAAAGTCCTGATTGATAGGTTGCTTGAAAAAAATCTATAGCTTTCAAACGGTATCACATTTTTTGAATCCAAAACATGTGTCACATTCTATGCTTCACATAATATAGGATTAAAAAAATAAAAATTGAATTTCATGAAGTTTTGACCAAGTTAAGGTGGTCAGACATATGATTTTTTTATATTTTTTAAAAGTTGTAATAAAAAAACCATAATTAATTATTTACTTGGAAAAAAATTACAAAAAAAAATGCATCACATCTGCACATAAGTCCTCTACTTATATCTACAATCTTATAAAATAATATTATCATTTTATTGTGGTTAGGGTCGTCAGACAGACACCTACTTCTTATTTTTTCCCTGAAATTTAAGTACTAGTGCACTAAAATTTCAAATTTTCACCAAATAGATTTTTTTTTAAAAACAGGTAGTAGTTTAGAAACTATATTCAATTTTCTATAGATTCTATTCTTACATATTTTTGAAATAATATAGATAAATTATTCAAATTTTTTACTTCAAGTTGCCTAACTCTGATTTTTCTGAATGTTTTGCCACTTAAGGGCCTATTTTTTCCATGATGATCCTACACATACCCTACTCATAATCTAAATACATGAAGGTTGTGGTTATACTATGTTAAAACAAGCACAAAATTTATCTTCATTCTTTCTTTCAACTCTTTAACTCTAGTATCAATCATGCTTTTAATTAGATAAGTAGTAAATTAGGGTGTTGAACCTAAAACAAGGCCATAAACTCAAAATAGAGAAGGCCATAGATACACCACTAACAACACATGAGCATCGCATGAACAACACCAAATCCCAACAACCGTAAGAAATTGTTGGTACCAACTACCAACAAACAACACAACTAGACAACAACATTGGACTTAGAAAAATGCATACTCCTGAGCCTAACACAAGAGTGAGAGACATTCTTACGAAGACCTTTCTTCCTATGTTGAATAGCAATCTAAGAAAAATCATTATCCTCCCCACCAGAGAAGGGAGAGAGGGGGAGAACCCAAACAATGGAACCAAACGGTGGTTAGTCATGAGAGGGGGGATGAAGTAGAGATGTTGAGCAAAGAGAAGAGTGGGATGAAGGTGGCCCACCCACAATACCCTCAAGGACCAATAGTGAAATATCTACTAGAATAGGGAGAACAAGGATCAATGCCTCATTAATATGAGGTCCACTCAAAGAGGCAACCTCAACAACAAGAGCAACCTGAAAAGTAGGAGAAGTAGGAACCATCAAAGCAAAAGGATGAGTAAGAGTCTTTGAACTAGAATCTAGATCATAACCCACCATTGTGAGAAGATCACTATTAGCATTCTTCCAACAAGAGGAGGAGGAGCGTGAAACCTTCTTGTGAGGACAAGTAGTAGCCAAGTGACCCATAACAAAGAGGGAATATATGAATAGAACAATATAAGAATATATGACTATCTATGAATGTAAATATAACCAAAAATATGAGTATATGTATGTATTTGTCTGCATATATATGTATGTATGTATGTATGTATGTATGTATGTGTTTGTGTGTGTGTATGTGTGTATGTATATGTGTGTTTCTGTGTGTAAAAATACGAGTCTATAAATATGAAAAAAATGAATAGAAGAATATATGAATATTTGAATGTAAGGTAAATAAATAATTGAAACAAATATATGTAGCATATAAATGAATGTTTGAAATAAGTCAATATAAATATACATATTTATACAAAACTAGGAATGTGTAAGGGACCCATATCAATCATTTTATTTAAGGATCAAACAAGATATATTTAGCTTCAAAATCAATATTTTATTCATGTAATTATATTATGTTACTGAACATTCATTTTCCCAAAATCCAATATTCTTTATTATTTTCATCTTGGGATCAACCAAGATCATTACAATAACCAACAACATCTTGTTTTTGTTTACTACTTTCATCTTGTTTTCCTCCACTTACTAGTGTTGACAAACACTATTCAAAGTTGACTAGATTCCCTCACAATTTAATCCATGTTGATTGATTTAACCTGGATTTGGTAAAATTTGGATGACACTAAATAACATATGTAGTAGATGTGTAAATAGGTAGCAATGATGTAGTAGAATGATGTTGAGTGCTCGAGACTAGACCCAATGGGTGTCAAAGTGGTCAATCAAGTATAAGAACTTAGTTTTTACATTTATTAATGAAAGAGTAGAATTAATGAAGATGACTATTGAAAAATATTGTGTTGAAAGATGTGTGAATATTGATGATACTTTCATCGAGTGATAGTGAATGAGTTCCTTATGATGTATATTTGAAATTAATTAGAAGTTATGTCTTTTTATGAATGTCCCAAGAGCATAATTTGAAATTATTAGCATGGGGGCTAAGTTAACTTTGGGAAAAAATAATTTAAATAGGTAAAATTGGGATAAATATCATATTTTCCATCCTAAATGAGGTCAAGGTTGTAAGTGTGGCATTAAACTCAATAGATAAAAAATGGTCTAAAAGCTAAAACTATTTTCTATAGAGATATAATGTTATTTTTAGGTATAATATTGAGGTTGTTACTAATGACTATGTCAGACTAGATGAAATCACGTGTTATATCTATGCACTTTGGTGAAGCATGAAAAGTGGTGATAAAAAGGGGAAAGTGTAAATGTTTTGGATTTTAACTCTATATTTTAAAACAAATATCGTGTGCATGCATATCTACATGAAAAATCATACCAAATTATAAAAGAAAAGGTAAGGAATATTAGAACAATAATAACTATAGTAGTACCTTAGGTCAATTTATGAGCTATAAATAAATTAAGTTTGATTAGTAATAGTATGTCACCAAGATTTTTTGTCATCCAAAAAGGGGTGAACATAAAGGAAGGAGAGAGAAATTGGATAAAAACTAAGTGTGATAATATAATGATCTTCTTTGTATTGAAAACATAACATAAGTACATAATAATTTGCATATGAGAAATGAAATGTAAGCATGATAATATTAGTATTTAAAACTAAAGTATAAATTATGATAAGATATGGGTATGTGCAGGATCATGATGGGCCAAAAAGTGGCGATATGATTGGTATTTGTAGGGTATGTGGCTAACAACTTTTTTTTTACCCAAAATTGATGAAACGAAAAGGGTTTCTAAAGGATATTCTTATCTTTCCACCAATATAAATTATGTTTTACTTTGAATTTAATAAATTATTAATATTCATTTTCTATTTAAATTATGACTAAAGTCCTGATTGATAGGCTGATTGAAAAACATCTATATCTTTCAAACGGTATCACATTTTTTGAATCCAAAACATGTGTCACATTCAATGCTTCACATACTATAGGATTAAAAAAAAAAAAAAAAAATTCATTATGTTCTGACCAAGTTAAGGTGGTCAGACATACGAGTTTTTTTATTTTTTAAAAGTTGTAATAAAAAATTCATAATTAATTATTTATTTGGAAAAAAATTACAAAAAAATATGCATCACATCCAGACATGAGTCCTCTACTTGTATCTAAAATATTATAAAAAAATATTATCATTTTATTGTGGTTAGGGTGGTCAGATAGACACCTACTTATTTTTTCCCTGAAATTTAAGTACTACTGCATTGAAATTTCAAACTTTCACCAAATAGATTTTTTTTCTTTTAAATTAACCTATTATTTTAGAAACTAGATTCAATTCGCTACAAATTCTACTCTTACATATTTTTGAAATAATATAGATAACTTATTCAAATTTTTATGTCAAGTTTTCTATCTCTGATTTTTCTAAATTTTTTGCCACTTAAGGGCATGTTTTTTCCATGATGATCTTGCACATACCCATATGTATATGTAATGTATATACTTTTATGTGATCATTGTGGATGTTTAGATGAAATATGTCCCCACTTTCATCCCCAATTGAATAAATTATGAATACATTTACCCTGAAAAATAAAATCAAAACCTTACCCCCAAAGTTACAAGATAAAAGAAAAACATAGAAATGAACATATAATAATCTATATCATGTAGCAAAAATGATATGTGTATATTTTAACCAATAAATTAAAATATCACCAAATGTTATATCTTAATTTGATAAAATAATGTGTCACATAAATTTATGCTCCCCATTGGACTATCCATGAGAATTTCAATTCTTTCATATTATTGCTCTTGGTATGAAATAACTAGTAACTTTGTTTATGTACTTTTCCTTCATATTCATTTTAATTGATATCCTCATTTGTATATTTAACATATGGTCATACATGATTATTATCAAAATAATATACTCATCTTCACTAATATTGAAAAAATCCTTGTTATGTATATTTCAGTTTGAATTGATTCATTATGTGGAGATGTGAAAAATGTACACATGCATCATCATTTACACCCTTAACTTTTAACATTTCTTGTTAGGAAGATCTTGAATTTTACGTTCCTTTGTGATGTATATATTTGAATTGTGTCATATAAGAATGTTATTTTGTGCCTTATTATAACAATTTAAAATCTATATTTGATGATGCTCCCTATTCCACAAAAATTTCTTTGTAGCACATTTAATTTAAAAGGTTACTTATTCATCCCTTATTTTGTGTACACATAAGCCACCCTTCTACTCCTTAGCATTGTCATAGACCTCCTAGAAACCTTTCCTACATCTTATGCAATCTTTCCATGCACTTATTCTATTGATATTTCTATATATATGGGAAAGCTATTATTGGAACACAACTATTTACTAAGACAGGGGTGAATCAATATATCAATTTAAAATTTATTATTTTAACCATTTAATGTAGATTAAAACAAACATACAGTGATCATGAGAGCATACAAATTCTCATAACACTAGATATACATAGAAAACCTTGAATGGGAAAAACATGGTGATAATAATTGTTAGGATCTATTGTCCTAATCTAGCCTCACAATAGAACCTCACTGGTTACAATGTTTAAGGGAACCAACCCTAAGGAGACACTAATCCCCTATTTTAGGAGAACCAGCTCCAAGGAAGCACCTACTCCCTAACTGAGCATCAACTTAGCTATATGATGGCACCAACCAATCAAAATTACAACAAAAACGCGTGGAGAAAAAACTCCAGATTACAATTGATTCAAATGAATCCTATTCTTTGTTATAGAATTGATTTTCAACTGCTCATTCTCTTTTATTTGTAACATCCTAGATGTTCTATCTCTCTCTTAGCTACTGCTAACTCAACAACTCATCTAACTATTCTACTCTTCTCCACTTTCTATGCTCTCTTTTACACCTCTGCTATTTTGAATGCATGCCCTAGATGATTTTCTATGTTACATTCTAGGTATCTTCTCACACTTGCATAACATTATCTAGCACACATCACTTCTTACTAATTGATTGATTCATTTTTTTCTTTGCCAACAAGAATCCATACTTTGATCCATGCACCATAGACCTAATCTTTGTATTTTTTCTATTTTATCATAAAAATATAGGATTTGATATGCATTAATGATCATTCCTTGCATAATTGTCGACTATCAGATTTTATGCCCGACCGAGCTTTGATGTTGTTTCTTATTCATCCATCACCAATTAAAATGGTAGTTGGAGTGGTTACAACATTTGATTTATTCTCTCTGTTGGTTTCTAGCTTGACTAAGAGTTTCACCATCATTTTCCACTACCTAGCCATTAGAAGAAGCCACCTTTGAATTTTTGCCATTGATCTTTAATTTTGTGCCATGATTAGATGGTTATCATTTGAACTCATAACTTTAAAATATGATTGTTAGATCATATTCACTTAAAAACATGTGTTATCGATTACCACACATATTAGGTGAATATTCTGCTATGGATGAGCTTACAACTTTTCTGACATTATTTGGGTTACACATCACCATATTGTGTTTCTACCATGTCATAGAAGGGACCCATTATCTTCTCTTTGGAATAGTGAGCACCATCTGACCATGCTTGAATGAAATTTTGAGCATTGATCTTCTTGAGAAGTAATCCTTAAGCTCGGTCCCACCAATACAGGTGTCACATTTTTGCACTTTCGCAGTCAACTACTAATGACACCTTTTGATAATTTTGCATTGCAAGAGCCAGCCACGGGCATTAATCACTTATCCTCCAATGTTGATCATGTTTGAAAAAATATTTGTAGTTGGAATTAGGAAATACTATAGTCCAAATTACTTTTTGAGCCAATAAATACTTAGGAAAAGGGGTTGATTGCAAAATGAACCGAACACCTTAAGTGATACTTAAGTTACTAGCAACTGCTCAAAGCCAATCAAGGAAGAAATATAAAACATGTATAGCACCATGAATGAAACACTTAGGGTTTTTCTACTAAACCTTGATAATGTTCAAGAGCATGTAAGGAAGTTAAGGTAGTGGAACAACTTCCTACACTAATCTTGAGAGGAGAATAATGTAAAACTTTTACAAATCTTTAACAGTTACAAAAAATTAAACAAAAATGGACATAAATATCTTGCATACCATAACACAATGATTTATGTGGGGAAAACCATTTTAGGAGAAAAACCCCACTCCAAAATCCACCCAATATATTATTCAAAAATCACAAAGATTACAATATACTTGCAGACCAAGCTTCTCACAAGAGTATCACCACTCATAGATCCAGAGGAAACACAGTCGCTATCAGACTCTTAGAATACATCATAATAGATAGTCGTAACACAATGCCATCATAAAATAGGGTTTCCTTCTATGGCAAGTCAAGCTAACCAAATATCAACTGTTAGATATGAAACCTAATGACGACTAGTCTAGATTTACAATATTAAAATATACATAAAATATGGATTTCAAGGGCACTACCCTTGAACCCCCATTGGGGTGCGCTACCCACGAACCCCTAGCAAGGGGGGATGAGCCCCCCTAGACCCCTGCAGGTGGGGTACCCCCTACAACCCCCCCTGTGTTGACATATCAACAATACCTTATATATTTGCAAGGTTGAGACATATTTTCCCAACAAATCTCCCAATTGTCAAACACCTTGCAAAAGCAATGGGAGGGTGTAAAAACATATCTCTTAATTGGTAGGGGCTGAGAGGCCCATAGTCTCTGAACACAATCTAAACTTCTCTATGCTCATAGGGTTAGTTAAAGAATCAACAACATTCATCAAAGTCTCTATGTTAACCAGTTTCAACCTACCATCTTTGACCATATCTCTAACAAAATGATATTGTACATCAATGTGCTTGGTCCTAGCATGAAATTTCAAGCTCTTGGCTAGACATATCTCCCTCTAACTATCACAATAAATTATCATTGCACCCTATTTAATTCCAATATCTGAACATAGTCTCTTAAGCCAAATGGATTCTTTACAAGCATGAGTAGCTGCTATATAATTCACTTCAGTAGTGGACAAAGCAACCATATCCTATCGCTTATTCATCCAACTAATTGTGCCACCAAATAAAGTAAACACATAACCACTGGTGGATCTTCTGCTATCAACATCACCTACCCATTTTGAATCCACATAACCATGAATATTAAGGGAAATATCATCTTTAGTCATATTACTATGATAACACAAGGAATAATCTGAGGTACCATGTAAATATCTGAAGACTCTAATAACTACATCCCAATGAACTCTACCAAGATTAGACATATGTCTAGAAATAACTCCCACTGCTTGGGAAATGTCTGATCTAGTACAAATCATAACATACATCAAACATCCAACTGCACTCTGGTAAGGCACTTTGCTCGTGTCTTCCATCTTTGATGGAGATGTTGGAAAATCTAAAATAGATAACTTTGTTCAAGCTAAAACAGGATCACACAATGCTCTACAATCCTGCATATTGAATCTCTATAAAATGAATTGACATACTTACTTTGGCCAAGCCATAGCTTTTTGTTCATTTTATCTCTTCTAATTTCCATCCCAAGAATGTTTTTAGCTACACCAAGATATTTCATTTCAAAATTAGCTGCAAGTTGAGATTTTAGTTTTGAAATCATACCTTTCCCTTTACCAATAAATAACATATCATCAACATATAATCCAATAAACACGATCACCATCAGTTTTATAATAAACAATATGATATGATTTATAACACTCAAATCCAAAACTCAACACATATGTATCAAATTTTTGGTAGCACATCCTAGGACTCTATTTTAGGCCATACAAATATTTCTTCAATTTGCAAACCATTTACTTTTACCTTTCACCATGTAGTGCTCTCGTTGTGTCATATAAATATCCTTCTCCAAGTCACGATGAAGGAAAGTGGTTTTCGTATCCATTTTCTCAACCTCTAAATCATAAGAAGCAACAATAGAAAGCAAAAATCTAATGGATATCATTTTTGCAACATGAGAGAATATCTCACCATAATCAACACCCTCAACTTGAGAGTAGCATTTTGTAACCAACCTTGCTTTGTACTTCTGAATACCTCCATCCGAACCAATATTTTTCTTGAATACCCATTTGTAACCAGCAGTTTTTCTTCCTTCAGGAAATGGTACAATCTCCCATGTATTATTCTTATTCAAAGTTGCCATTTCTTTATCCATAGAAATCTTCCAAGATTAATATCATTAATACCTAATGCCTTTTCTACGAATCTGGGTTCATCCATGTTAGTATTCAAAGCAAAAGTACATGTACAATCATCAGGTGAATACCTTTTAGGTGGTTGTCAATGCCTTGTAGACCTACGAATAAGCTGAGTTGGAGGTTCTTCCTCCTCTTCTAAAGATTCAAAGCTAAATGAGCTCTCCTCAACTTCTTGTCTATCCATGGGCCTTGATTCAACTTTCTCAGGCGTAGAAGGAAATTGGATCATATCTTCCTATTTATTTTATTCTAGTTGCAATGTAATATAATAAGGCTTAGTTTCTCTAAAAATAACACTTCTACTATGTATTACCTTTTGTGCAACAGGATCCCAAAGATTGTATCCTTTCACACCATAACTATTTCCGATGAGGATCAATTTCATAGCCTTGTTCTCCAAATTTTTTTGGTTCTCCTTTGGCACATGTGTGCATATGCCTCACAACCAAAAATTATAAGATGTCTTAATGAAGGCTTACAACCTAACCAAGCCTCTATAGGCATCTTATCAACTAGAGCTGATGTAGGATACCTATTAATCGGGTAACAAGCAGTAGTAATAGCTTCATCCCAAAACCTTTGCTCTAGACTAGCACCACTCAACATACTCCTATCCTTCTCCATCAACGTCTTGTTCATTCTTTATGCAAATCCATTCTTTTGTGGAGAATATGGAGTTGTCTTTTTTCTATAGATACCACAGTCTTTACATAATCTATCAAAATCATTAGAGAAAAATTCACCGCCATTAGCAGCTCTCAAACATTTTATTTTCCTTCTAGTCTGCAACTCAACCATTGCTTTAAATTCTTTAAATCAACTAAAAAATTCAAATTTACTCTTTAGAAAATATACCCATGTCCTTCTACTATAATCATCAATAAATGAAACATAATATGTGGATTTACCAATTGCAGGAACATCTACAAGACCAAACACATCAAAATGAATTAGATCTAATTTACACCATAAGATTTATGAGAACTCAAGTACAACTTAATGTGGTTTTGTTTTCCATAATGCAATGTTCACATAAATCAAATTCAAGGTTACAATTAGATAAAACTTCAATGAGGTTTTTTTTTCTTCAGGGTCCTTACACCCTTTTCTCCAATGTTACCAAGTCTTTGGTGCCATAACATAGTTTTCTCTTTAGGTAACTTTGACTCAAAAGATAGAGTACCCTTAGGTACCCAAAATCCTTGACCATCTACTGAAGCTGAAACCCTCACTTTTTCCATAGAATTGTTTTTCATAGAAGTACTATTGCACTCAACAGTGCATGCATCAAGCTTATACAATGTGCCATATCTGTCATCTCTAGCAATCACCATGGCACCTCTAACCATCTTGCATCCGGCATCGGAAAATACTACCTACACACCTGCATCTATTAGTTTTCTCATAGATAAAAATTTTTGTGCTAAACTAGGGATATGCAACACACCATTAATCCTTCTTATTCTACCATCAGGAAATATGATTTTAACTTTACCATGACCAACAATTTCTAAATGAGAATCATCACCCAAGTACACCTTACCTCTATGAAATTATTCATATACAAAAAACCAATATTTATTGAAGGTCATATGGAAAGATGCACCTATGTCAATTAACCATGCATCATTACCTGCACGAGTTGCAAAAGCTACAATGAATGTGCCACCATATTCCTTCTCAGACTTAGAATTAGAATCAAATTTCTTCTTTTTCTTCTTCTTTTCTTCTTTGAATTCCTTACAAAAATGTCTAGGCTTACCACAGTTCCAACAAATAACATTGGACTTTCCAGGAGATTTAGGTCTCCCCCTTGGTCTTGGATTTTTCATGCTTCTCATTCTTCTTTCCTTTTTCCTTAGGTCTTCCACAAAAATTTAGGGCTTCCTTGGAGTTGATGGATGCCTTCCTCCTCATCTCTTTAGAAATCAAAGAACCCACCACATCTTCAATCTTCAATATAACATAAGTACTCCCAATAGCCATAACAAGAGAATCCCACAAATCGATCAAAGAAAAAAGCAATATCTGACATTTTTCCTCCTCATCCATTTTGACACCAATTGATGCCAACTGAGCCACCAACATATTGAATTCTTCTAGGTGTTATGTAATTCATCCACCCTCTTCCATGAATCAAGGAATACAATTTCTTCCTTAAGAAAATCTTGTTCACTAAATATTTGACTTGATACATCTCACCAAGCTTCTTCCATAGTTTCTATGCAAAGGTATCTTCATGGACATTGATTAAAAAAAATTCTACCAAGCATAATCTGATTAAACCCTTAGCTTTACGATCCATAACATCATACTAAGTAGCCTAAGTAGGATCTATAGGCCTTGAAACATTCTCATCAATTTCATCCCATTTAAATCTTGATCTATCAATAGATCCTTCATCTTTAGTTTTCACATTTGAAAATTATTTTCAGAAAAGTTATCCACCTCTATTCTCCCTAATGAACTTTCCATCTAAAAACAAGATCACAAAGTGTCCTCTACACAAGCTCTCACCCAAATCTAGATTAGTTAAAAAAACCCCAACAATCCACACCTAAAACCAAAAGTGATCAAGCTCTTATACCACTTGTAAGGACGTTGAGGTAGCAGAACAACCTCCTACACTAATATTGAGAGGAGAATACTGCAAAAATTTTATAGATCTTTAATAGTTATATAAACTTAAACAGAAATAGGCATAAATATCATGCATACCATAACACAATTATTTACATGGGGAAAAACCTTTTGAGAGAAAAACCCCACACTACAAAATCCACCCAATATTTCTCAGAAATCACAAAGATTACAATATACTTGTTAGCAAGCTTCTCACAAGAGTATCACCACTCAGAGATCCAAAGGAAACACAATTGCTATCAAAATCTTAGAATACATCATAATACACAATCATAATACAATGGCCTCATAAAATAGGATTGCCTTTTAGGGCAAGTCAAGCCAACAAAATATTGACCGTTAGATATGAAACCTAATGACGAACGGTCTAGATTTACAATATTAAAATATACATAAAATGTGGCTTTCAGGGCGTGGACACTAGAAATGGATGCTTCACTCCCTTGTCCACAAAAATGGATAGGAGAGGGATCTGATTTCACAATGTTCACATTCAAGAATACCTTATAGATCTCAACCCAATGAAGGATATGAGAGATATGATTGTAAGATATCCTTGGAGATGAATGGAGACAAGAAATGGGTTCACCACCAAGTGTAAACCTAGAAAACACAAAAATTTTGAAAACATAATGTGATATGCAAGCATATGCTAAAAGACCTAGAAATGCAAGTGGAACAAAATTGAAAGTTGTAAAACTGAAATTGTGTACCTAGAAACTTTTTGGGGATGGAATGGAGCTTTAAAATCCTGAAGATGCTAATTTTAAGCCTGGTGGGACGCATCCACCATTCTGGGTGAATCGGTCCCAATTCTGGAAAACTACACCAAAGCAAGTTTCGAGAAAATGGGTATTTGAATCTGCAAAAATATTCAAAAAAAACCTACAGTGGGACTCATTCACCACTAATGTCGAATGAGTCCAATTTGAATTTTTCTGGAAATTCAAAGTTTAGATCTGCTCTTCTCTATCTACTCAATCTATTCCTCTAAGTGTCTGGATCCGAAACCCTAATTTTTGAGACTGTAAGTGACTTTTTATGAGGATTTTGACCTTGCAAATAGGGAAATGATTCCAAAATATTTGTAACCTAATCTTTGATGATCTCCAAGCCTTCAAAGCACCTAGATCTTCAATCACACAAAGAGAGAAAAAATTGATGATTGTTAGGGAATGGGGGATTGCCTTGGTCAAACCCCTTTTAGGTAATTAAACCAAAATGATGAAATAAGATAATGAAGAATGAAAATGAAGTAATGCAATTAGAAAATTTCCATCATATGTATATTGAATTATTGCAACAATGGATGAAGAGTCTCCCCTTGAATGCCTTAGAATTGATTCTTGAATGCTAGCTTGATGACCTTGTGAAGAATTGAAATGCATAACTCTTGCTTTACTTGATCTCATGAATGTATGATGGATAGATGAAATAATGATTTGGGAGCTCATTTATATAGGTAATCCACTCACATGACCATTAATTTGATCCCCAAGGCCGACATTGAAGAAAATTAAACTTAAAACCTAGTTTTCCTACTTAAACTTCGAAAATAGCTCAAATGGGACTCATTTTCCATCTTGGGAAAATGAGTCCCACCTGGATGGGACTTATTCACCTAAGGTGGTGAATGGGTCCCATAGGGGCCATTTTGCTAGCTAAAGTGTTGGGGAATGCATAAATTGAGTCTATATGTTGATCTATTCGGGTTTTTGATCAAAATTTTCCTTGGGATGCACAATATGGGGTCATATGGGCCTATTAATGATGATATAAAGGTCATAAATACAAAAGGGCCCAAAACCCAATGTGAAAGTGTAAATAAATGCACTTTACAACACTAAATTAGGGAAAAATTGAGTTTATTTAGCTTAGAAGGGCCCTAAATCCCATGTGAATGTGTAGGACACATTACAACACTAGATTAGGTCCACTTGGTTTACAAGCTTCCCAAATTCAATGTGAAAATTTCAATAAACACATTTTACAACATTGAATTGGGACAAAGTTAGGTTTCTTTACCTTTAAAAGGGACCAAGACCTAATGTGGATGTGTTATCCATATTACAACATTAAATCAAGGAAAAATTAAGCCAAAATCATAAGGAGGGCCCAAATGATACATAAAAGGTAGGAGGGTTACTTTTTCGGTGTCCACAGGGGGCACTGCCCCAAATCCTCATTGGGGCGTGCTACCCCTAGACCCCCAGCTAGGCAGATGAACCCACTCGGACCCCTGTATGTGTGGTATCCCCCCTATAGCCCCCCCTACACTGACGTATCAATAGTAACTTATGTATTTGCAAGGTCGAGACAAGTTTTCCCACCAGAGCAGATTTAAATAATTTCTAAGTTTCATTCTTATCTTCTAAATTTGTGGACCATACCTCTGAAATGAGCATAAAAATCCCATATCATATTTATCATTATATTTCTTTGTAAACCACCTAAAGTATCCTCTACAAGAAACATGTCAATATTGCATGATAACAATACAAAATTTTGAGTAGCATTGTAACAATTACAAAACATGCTTTTCTCTCCATCATTCTTCACCAACCAACCTATGGTTGTTCCACTAACATCAATGGCATCTATACTTGCAATGTTCTCCCCTTTAACATCAATCTAATTGAATTTTTACATCAATGACAATATAATTCCAAGAATCTCCCATTTTGTCATTGATGGAAAAACTAAATTCTCTACACCAATGCACTACATCAATAAATGCATGCACTACTTTCATCATACTGCACAATAACCATTTCCAATCTCCCCCTTTGACAAACATAGAGCATTTGACTAATTCTATCCCTTTGTACTAGAGCATTTGAAGACTCTCTCTCTTTTTGGAATTAATGGCAAAGGGACTCTTCAAGACACCATGCTTTTACTAACATAAATTGTACTCTCCCTCTTTGTTCAAACTTTTCTCACTTTATGAGATGGAGTGTGTCCATGATATCTACAACCATCAAGTCATTAGATATTTGTAAAACCAATCATACCTGACTTGACCTTTCACCTTTCTTCCCAGGATGAATAAGGTTTATGTGAAGCCTGGACTCATGCCCTATCGAGCTAAGAATCACTGGCATGAGGAAAGATAAACCACTCCCAATTTTTTCCTCAGATATTCAAATTTCTCTTTTGGAAGAGGCTTGGTGATTATGTGTGCAACATGTTCCTTGTTGGCACATATTCCAAGTTGGCTTCTTGATCTACTACCTTATCTCTTAAAAAGTGATACTTGTTTGATATATTCTTAGTTCTAGAGTGCATCACTGGATTCTTTGATATATTTATGGAACTTGAATTATCACAAAGAATATAGATAGGTTATTTGTCCTCTACCTTGATGTCTTTGAGTTTTTGCTTCATCCAACACACTTGAGTAAAACATGCCACTGCTACCACATACTCTCCTTCAGTTGTTGAAAGAGTAACCAACTCTTGCTTCTTTCTCAACCATGAAACACGTTTGTTTCCAAGAAAGAAAGAACCACCATTTGTACTTATTTTTTCATCTAAACCTCTTTCCCAATCAACATTTGTATACTCTATCAAAGTGAAATCTTCACCTTTGGGATACCATAGTCTATAGTCAATAGTTCTTTTGATCTATCTAAAAATTATTTTTACTACATTGACATGAGACTCTTTAGGAGTAGCTTGAAATATTCCCATTACCATGAAAATTTCTTGCATAATATTAGTTCTTGATGCAATTAGATACAACAAACTACCTATTATAGATCTCTACATATTTTTATTTACTCCTGGGGATTCATCTGTCTTGCTCAACTTGTATCTAGTTACCATGGAAGTACTAACTAGCTTATTGTATTCCATTCCAAATTTCTTGAGCATCTCCTTTGCATACTTGGTTTGGGATATAAATATCCCTTCATCAGTTTGTGCTATTTGTAGACCAAGGAAGAAAGAAATTTCTCCAAGCATTGACATCTCAAATCCATTTTGCATTTGAGTAGCAAAATCCTTGCACATTTTGTCATTTCTACCACCAAAAATTATGTCATCTATATACAAAACAACAATTATCATGTGCTCACTTTCATATTTGAAGTATGGATTACTATATATACATCATTTCTTGAATCCTTATTATTATAGGTATTGGTATAATCTTGAATACCATACTCTAGGTGCATATTTTAGACCATATAGTGCTTTCTTCAGTGTGTAAACATAATAATCTTCTTTTAATAGCTGAAAACCTTTTGGTTGTTCTATGTAGACTTCCTCTTCTAGGTTTCCATTTAGGAAAGCAGACTGAGCATCCATTTGTTGGACTCTGAATTTCTTATAAATAGAGAATGCTAGAAACATTCTTATGGCTTCCAATCTAGCTACCAAAGCAATTTTTTCTTCAAATTCTATCCCTTCAACTTGTGCATACTCTTTGCACACTAATCTAACCTTATTTCTTACAACAACTCCATATTCATTGAGATTTTTTTCTAAATACCCATATTGTACCTATCACATTCTTTCTTGGGGGTCTTGGAACTAATTCCAAAGTTTTATTCTTCCCAATTTAGTTTAGCTCTAACTACATGGATTTTATCTAGTTTTCATCCTTGTTTGCTTCAACATAGCTCTTAGGTTCTATTTGAGATATGAGAGAAAAATTTACTTACTCTTTATTCTTTGCAAATATTTTCCTTGTCTAAACTCATTCATCCATATTGCCAATAATTTGTTCTACAAGATGATCCTTTTGAAAATATATTGCATGTATTTTTTCAATATCTTCCTTAGGCTCTTCATCAGTAACTTCTTCTTTAGACTCTAATTCAACTTCATAATTATCTTTATCAGGTTTAACATGTTTTAAATATTCATCAACCTTGACATTGATACTCTCTATAATTTTCTGCAACCTTTTATTGTAGCATTTGTAGGCTTTAATTTGGGTGGAATATCTAAGAAATATTCTTTCATCACATCTTGATTCAAAGCTTCCCAAATTATCTTCTTCTCTTCTGTTGTAGCACTTTCTACCAAACACTTTGAAGTATTTAACTAAAGCAAGTTTTCCATACCACAATTCATATGGGTTCATTTCATTATTCGGCCTTAATTGAACTGTGTTTAGGGTATATACTACTATATGAACTACTTCTCTCTAGTATACATCAAGTAACTTGGCCTCATTTAGTATTGTTCTGATCATCTCCTTAACTTTTCTATTATTTCCTTCAACCACTCCATTTTGTTGTGGATTCCTTGCTACAAAATATTATCTTTTGATTCCATGCTTCTCACAATATTCAATAAATTCATTTGATGTGAATTATCCAACTCTATCTGATCTTAAGCATTTGATCCTTCTACCAATCTCTGTTGAACACACGAAATACTAAGAGGGGGCTGAATCAATATTATTTTAAACCATTCAAACATTTAAACATCCAATCCACTTAGTAGATTCAATTACAATAATAAAAGAAAGTATGAAACATTCAACAACAACTCATAATAGATGAACACTATGATTTTTACATGCAAAACCAAAAATAGGAAAAACCACGGTGAGGATTAGCTCACAATATATTATAACTAGTTATAGTATATTTACAAAAGTTCTCACTATAGGTAGAACCACTTTCCAAGTGGAATCACTACCCATAGAAAAATGATAGAAGAGAGATTATGGATCACAACCTAGTTTGAACTATTATAATTGCATCTATCATATGCATGAATTGCAATTCCAATGGCTCTTAATAAATTGACTTTACACACTTCATTTGATTCTTATCTAACAATTTTCTTCCCTCTCCATTCACATCACTTTGATCTTCTACTCAACATTCACAACTTAAATTCACACTGCTCTGATTATATTTGTATCATTCACATCACATTCATGTCTCATATTCCTTTTATTCATCAAAATATTGAAAATTATCTGGCATATTTATCTTCTTCAAGAACAAAATCAATTAGGTCAACCTAATTAGATGTAGCATCCAAAATATAGAAGTTGTAACTTGTTGGCTCAAATCCTTTCACACATGCCCCACACCAAGATTCAAATATCAAAAAACTTTGAAATAGGTCATCATGGACCTAAAATAGCTCCCATATAACACCACAATACATATTTAACCTTCACATACCTTTACACTTATTAGGTCGGCACCACAGAAGACCTAATGCAAAAATTCTAAAACTATGTATCTATATTTAGACACATGTACCTCAAAACATCATGCCAACTGGAATTCATACTCTAATGATCTATCACTATCTCCTTAAGACCACAAATCCAACAACTTATCTACAAATAAATGCAGACTCTCCCACTCATATACACAGTACAAGAAATGATTGTAACTTGCCATAGCGAAATATTTTTTACTTATATCTCTCAAACTAAGAGCCAAAAATGATAAAATTATGTAATTAGATACTTCTAACAACCAAAAAAATAATGTTAGAATCGTAGAGTGAGAAATTCATTTACAGCCTAGTGCAGACCCAAAAACTAGATTCCTTGTGCCCAAAAATACTGGTAAAACACTTAGCCAATTTTTCATCACAACCAACTTTACCGGATCAAACTATCTTTAAATAATGTCTTCCACAAACACTCCAAAATCTATTAGAATCAACGAAAATGATTTGTAATGATCTACACCATGATCTCCACATCAATATAAAATATTGACATCAATGAAAATATTGCAACACATAGTAATATACCTTTTGCTTATCCCTCATGCTCATTTTTCCAACCATAGCATCAATGACATTCTTTTCAATAATATCCCCCTTTGTTGGATGGCAACATGCCAAAATATCTCAAAAATATTTTTAAAATATTCTCCACCTTTGACATCAAGAGAAAAGGGTTCCTACAACAATTGTTCTAATATAACCGAATCTCCCCTTGAGAAATATATGCATATGTACAAACTAAAAGATTAAATTGGCTCCCCCTAAGTCATGTACAAGAGAAATACATAAAATATTATGTAGGAAACTACTCTATATACTCCACATATATACAAAGAATTTGAAACTAAAAACTAAAAATGCATGAGCAAGAAATAATTGTCAACCAGAATATGTTGACTCTTTTAACTTCTACACATGGGCCTACCACACCTATTTACCTTATTCCCATTCCATCTTGGTTTCCCCAAGCAATTTTCATTTAGTTTCAAACTCCATCAATAAATATTCTCCTTCTTCTAGAGTGCTAGGTACAAGATTCATCTATGTAGCTTTAGTAGCACTCAAAGGATCTCTTGAAACAAGAATTAATTTGGGATTCACCAAGTCCCTTATCTCTCCAAACTACAAAATGATGTGCTCTTTATGGGCTTGTAATTGAAAGAATTTCTTATACAAATATTTAATGGCATTTCTTATATCTCCAGCAAGATCAAGTGTTGGATCATAGGCACTAGAGGAAATGTTGATCTAGGACTCAATGGAGTCCATCTCCTTTTTTATGCTCTATGTGGCTCCAAGACACTTCATGCCATATTGATAAAGATCCTTTTCCTCATATACACATACTTGTGCATCCTTTAGATTCTCTTGAAATTTTTTAATGTGTAAGAGAACTTTTCTCAGTGATTTATAACATCTTTTTATCATTCATTTTTTTCAATTTATTTCTCCACTTCATCTTTAAGACCAGAGGTGTATTCCTTAAAAGAATCAATTAATAGCTTTAATTTTTCCATACTAGAGAGTGAAGTACCTATGTTTGCACTAGGTATGGTGTCTTGCAATGCCTTCACTCCTTCCATCAACTCTCCACTCTTTTGGTGTGTTTCTATGATCTACTTTTAGGTAGATGCATAAAATACATCTTCCAACTATAGCTTGTGGAGGGAGTAAATCTTATCCAGATCTACATTTCCCTATTGAATTGGTAGTTGTACTAATTGTGATGACACAATAGGTTGGAAATTAAGCTACATGCTCAGTAGATTTTTCAATGAATCTATACTAGAGCTGAGGGATTCACTAGAAGCCTTTGTAATTTCCACACCTTTTCCCTTTAAGTCCTCTTCCCCATTATTTTAGGAGTTTACTAGATTTTATTCTATTTTTGCATCTCTGGATGCATCATCATTCTTATCTTCATCTTCCTTTTCTTGTTCTTCTTCCTTCTCTACATCAACATTTTATTCATTATCATCCTTATTTGTATTCTCTTCCTCTACAAGTTTCTCTATGTTAACTAGAGGAGTAACTTTTACTTCAAGTACTAGAGGAGGAGTGGATGTATCTTCCTTTGATACTTCCTCACTGACAACTATTTCTCCCTCAATATTTTTCTCTACTTCTTCATCTCTCTATGCCCTTTCTTCCAATATCAGAGGGGTTTGTCCTGAATGTGCTCTTCATCTACTGCATGCTCATGTTAAGCATCAATTTCCTAAGCTTCTTCTCCTATGGTGACTTCTAGAATAGTTTCTTCTAAAGTCATACCATATTTCTATGCAATATCTTCTTTTTTTCAATTGTTTCCTTTTACAACTTTTCAAATTTATTCTTGTCTCTACCCATAAGTGTAGTTACTCTTTGCTTCACCTTGAATTATGTGGTATATAGCTCAAACAATGTGGCTATTTTCTCCTCTAACATAGAAGCACAAACTTTCTCCAATGCATATTCCTTTATCTTTCCTTATTTTTCAATTGATTCTTGTCAAGTCTCTTCACCAAAACATTTTAAATCTCCATAGGAATTTAATTTTCAATGTTTCTCATATCAACCTCTAAAAAAATGATATATTTTATGATTTCCTCAAAAATGGTGGTCTTATCCACCTCATTTGGTTCATTATACAAAGTTGTAGTCTCTACTAACATCTCATACTATAAAATTTTATTGAAAAATGCTTCTAGTTTCATGGGAGAGTGAGGCCTTGAAAATTCTATCTACTTTTGTTCTTTGCTCTCATCCAAAGTCTTATTTTGGATTTTTTGTGACCTCTTCTTCTTTAGTGACAATTTCTTGGTGGCCTCTTTCTTTTTCTCCCTCATTTGAACAACAAAATTCTTCTTTTCTTCCTCTATCTCTTCTTCAATGTATGTGTCAATAATTATTATTTGAATAAGATTTCTAAATTTGATTGTGTAGTTTTTTATGACAAAAATAACTAAACAATCAAATCAAATCTAGAAATATTATTCAAATAATCATGATGGATTATGGAAACTTGATATATTGTGCCAATAATGTCAAATCTTTTTCTTTTAGCACTTGCTTCACCCTGTGAAACTTCACTTCTCCTTTTGCAGACCAACTGTGGTCCTTCTTCCTCTACTTCTTCTTCTACATTGAGACTTATATCCTTTTCTCTCACATCCTTTTTATTTTTTCTTTTCTTGGTAGGGGCTATAGGTGGTGCTGCTACTATGGTTTTCTTCTCAACTCTTGTAGTCTCCACAATTGGAGGGGATCTTTCCTTTACCAAAGGACTAGTAGTTGTTTTCCTCTTTTCTCCAACAAACTGCACAGTCCTAGAGGACTTCTAGATAGCAAGAGGGGTGGTAGCTATCCTACCAAATCTTCTTATGCCTCTTGTAACACTTGATTCACCCTTATCTTTTTCTCTTGCTTGCTGCACTTGTTCCTTTGAGATGCCCATTTCCTCCACATACTTGTCAACCATTTTCTCAACCTTATTCTTAATTTGTGGTTTTCCTTTTTCCATGTGCACCTCCATAGAATTTTTTTCATAGGTGACATACCTTGCTTTGGTGGTGTCTTTTAGACCCTTCAATAAAATGTCATCCAAACCACTAATTTCTTGTTCATTGATTTCATATCCCAATACAAGGATCCAAACTTTCCTCAGTTCTACTACTTCCATCATACACTATATGTTGACACTAGGAATGTGATATCATTTTGATATTTTTCTACCAGATGCCTAGGTATCCTATCTCTTTCATGCATCCTCTTCTAGAAAAAAACAAATAAAATAGTAAGGGAATCATCTTGTGCCTTCGTATCACCAAGACTTCTCATAAAGTATGCAGTCTTATGAGCTATCGGTCTTCCTTGCAACCATTTCACACTTTGAGTTCTAGGAAGTTCTTTTAGAAAATAAAAAAGAAAAAAACACAACCAAAGTACCATAATTAAATGCATATTTATTCTCCTTGATTTTCTTCAAATTCTCCATCAATTGTTTCCTTGGAAAATCAAACAAATCATAGTGCATTCCTTTTTCAACCATTTCATATGCCACATAGATTTTGCTGACAAATACAAAGTTTTCTTTGTTTGTGAAATAGACTTTATAACCAATCATCATTGTTGCATATCTCACAGTAATATTTTTGATAGGGTTAACAGCTAGAGCTCTCTTATCATATGGTGCACTTGTTAGTTCTACAACTTCACTCTTGATTGATTCAATACAGGAACAGGGCCGATGGAGCATAGACCTATAACCTCTCTAATCACCTCTTTTTGTTATCATTCTAGGAATGCTAGTCCACACAAACTTATCATAAATTTTGCTTCTTGAAATCCTAACCCATTTGTAATCAAAATAAAAAATTAGAAACCATTGCCATTGTAGACACTTAAAAATGACCTAAGCCTGCAAGCTCTATTTTTCACCCTATTCTTCCTAGCATAATTAAGACATTTTAATTATGTCCTTGGTCCACCTTCGACTATTAATTAAATAATTCATAATTATTTAATTAATTCATGTCTTTTTATGTCTTCTTGATTATTAAATAAATAAGTTTTGTTTACTTATTTAATACATCACTAATTCTCAAGTCTTCTTATATTTAAATAAATTCTTTAATTTATTTAATGATTGGTCACCTTCTCTAATTAAATAATTGTCTCTAATTATTTAATTTGACAGTTACCTCATTTAGTAAATAATTTAAATTAATTATTTACTGTCATGTGGCCCCACCTTTTGAATTGAATTAATTTTTAGTTCAAAATAGTCTTTTTCCTCAAAAATCAAATAATTTCCATTTATTATTTGTTTTTCCAGCCACCTCTTTTTCTGTACCAATCTTAAATCTCTTGTCACATGCATTGTCAACCCTTGATTTGATTTTCTAAAAATCAATCTTGTCCATTCATTTTGAATTTGACCTAATATTTCCCTAACCTTAATTGTGGGTTGTCAAATTGAATCTTGTCCATTGATTCTAGGGCACTTGTCAACTTTTGATCTTGGCCATTCACTCAAAATTTCATTTTCTATAAAATGGCAATTTTGGTCTCATTTTGTCACCTCATGCTATCTAGTTCTCATGCAATCTTGTCCATTCATTTTGAATTTGACCTAATATTTCCCTAACCCTAATTGTGGGTTGTCAAATCAAATCTTGTCCATTTATTCTAGGGCACTTGTCAACTTTTGATCTTGGCCATTCACTCAAAATTTCATTTTCTATAAAATGGCAATTTTGGTCTCATTTTGTCACCTCATGCTATCTAGTTCTCATGCAATCTTGTCCATTAATTTTGAATTTGACCTAATATTTTCCTAACCCTAATTGTGGGTTGTCAAATCAAATCTTGTCCATTTATTCTAGGGCACTTGTCAACTTTTGATCTTGGCCATTCACTCAAAATTTCATTTTCTATAAAATGGAAATTTTGGTCTCATTTTGTCACCTCATGCTATCTAGTTCTCATGCAATCTTGTTTTAGGAACTCTTGTCATTTTCTTGCAATCTTGTCATCTTAGCTCTTGTCATAGGCATATTTACATTTCATTTGGCATAATTTAGACATAGTTTAGATGCTTACTAGTTGCATTATAGCTTAGTATTGCATATTTTCATTTCAAATCTTTCAACATTTGCTTAGGGCTTGTCATTGTAATTAGATTGATCACATCAAATCTGAGGGAAACATCATATTTGCAGCAAGTTCAAAAGGTATAATGGAGGTCAGCTATGGAGAATGAAGACATTTTGGTGAGATTGTTTCATTTGTTTTCATGTTTTTCCTTTGCACTTCATTATTACTTTAGGTTTTTATGTTAATGCTTTAATCTAATAACCCTAGGAAAATTCCCTTAGTTACATTGGTGAACCCAATCCCAAAAGCATGCATATTTTGTTTTTTCGTATGACATTTTTCTATTTTGTAGGTACAGGTACGGTCACGACGCATTTGCTTTGCAAAACAATGCATTTGATATTTCACGACACATTCGCTACCTAGAATGACACATTCGCTCTACTGCGATGCATATGCTTTGCATAGTGATGCATTTTCTCATCCATGAGGCATTTGACTTGCAGGTTGCCACATTTGTCTGACAGATTCCAGAATGCAGAAGCAAGCCGCATTTGTTGTATGGAATGACACAATCACTCTGTTGTGATGCATTCATCTAGTAAACTTTTGCTCTCAGATTTTTTCTAGATTTGACTTGATTTCTTTTTACATTCTTCTTTTCCTTTCTACAATCTATAGTTTAGGAATTTTCTAGTTACTAATGAGTTTTTGCAGCATGTGGCTTTGATTCCTTTCATGGGTCCAAGACATCTTCTTTGTGAAACTACTAATTTGTGGTTTTGTAGGTTCGATTATCCAAGGCTATCCTTTTGAAAAATTGTGTTTGTTTATTTTTAGATTAGAAAACACTTCAATTGGTGCACTAGAAAAATAAATTTGCTTGTCCTTTGCTTGATTTTGTTTGGGGTGGTAGGTGATTATGCTCTCACCTTGTGCAATCCTGGGTGTAAGAGAAACAATTATTGACACTAGAATTTGGGCCTTCCTTGGTGGGAAAAAGTACTCACCCCAAGGCAACTCAAACCGACAACAGAGCTCTTTGGCTAAGGTACCCCCAATCGGTGTATAAATGTGAATCCTAAGGGAAAGCCTAGGATTATGAGTGTGGATGTGTCATACTAACAAAGTAGGATTCCCCAAAACCTTGTTGAGTGAACCTCTTCAAGATGGAATCCCTCTTTTAACGGAGCTTAATCTTTGGCCCATGTATGGCCACTCGAACGGGGGTCCCGAACTAAACACCTTTGTGTAGTAGCCAAAATCCTTCTATTTGCTAGCGCAACAACGGTCATTGTGAAGGCATCCACATTCTCCTAGTTCTTAGTAGAGGTGATCAACCTACCATGGGATATTTATGGGGGTTGAAAGCTTGGTTGGCCTGGGAAGTAGTGAACTATAAGGGGGAGCCCATGCAGCCAAGCTTATGGATTCACATGCTAAGAATAAGTGTGGTTGGGGAAACCCATGTGGAATCTAGTGAATATTGTCCTAGCCTAACCTAGGATCGTGCTTGTCTTGACTGTGTTTGTTTCAAAAAGACAAAATATTTTGTTTGTCAATTGTTTTCAGACATAAAAAAAAAAATCACTTTCAGATCCAGAAACAAATAGTCAACCTCAAACAACTCAGAATTTTGACCAAAAATGCAAACAAATCATACTTTTTGCTTTATGCACCACATCTGCTATGATGCATTCACTTTATTGTACCGCATTGGCCTTGCATAACACCACATCCGGTCTCTAAAAACACATTTGGCTTTCTGAACACCACATTTTCTTGTCAGAAAGTTGCATCTACAATACTAAGCTACATTCACTTCCTGTAATGTTGCATTCACTAAAATCAAGCTGCATTCGCTATACTAAGATGCATATGTGACCTAAAATGACACACTTTCTTGACAAAAACAAAACTTTGTCACAGACTAGAAATTAGAGTCAAACTTGTCCAAACTATCCATAAAAATCTTTTTCCAAAAGCATTCTATCAAAACTAGATCAAAAAATTGCTCAAATCTCCCATTTCTTGCACACTTTAGCTTCCATCTTTCCATAGGGTCATCTTTGCAAATCTTAGTCTCATCATTAGGCCTCACCATTTTCATTTTCATTCATAAACCAACACTTAGGTCTTCATCTCATTTTGCATATTTTGGGAGTAGGGAAACATTACCATACTTTCCACAATCTTGACTTTCAAAAGTAGGTTATCATTGGACTTAGTCATCATTATCTTCTTTAGTCATTTTCCTTTTGTGAAACCTTTCCAACTCAAAAGTCTAGTTAGGAAACTTCACTTAGTCATTTTTTCCTTGTCATCTAGTCCTTCAAAGAAGTCCTTTGATATTCCAAAATTGAGACATAGATCAAGCTTAGGGTGGTTGAGAAACCTTCATCCAAATAATATAGACCTTTGCATTTTTATACTTTAGACATTCAAGTCATCTTAGTCATCACCTTGCATATTTTATCCTTAAAAATCCAAAAAATATCTTCCATTGTAGTCCTCATTTGGCATTGGTTATTTTCCTTAGTCAATAATTTTCATTTTAGTCCTCAATATCACCTTAGCATTTGAAATATTCTCTAGACAACCTTATCACCTTGCACTAGTCATTTTCCTTAGGAAAACATCATTATCACCTTGCATTGTCATCCTTTATTCCAAAAATACAAAAAAAAAAAATTAGTGTCATAGCTTGTCATCTCATTCCTTATTGTTCTTTGACATTAGTCATTTCCCTTACATGACATTGTCATAGTGCATTCCTTATTACATCCAAAAATCCAAAAACATAGTTCCATTTAGTGGTCATTTTCATCCTCTTCCTAATTTGAGCAATACCTTATATGGTTGAGACTAGGCTTCAAAGAAAAAGAAGACAAATGGCTAATTTTGGACAAGACAACAACACTTATATCTTTTCCAATGACGTGAATCAAAACATGAACCAAGACACATCTTTCATCAATCATTTCAGCAACATGAACATGCCATCTGCATCACGAAACCCATTTGAATCATTTATGCATAGAGATGAACATGGACGTGTAGACATGGAAGACCTAGAAGGTGCAGTACAAAATCATGAGGTAGCCTCTTTTGTGGAAGACATAGTCTTACATGACCCCCAAAGATATGTAGCCATGATCTTGGACCAAGGGGTTAAACTACCATGTGGCTTTGACATTAATACTTTGAGACCAACATCACCCGGCCATAATTTCAACAATAAAAATAACATTCCCAACACTAGTCAACCTCAAAACAATACAAGCAATGCTTCTAATGGTGCTAACTCAAAAATTGCTACAAGTACCATTAATGTCACCTCCAATGACACAACTAATCAAAACAATTCCAATTCAATCAATGCAACATCTGTTGGAGGGACACCAGCCATGTCACAAGCTTTGTCATAATCAATGCCAACAATGTCCACAATATCATCACAATCAGTTGGTGCCACCTTTGGGTCCTCATCAATGGGGGAAAACTATTTAAATACTCTATTTGGAGCTTCATCTAGTGTCGTGGGTTCCTCATCATCAAATCCTTTCATTGGCACCTCATTCAATCCCTTTGCAGGAATTAAACAACGTTTCTTTATTCGAGGACCACAACCAAATGTTAACACATCATCATAGTTTAATACCAACACTTCCCAAGGGAAAAACATGAACATTCCCCATGGAAAATTCCAACAATTTGGACAAGGCAACTTGAATACACAACACATGGCATCATTTGGACACCAAAATATTCATGGCCAACATATTCCCCAAATTTTGACTCAAATGGCTAGAGAGCACATTCTGTCATATTCATCACATATTCACACCCATCAGCAAGTACCTAATCCAAAATTTCAATACCAACAACATGCAAACCAAAAAACATCATACATCTCGCAACAACACATCCCATAACAAAAAACCAACATCTTTTCACAACAAATGGGGACCCATGGGATACCTATTATTCCCATGTGTGATGCAACAAATAATCCCATAATCGATGCCTTGATAGCTCAAGTGGCTCACTTACAAAAGACCATAGAAAACATGCAAATGTCTGACAAGAAGTCACACATGTCATATGACCTATGCTTATATCCTTTTGACACAAATTTGTACATGCCATCATTCCCTCCTAGATATGTGGCACCACATTTTATCAAATACAAGGGCAAGAAAAATCCTATTGAATGCATTCGAGAGTTCACAACCAGCTATATGGACATTGCCTATGAACAAACTTACTTGATGAGACTTTTCTCTAAGAGTCTTACGAGACCTGCACTAGAATGGTTCTCCACTTTGAAAGGGATAAAAACATGGGATGAACTTAAAGACAAATTTGTGAAAAATTATGTGTATAACATTGACATGGACACCTCCATCACTAGCTTATGCAATCTTACACAAGAAGATGTTGGTGAAACATTTAACCCATTCTTCCAAAGATGGATAAGTCTAGCAAGTCACTACCACATTGACATACCTAAGAAAGAAAAGGTCAACATGTTTGTCCAAACACTCCTAGGCCCATTGAAATATGGATTGCAAGTTCATTGTTGCACAACCTTCAGACACCTAGTTGTAAAAGGTGTTCAGGTCGAGAAATCCCTCATTTCTAAAGGGGAATTAAAATATGGTGCTAAAAACACAAATGCAAATCCACTCAGAAAAAAAAAGTATTGGGTCAACAATAAACATGTTACCAATGACGACATTGTTGATGCCAAGGCTGTAAACAAAATGGGGCCAATACTTTCTCTTAAAGGAGATCAACCACAAAACAAACCAACAACAATACTAAAACCCCCCACCAATGTCATTCAAAATAACCAAAACGATCAAAATAGTCAAAGTCAAGGATGACCTTGCCAGACAAGACAATTTATGAAAAGACGAGCATACACTGCTTTGGGAGAGCCAATTGAGGATTTCCTTAAGAAGCTCCTTCAAAATGGTCTCATCACATTCGAGGACCCTAAGCCATATGATCCAGGGAAGTTTAAACCATCATGGTGGGATGATAATGCTTTCTATGATTACCATCAGGCTAAAGGGTATAAAACATCTTCTTGTCGATAACTAAGAAACATTGTACAAGACCTCATTGAAAATTGTGTAATTGAAGTGGCTGGGCCTCAATTTGCATCCAATGCAGACCACACCATTCACAAGAACCCGCTGCAAGACCATGGTTCTAATAAAGCCTCCACATCAAGTCCCAAGACTAATAACAATCAAGCCAATTATGCTTGCATTGCATTCAATTATTTAGGAGGAACCATCATTAATAATATTCAAACTGATGACAAATATTTAAATACCATCATTATCAAAAGAGCACTTGAATGTAATGCTACTACTTGAAGTGGAAAAATCACCATAGCTGGTCCACCTCCTCGGCAACCAGAAATTAAAATACCAGGTCCATCTGCAAAACAACCACAATTAGGCCCATCTGCACAGTAGTCCCAACCTAAGAGTTAGTTTAACCTCATTGACCAACTAGGAAAAACCCCTACACAAATATCCATACTCGAGTTGCTTTGCATTTCGCCCGCACATAAGGCTATACTTGACAAAACCTTGCAAGAGTCTGTTGTCCCTCAGGACATTGATGTCAACCAGTTTGAGGCCATGGTGGGTTATCTCACTACACTCCATCATGCAACATTTTCATACCAAGATTATTCATCACCAAAGTCCAACCATAATGATGCATTACAAATTGAGGTTTTCATCCATAAGCATAAGGTTAGACGAGTTTTAGTAGATGGTAGAGCAGGACTGAATATATGCTTCTTAAAATTGGTTAAGGCTCTAGGCTTTTCTAATGCTTGCGTAGATGCAACAAAGAGCATAGTCATAAAAGCGTATGACGACGAGGAACATCCCTCTTGAGGTGTGATCACTCTTCCCATCAGAGTTGGACCAGTCATTATAGACACAACTTGCCAAGTCCTGGATCTTGAGTTACCCTATAACATATTGCTTGGCTAACCTTGGATTCACGCCCTCAAAGTTGTTCCATCCACATACCACCAATGCCTAGAGTTTCCTTTTGATGGCACATAAATCACCATATATGGAGACCCTGATCCTTTTCAATATTGCACCAATCTAAGGGGTACCTCTGAACATCAAGTGCCCATCAACTAAGAAGCTCCTAGCTCTTCTTCTTCCAAATTCATTGACCCATCCACACTTGCATCATCATCCATGTCCACTCCATCCACATCTTCCGCCACCCCATCATCTTTCGCACTTCCTACGACTGAGTCCACTGTCAAGATCTAGGACCTAGGCTGTGGAGAATTCAAATTGAATACAACATATAGCATCACAAGAATACCCAAGTCTTCTAAGGTCTATGGTCAGTCGTGCTTCAAAATGGAACCTAAAGAAATTTTCAATGTGCCGCCAAATTTTTTTTTCATAAAATGGGGATACATGAACAACAAAGACATTGCCGACATAACAAGATGGATTTATAAAGAAATGGAGGACTTACCCCCATTACCAATTAAGATATATGGCAAAGGATATGACATGATGAGGGCTAAAGGCTATGATGGAACTAGTGGCCTTAGCAGAAATAAAACTAGATGAAGAGAGCCCATAGAACCTTCCAAATGACCAAATTATCTTGGGTTAGGGTATGGTATACCCAAAAATGACGATTGATGTACCAATGGACTTCTGATTGAGAGCATGAATGCTTCAGAAAGTTTCGAGACTATTGAGAAATCCCTTACTGAAACTAACTCCCGTGAGTGGGAATATTGCTCCCAATGATCCCTAAGTGACTGTTACCTTGATGACTTGTTCCTTGAACCTGAAGAACTTACCTCTAAAAAAATATTTTGGGAAATGTTTAAAATTGATAGAGTTGACAATCCAAAAATCCTAAGGAAATAAGAAAGCTGGGATAGACATTTTGACCCAAGGAACAATGACAAACTTAAATCATCTTCCAGTCCCATTAGCCATACACCCGACCTATCTACCCAACCATCTAAATTTAATGACCATCATCTGGATTCATCTAAGTTGTCACATGACACTACTGACCACAATGACAATCCTTTTGTCCCTTATTTTGACAATGAGTATGAGTCAAGTGAAGGAGAACATTGGATAGAATCTGATTGGAAATTGGATGATGACAACTTCATTTTCAATGTCTTTGAATCCATCTACATGCTTTCTGCATCCTCTCCATAATTCACTAATATTGACAATGCTATCTCCTTAGTCTACCCACAACTAAGCGATTGGGACCAACAAGGCCTGCCAGTCATGGACATATTTCAGAATGATGAGGTCATTGTAGAATTTATGAGACTACATGAGGGAATACCCAATGGTGATCACAAGGCTGGATTTACTATTGACCTAGATTGTACAACATACTTTAGGGAGATTGCTCCGTCCTCTAGTCACAAAATAAAAAATAAAAATAAAACAAAAAATGAAACATCTTTAGGTGAAAACCGAAAGAAACCTTCTGACGACAAAAAAGTAAAAATAAAGGACATATCTGTGGGTGTAAACCTCTCTAAGGCACCCAAAGATGGAGGAAAGGACTTTTTTCCCGTGACTCAAGGGAAATTAGCTATGCTCATAGAAGATACCATAGAAGTCAACATATCAACAACAAAAGATCCCAAAATGGTCCTCTTTGCAACATCCCTGACGGAAGAAGAGAAACCTGAGTTCCACAAATTCTTTATAGAGTGAAAGATTAATTTTGCATGGTCATATGACAATATGCCTGGGCTAGATCTAGAACTAATTTTGCACCATTTACCATTACTACCATATGCTAAACGAGTAAAATAGAAGCTGCGCAAAATGCATCCTTAGATCGCCCTATTAGTCAAAGTTGAACTCAAGAAATTGCTAGACATGGGATTCGTATAGTCTATTGAGTATGTTGAATGGATATCTAGTCTTGTACCAGTCACAAAGACAAATGGTCAGATCCACGTCTACACAGATTTTAGAGACTTAAACAAAGCATGTCCAAAAGATGACTTTCCATTGCCAAACATAGACATCATAGTTGACTTCATGACAGGATACGAGATGCTGTCCCTCATGGATGATTTCTCAGGCTATAATCAGATTTTTATTTCCCTCGAAGATCAACATAAAACAACATTCACTTGTACTTGGGGTACATACTACTAGAATGTCATGCCTTTTGGTCTTAAGAATGTAGGTGCCATGTATCAGAGAGCTATGACAATGATATTTCATGACATGATGCACAAGATAATGGAATATTACGTGGATGACCTTTTGGCTAAATCTTTGACAAGAAAAGATCATTTGAATGTGCTAGAAAAAAAAATTCAAGAGACTATACAAGGTCCCCTTAAATCCGAAGAAATGTGTCTTTGGCATAACATCAGGAAAATTTTTGTGATACATAATTTCTCATAGAGGCATTGAGGTCAATCCAGCCAAAGTGAAAGCAATATTAGACACGCCTCCTCCGAAAGGTATAAGTGAACTCCAAAAATTACAAGGCAGGTTACAATCCATCCAACACTTCATAGCACAATTGGCCAACAAGTGTCAACCATTTTAGTATCTTTTGTGCAAGGGTATCCCCTTTGTGTGGACAAATAAATGTCAGGAATCCTTTCAACTAATAAAAGATTATCTCTAGTCACCACCTATTTTAATGCAACCTATTGAAGGGAAACCTTTGATTCTATACATTTCTACAACAACTTCAGCACTAGGGGCATTACTGGCATAGAACGAACATGAAGAAAAGGAACGAGCTATATACTACATTAGTCAGACACTGGTTGGATATGAGTTAAACTATACATCCATTAAACATGCATTTCTAGCAATTTTCTTTGCTTCTTAGAAGCTAAGACACTATATGTTGAATCACAAGACATGGTTGGTAGCAAAGATTGACCCCTTGAAATATCTCTTAAGTCATGCAACACTGATAGGTCATCTAGCAAAATGGGTCATGATCTTGAGTGAGTATGACATTCAATATGTGGAACAAAAGGCCATAAAAGGACAAGTGATAGTAGATCAACTAGCATATTCACCTATACAAAGTGATCATCCATTAGTAGCATACTTTCCGAATGATTCCATATTTCATACAGAACCTAAGTCACCTTGGAAGCTATATTTTGATGGGTCTCATACTCATAATGGATCGGGGGCAGGAATATTGTTTATCACTCCACAAGGAGACTCCATCCCTAAATCATTCCACATAGCTTTTCCATGTACAAACAATGTGGCAGAATACAAGGCACTTGTGACAAGACTCAAATTGGCCATAAAATGGAAAATCAAGACACTTCATATCTATGGAGATTCTCAACTGGTCATCAAACAAGTTAATGACGACTATGACACCAAGCACAAGAAATTAATTCCTTATAAGTGAATGGTTGACAGCTTCCTAACATATTTTCACATGTTGAATTTTGAACAAGTTCCGAGAGCACAAACTAAGGCAGCAGATGTAATGGCTACAATTGGCTCTCTCCTAGACATCCCAAGTAATGTGCCACAATTTGAACTTTTGGTAGAACAATTGTTGGTCCCTGCATATGATATCCCAGAATCGGAGATGGTATGTGATCTTGTTGCTCCCGATTCTCCCTAGTATCAAGACATTTATGACTATCTCAAGTCCCAAACCCTCCCCCCAACCTATCCAACAACTAGCAAAAGTCATTTATCTGAAAATCCACTAATACACCATTGTTAGTGACACCCTTTACCGCCGTAGCTTTGACAACACCCTTCTTTGATGTCTCAACACTAACGAAGCATGCACAACCTTACACGAAGTACATGAGGGTATATGTGGGTCTCATTCAATTGGTTCTACTCTAGCAAAAAAGATAATGAGACTTGGGTATTATTGGTTGACCATTGAAAAAGATGCACTTGATTTTGTTAGGACTTGTTGTCAATGTTAGATACATAGTGATTTAATTCATGCTCTGACACAAGAACTTTGGATGATTACACCTCCTTGGCCCTTCGCACAATGGGGACTTGACCTCATGGGAAAAATACACCCTACCTCTTCCAATGGCCACAAATTCATTATCACCACCACTGAGTACTTTACTAAGTGGATTGAAGCCATTCCCCTTACATACATAACTGACAAACAAATTTCCAAATTTATTCTCAACTATGTCCATTTTCTGGTATGGTATCGTGCAATCCATCATCACAGACAATGAACATCCATTCAAAAATCAAGACGTTCATGAGTTATGTGAGCAATTCCATATTCAACATCATTTCTCAATGCCATATTACCTGTAAAAAATAGTCAAGTTGAGGCGTCCAATAAAACCATCCTTAAAATTCTTAAGAAGAATGTTAATGACACTAGTTGTGACTAGCACATCCAATTTAACCCTGCTCTATGGGCTTACCAAACTAGCATCCGCACATCTATAGGAGCCACTCCATTCACCCTAGTCTTTGGAGCTAAAGCCATATTTCCCATCGAGGTTGAAATTCCATCCTTAAGAGTCCCCATGAAGGGTCTAATAGATGATGAAGAATACAAACAGTCACAACTACATTAGCTGGAGATGTTAGATGAAAGAAGATAGAATTCCCTAAACCGTCTACAGGTGTATTAGAATTGTCTCTATTGTAATTACAACAAGAGAGTCATGGTTAGGAAGTTTGACATTGGTGATTTATTCCTCATGCAGAATCCTAAGAATTAGGTTGATAGAGAAAAACCTAGCAAGTTCAAACCAAATTGGCTAGGTCCTTACGTCATCATATCCTCTTTTGGTTTTGGAGCATATCAGCTAGCTACTCCAGATGGTGAAAACTGACAGAGCCTATCAATAGTCTACATCTTCGCAAGTTCTATGCATAGCATCAAAAAGTTAGGCTGTAAACCTTAAAAACACAAAAAAAATTAAAAAATATAAAAAATCATCACCCTAATGAAAACCTGGCAAACAGGAGTCTTGGTGACAAAAAGAAAAGAAAAAATGACAAAAATAGTAAAGAGAAATAATTCATCCAAAAGTGAAAACATGGTAAATAGGCACTTTGGATAAGTACCATGGTGAAAACCTGGCAAACAGGAGCCATGCGTAGTTGGTCTTTACTCTACCATCTATTGTCACTCTATCTGCCTTAGTCCATAATAAAAGATTGCATTTTTGACACCACCTTGACACCCATCACAAAAGCCCCGTCATTTTCTCCCATGGCTGATAATGATTGACATCAAGTTTTGCATATCATTCATCCATCACCCCACACACATCCTTTCTGCATTTGTCTAGTTGGTTATTCTTGGACCTGACTAGGGAAAAACTTTCATCATGTTACTACAGTGGGTATCGTACATGCTCTTGGCAATCAAAAAAGTCCTAAAAAAATCATAAAAATCATAAAAAGTCTTGAAAAAAAGTCCTAAAAATCATAAAAAGTCCTTAAAAAAATCCTTAAAAAGACCTTAAAATTTGAAAAATGTCCTGAACAAATCCAAAAAAATCAAATATCACAACAAACCCAAAAATAGATTCATTTCTTGTCAAGTATGTCGAGTCAGTCAGTCTTGGTCATTTGTTTGAACTACGTTGTCTCTGCGCATTTTCTACGTAGGAAAGGCTCACCTTGGAGCCCCCGAGAAATTAGGTTAGTCCTTTTAGGTTGTTGGAATAAAAAAAATCATGGCTCAATCTTTGGTCATCAAGACAAAGTCATTGGTCATGTCGAACTACGAAGTCTCTAAGTGTATAACGTAGGCAAGGCCATCAATTGATGAGCCCCCTACGTTGCACTAGGTCAATCCATTAGGGTTCATGACACTACACTGGCACACACGTCAAAATGTCTTAAAATCTCAAAACAAGCAAGCTACTGCAACCAACTCTGGAAATTCTTCAATAAACACGTCAAACACATCAACATGTCAACATTAACATGTAGTCAACAATAGTCAAACTTTAGTCAACAACAGTCATCCTTCTATCAAAAATTTAGTCAAACTTCAGACAATTTCTATCAAAACAAGTCAAAATCAGTCAAACAGTCAACTCTTTGTTCTTCTTCGAATATGTCCTTCTGAAGAACAACCTCTATCATTTATACCTCAAGATGTGTCCTTCCTAGGTATTGTCACCGTCACGTGGCATTTCGAGGGATCCTCTTGACACGTGAGGATCGATCCACTTGACATTGACATTATTTAGAATGTGTCCTTGAATTTGGCAACCTTTGACATTCGATGCTTTGACATTTTCAAACCTGATACCTTTGGCATCTGACATTGTCAAACATGACATCCTTGACATTTGAAAAATTTGGTAGCTTTTGGCATTCTATTGGAACTGTAAAATTCTGATGATTTTACATATTGATTTTACCCATGCATTTTCCAATTAAGTCCTGCCTTGTGCACATTTCCTTTCTTCATGATGTTTTTTCCTGCATTTTTCCCTTATGGCCCCATAAAATCCATTAGGTCATGCATTTTTCATGTTGCACTTCCTATCAGCATAAGCTTGTAACTATCTCCCCGACCCACAATGCATTTTTGCTGACATATGTTTGTTGCAAGTGTATCGGCATGAATTCTTAATTGTAACAGTGATAGGCATTTACCTATGGGTATATATAGGCATGAGAATACCAGGGTCTCCCTGATCCTTTTTGCATTTTCTGCTAATAAACGTCTGTGTTGCCTATTGGCAAGACGTTTTTGGTGTCACAGCGATTGAAGTTTACTTACAGGAACCTATTAGCATGAGATTCACGTGGTTTTGGTGACCGTGGAGGAACCTATCGGCGGGAGTTTGGTCTTTGGTATATCGTCTCACTGAGTGCCTTATGTCTCGCCAACCGGTATATGGAGATGCGTCGGTGAGAGTTTTTCCTTCGATGAAGCATCTTGGAGAACTCACGTAGTCTTGCCGACCGGTGGTGGATGCATATACATATCAGCAAAATATTTTCTTTAGGGTAACGTCTTGGCGAGTGACCTTCAGTCTCGCTGATATTACACAAGAGGCTCATTGGTGAGAGACTTTTTCTTTGGAGTAAGTCATAGCGACTTCACATTGTCTCACCGATCGGTGGCAGAAAGATGCACGTATCAGTAAGAGTTAAAGCTTTCAGCATGTGGTCTTAGCGAGTTTGGATTGTCTTACCGAATGACAACATAAGGATATGCATCTCGGTATGACTAATGGGCACCGATTAAACATTTTGGCTATCCCATCCAGTCTTGCCGATTTGTTTTCTCACGCCGAGATGCAGATTGCATCAGCATGAATTTTTTTTGTCTCAACGAAATAAATGTATCACAGAGTGCTTTCGATAAGACACATGATAATCTATGAAGCCTCTTCCCGACTTGGTGTTGTCTTGGCGATCTAAAAATGAGCTCGGGGTGTTTCATTATTGCATGGTCTAATCTGCATAGGGTCTCCCCGATATCAGAAATTCACAGCGATACATGTGAAACAAAGGAATACTCTAGGCGAAACATAAGGTGATCTACAGGATATCTCCCTGACTCAGATAAGTCACGGCAAAAGAAAATAAAATACAGGGCGACTATAGCGACTGAATTGCCTTTGACATACGTGCTAGATTGTCTCGCCGATTGTTTCATTGATGATTAATGAAATTCAAATACTGTGGCCGACATGAAAGGAGCCCGAATTCTATGGAGGGATGACTTGGGATATCAATATGATATATTTTTCTGATGGTGGTGTATAAATAGGTATTTTGTAATTGTAAAATGATCATTAGCTATTAGATATTTGATACACAACAAGTAGATACAGTAGAATAAACTTCTCAGATCAAAGACTATGGTGCATGTTTTCAAATTGGAGGTATTTATGAAAATTAGTTGATGTTGCTACATTTTTCTGGTGTCAATTGTATGTTGAATTCAATGAAAATACTGCTAAGTTGTCTCCAAGATTGATTCTTTCTAATTGTTTAAATTGATATAACAAGTTTATATTCAATTCATCAGTGCACATTTGATGTTTTTGTGTGGTTAATCGATTGGTTCTTTCAAGCAAAGATTAAATCCTTTCAATTGATCACAGTAATCAGAGAGATTCATTTGGATTGTTAAGGTAGAGCTTAGTAGTTATAGTATTGCATGTTTATACAAGTTGTAAACATAATGTATGCTAGATAATTTGAGTTTTCTCAAGAGAGTGTTGCTCATTTTGATTTCATTTGACTCCACATACCCAATAAGGCACTAGTCTCTACAGTTTCATCATTAAGATTCATTTATTCTCTTTATATTTGTTAATTGAGTATTTTAGGATTTAGATTAAGAAGATTGCTATTGCACTTGAATTCATTTGTTCACTTGCATCTACCATTGTGGAAAAATCATTGCAAGAAGGATAACCATAAGTCAAGTCTGCTTCATTCAGAAAGGTACACCCACCTAGGTTTAGCAGCACCTGAAGAGTAGAAGGTTGAGTTCTCTTGACCTTGTCTGTTACTCGAAAGCATATCAAGAGATTGGCAGCCTCTTGAGGCATTCTGCCTACGTTTTTGAGAGCTAACACATTCAACATCATCAAACCTGACATCTTGACATTTAAACACCTGGAATTTGGACACACTTGGAAAACACTTGGAATTTGTCTTCGGCTCTTTCATCATGTTACTAGTTTCTCAATCATATCCTGACAACAAGATTTAGAGAAGCAGCGACATATCATGACGATTGTCTTGTCTTGTATTTTTAGCAGTCATGTTACTAGTTTCTCAGCGATGCCCTGACAATAGGATTTAGAGAAGAAGTGATGTATCATGATGATTGTCTTGTCTTATCTTTTTGGAAGTCATGTTGCTAGTTCCTCGAGGATGTCCTGGTAATAGGATTTAGAGGAACAACGATGTTTCATGACTTGTCTTTCTTGTATTTTTATGCTTAAGGTTGGTTATGACAAAAAGACTGGGGCAATTGTGCTCTTAGTATGATTCATGATCATCCTTTTCTGTGACTGATTGTCTTATGTGATGGTACAACCTTACACACCTTCATCTATTTCATATCATGGTGTTTGTTGGCCATTACAATAATCCGGCCAATGATGATAAAGAGCAATAATTATTAAAGCCCTATAGTAATATGCTGAAGGATTTGGTCTCCGTGCTAACATTCATCCTCTTCTGTCTTGTCATCATGTCCCATCCATCTCATGATGATATCTTGTGACATACAAAAACATAAGTGCATACATGATCATATAGGCATTGCATTAGGTCCATACGTACATCATCTATATCATCAAAAACCATATACATTGCATCACATATTGCATCATACATAAATTAACATAATCATAAACATGGCATCCATTTAAATAAATACATTATGCATATCATCATCATCCATGGCATAGCATCATCATGACATATAAATAAACATCGCATCAACATAACATCACATCATAAAGGAATACATGACATGGCATATAAATAACATCATCATCATAGGAATCATAAATGCATAATTCATATAGGCATCACATGAAAATCATAACTACATCATCATAATAAACATCACATAAATATCACATCGCATAACACATATAGGCTACATCAAAACTGCATCATATATATATCACCTTAAAAACAATGTCACAGGATAGAGTAATGAGATATCCCAAAAATAAGAGCTTGCAGGCTCAATGGTCAAACATAAGTGTCTAAAATTCCCTAATGAATGATAATAATAAACATGGCTATACCAATCTCTCCTCATCCCATCGAGGAGAAGATCTAGAAGACTAATACTATCTGAAGGGAACAAATTCCACCATGGATATTGTAAAGTGTTCCTTGGAAGATGAACCATCTGTCACTATAACCTATGCTTGGGAAGTGATAGACTCTGTCACTATGACCTATTCTAACAACATCATCTCTATGGTAACATGGGGTTGCAAAGAAATTGCGACTGATGGATCTATCACTGGAGGCGCTAACCTATTCCTTGACCCAATGGAACCATGACTGCGACCTGATCTATGACTTGAGGCATGCCTATGGGAGTGGCTAGACCTATGCCGTGATGAATGTCCCAAGGAAGTGGATCCCCCTGCACTGCTCTGGCTCCTGCTATTGTTGCCACTCCCTGACCTGCTACCACTGCCCCTCCTCATCTAAGATCGTGTCAAGGTAGGATCTCACCTCTTAGGTGGTACCACCTACTCATATAATAGCATGTATCATCCCAGACGGGTGCTAACCCTAGAAAACTCTTGCGCCATATCTGCTGATGGTCCTGTGCAGAGCCAAGAAAACTCTATGCACCACTGAGTCGACTCTTTTTGGCAGATAACTGCTTGATCTCACTCTACTTTGACCACCTCCAGCTCTTCCTGTAGGGCCCTAACCTGTGATGTACTCTCATCCAACCTCCTCTGCAGTTCTTCCACTCATTGATCTATAGTCGCATCATGTGGCAATGGTGATCTTGAAGGTGCAACCTCCTCTCCCTCTACCATCCTCCACCTTAGTATCCACTTCACCTAATCCATGGTATCATTGCCATCATCAATATCATCCTCCTCTCCCATATCCTCATCTCCTCTGACTCCCTCATCCATCGACATCTCAACCTCCATCTCCATCTGCTATTGACCTCCTCTACCACATGCACCTCCTATTTGACCCTCTCCTTGACCACATGCACCTCTTGTATGGCCTCCTCCTCTCCCACATGCTCCTCATGTCTCTCCTCCTCTTCTACATGCTCCTCTTGCCTCAGATCCTCCTCTCTCTCCTCCTCCTCAACTGCCTCAGGGGTTAGTACCAAGGGCACTTGGTCTACATGATATCTCACCCTCCTAGCCTACCTCCCACCCTCTCCTCCTCTCCTCCTCCTCCTGTCGTCTCCCCCATTATATTTTTCATATCCATCTCTCCCTCCACCCCCGCTTCCATCTCTCCCTTTACCTCTGCCTCTCATGTAAGGAGCCTGAATTCTTTGGAGGGCTGACTTGGGATCTCAATATGATATATTTTTCTGATGTTGGTGTATAAATAGGTATTTTGTAATTGTAAAATGGTCATCAGCTATTAGATATTCGATACACAACAAGTAGATACAGTAGAATAAACTTCTTAGATTATAGACTATGGTGCATGTTTTCAAAATGGAGGTATTTATGAAAATCAGTTGATGTTTCTGCATTTTTCTGATGTCAATTGTCTGTTGAATTCAATGAAAATACTACTAAGTTGTCTCCAAGATTGATTCTTTCTAATTGTTTAAATTGATATAACAAGTTTATATTCAATTCATCAGTGCACATTTGTACTTTTTGTGTGGTTAATCAATTGGTTCTTTCAAGCAAAGATTAAATCCTTTTAATTTATCATAGTAATCAGAGAGATTCATTTGGATTGTTAAGGTAGAGCTTAGTAGTTATAGTATTGCATGTTTATACAAGTTGTAAATAGAATGTATGCTAGATAATTTGAGTTTTCTCCAGAGAGTGTTGCTCATTCTAATTTCATTTGACTTGCATACCCAATAAGGCACTGGTCTCTGCATTTCATCATTAAGATTCATTTATTCTCTTTATATTTGTTAATTGAGTATTTTAGGATTTAGATTAAGAAGATTTCTATTGCCCTTGAATTCATTTGTTCAACTTGCATCTGCCATTGTGGACAAATCATTGCAAGAAGGATAACCATAAGTCAAGTCTGCTTCATTCAGAAAGGTACACCCGCCTAGGTTTAGCAGCACCTGAAGAGTAGAAGGTTGAGTTCTCTTGATCTTGTCTGTTACCCTAAAGCGTATCAAGAGATTGGTAGCCTCTTGAGGCATTTCGCCTGTGTTTTTGAGAGCTAACAAATTGGCGACTCTACTGGGGATACATTCAGAATCAAGGCCTTAATCATAGAGTCAGAAACTTTATACAGACTCTGCTGGGAACAAGAAACATCAAGTTTCTCTCATTTTTGACAAAAGTGAGTGGTGACTTTGACAGAAATTTTGCAGCTATTCAAACATGAATGGAAGAAGATCTCAATATAGGGGAGGTCATTCTAGAGCTCCTGCTGGTAACAGTAAGTCGACACACAAAGATGACAAGGTTGATAAGGGAAAAGGGATAAGTGAGAATATGTTCCTAACAGATAAAGACAAAGTATCAAGAGCACATTGTGAAACATATGATCACTATGATACATGGAGAAATAATTTGAGTGTAGAGCCTTGTACTCTAGAAGATCAAAGAAATCCTTTCTCTTTTCTCGATCTTCAGAAATAGGCTGAGTTTAGAGTTGAACTAGAGGCTGAACGAATTAGAATTCAGCATGAATATGATCAGAAGATGGAAGGTAACGAAAATGACTTTATTGATCATGAGCTTCCTGAGGAAGTAAAAGCACAGTTTGAATCACAGAGGAAGGAGATAGAGGAACTAAGGGCTACATTGCTGAAAGTTCAAATTACTTCTCAGATAGCTGATTGCCCCCCAAAATATGTACCACCTCATAAGTAGGGTAATCATAGTGTAGGGCCTTCTGATCCACTTGTCTCTCCTCACCATCAAACAGGAAATCACTATAATCAGCCAAATCATCCACCTCATATTCCCACACATCATACAAATATGCAACCACCTCATGGTCATCCTTTTGTCCCACAACATAATGCACAATATAACAATCCTATGAACCAATATCAGTACCTGCCTTTTCCTCCCCCTCACCAATATACAACAATGATCAGACAGTTTGATTTGATAGGGTTTCATCTATACCCTTACCCTATGGATGGCAGTTGGAGAAGTCTGGTACCTAAGTTTATAGGGAGTAATGCAATTACTGCTGAAGAACATTTAAGAAATTTCAATGTGTTCATCCAAGACATAGGTATGCCATATGAAGATTTACATATGAGGCTATTTATGATGTCACTTCTTGAAGATGCTAGGGATTGGTTCAACAGCTTGCCAACACTCTCAATTAATTCTCTCCAAATATTCCAAGACAGATTCCTAGAGCAATATGGGAATCTAAATGCACCAGATGCAGCTTCATGAACTAATGCGAATTCAAAAAAAAATAGAATGATTGAATTTATGATTTCAACTGAAGATTCAACAAGTTGCAAACTAAAGTACCTCCTGGATCAAGGTTGCCATATTCTGTAGCATTGAGTGTTTATTTAAATGCATTTGATCCTAAAACAGGGTATGAACTGAGAAATAGGGTCCCAAGAGATCTGGCTGAAGCTTAGAAGATAGCACTGACAATTGAAAACAGCAGGAAGGCTGCAGGTATAATCAATAAAAGAGATAACCCTAGGGCTCCTCAGCAAAGCAATAATTATCAGTACAGACAAGAAAGCACATACAGAAATGAAAGGCCGAGTTTGCATGACATGCCATATAATATAGACTGGAAGGATGAAAAACCTATAACATCTAGGCCAAGAAACAAAGAGACTCCTAATCCATTGAGCAAGAAGGGAACTTATATGGTGAGTAGAAATTACTTTTGTGAAGCTTGTGATAAGCCACATTCCCCAAACTATTGTGTTGTGGCTCAAAGGATGCAAGAGGAGGGAATGTTGATGGAAAATAATGGAGAAGATCACAAAGTGTATTTGACTTCAAACACTTTTCATCATGTGGAAGAGAGGTATTCATCTTCAGAAGATGAATGTTATGAATATGATGTTTCAAATATGAGATACAATGTCCATATGGTTGAACAACAGGTTCTTTATGATTCTGAAGAAGATTATACAGAGCCATATTCTGTTGAGGCGCCTACTCAATGTAGCATGAGGAGATTCACTGAAGAGGAGATAGAGAGGCTAACTGTTGTTGCAGTTGAGGAGGCAAGGAGTAAATATTCATTGAGAAACAGAACAATAAATGAGAAGGAAGGCGTTCCTGGGGGAATCTTTATGAAGGATTAGAAGGCAACACAAGGAACTGTGAAGAAATCAGAAAATAAACAACATGATAAAAGTGAATAGAAGCCTGTCCAAAAAGAGGAAGTGAAGGACTTACACAAAGAGATACAAAAGCCTAATCAACCTAGTAAAAGAGAAAAGGAAGAAAACAAAGGAGAAATGCCTGAACAAAAGAAAATTGTTAAAGTGGAAGGCTCTTATTTTGACTTCACTCAGGCATTATCCCAAGTAAAAATGTCTGTCCCACTACTTGAAATGATGAAAATTAAGGAGTACAGAGATAGTGCTGTTCAATTGATAACAAATGGAAATGAAAAACATGTGAATTCTAAAAATAGAGTAGCTATTAAATCAGTCAATAGGAAAGAGAAAGTAAATATCCCAAAAGTCTGCTTGAGTGATGTGTTAGTAACTCCCCCACAAGTTGATCCTTTTTTCACTACATTACTCATAAATAACAAACTACTGAGAAATTGCATGATAGACTCTGGTGCTGCTATAAATATCATGCCAGTAGGAGTTATGAAGCAGCTTGGCATGTGGGTTGATACATGTGAAGGGAAGTGCTATGCAATGGATAATAGACCTGTACCTTGGTAGGCATTATGAGAGGTGTTGAAGTTAAATTGGCTACTTATCCACAGATGGCATATAATATAGATATAATAGTAATTGATACTCCTCCGTAGTTTGGTATGCTTCTGTCAAGACAATGGACAACAATAGTTGGAGGAAATGTTCAATTTGGTTTGTCTTATGCTACAATTCTAGTGAATGGTCAAGAGGTCAAATTGTATAGGGAGCCAAGAATGAACTAGCTTGTTGACTATGTACCTCAAGATCAGATCAATTATTTTTGTGATGTTGATCTTGGAAGTTTTAAGATTGAATCGGCCCAGCCAGAATTAACCAATAGTGATCCAATTGAAAAGCATGTGGCACAAAGCTGCAATGAAGTGTGGAAGATGTATTTTGATGGAGCATGCAACCAGGAAGGTAATGGAGCTGGCATTGTATTTGTTTCACTTGAAGGTATTACATTTAAATATTCTTTCCTGTTGACATTTGAGTGTACAAACAATGTGGCGGAATATGAAGCTTTATTAACAGGTCTAGACATAGCTATGAAACACAAGATTAAGTTGTTGGCTATTTTGGGTGATTCTGAGTTGGTTGTTTCACAAATCAAGTTGAAGTATGCAACAAAGCACAAAATATTGAAACAATACAAGAATGTTGTATAGGACATAATTGAGTTGTTTGATGCTTTCTTGATTAAGTGGATTGATAGATCAAAGAACATAATGGCTGAATTTTTAGCAAATTAGACATTGAAAAGAGATGATATCACATTGGCTAGGAAGTCACAAATTGAGTTCAAGACAAGGCCTGCTGTTCCTAATAACATCTATAGTTGGCAGGTCTTCAATGATGATACTAACCTTTTAAAGTTTCTCCACTGCATAGATCAATATGAAGCTCAAGAAATTGATTTCAATGCTTTTGTTCAAGAAGTGGATGGGAAACAAACATTGTTTTGAAAGGAGATCTTGCAGCTCAAAACAAATAAGCTTCCTAAGGGCTTGGTGGCATTGGAGAGGTTGTATAATGGAAATGATCGGTCCCTCATGAAGCAAACACCAGTTAGAAGAGAGGATATTGAAGATGTTAACTTGGGGACTGAGATAGCACCAAGAAAGTGTACATAGGAAAGAAGATAAGCCCTACAATTAGAAGAATGTTGATAGAGTTGCTAAGAAGGTATAAACACATCTTTTCTTGGTCTTATGAAGATCTAAAAGCATACAGGGAAGATTTGTTTCAGCATGAAATACCATTGAAGCCAAATGCTAAGCCATTCAGACAAAAGCAAAGACCCATAAATCCAACATTGGAGCCTAAAATGCAAGAAGAGTTGACAAAGCTCAGAGATGGGGGAATCATCAAACCAATCAGGCACTCAACGTGGGTCTCAAATTTGGTCCTTGTGAGGAAGAAAACTGGAGACATCAAATTATGTGTGGAATTCAAGAATTTGAATATGGCATCTCTCAAGGACAATCATCCTCTACCCAATATGGAGGCTATATTGCATAAGGTAATAGGGTGTGAACTGTTGTCCATGATGGATGGGCTTTCAGGATACAACCAGGTAAAGGTCAAAGAATCTGAGCAATATAAGACAACATTCACAACTCCTTGGGGAACGTATGTATATATAACAATTCCATTTGGTCTCACTAATGCAGGAGTGACCTTCCAAAGAGCTATGGATGTGGCATTTGCAGATTTGATCAATGCTATCATGGTGGTGTACTAGGATGATCTAACTGCTTATTCAAAGAAGGTTGAAGATCATGTACAACATCTGGAGAAGGTATTTATTAAAGCCCTGGTATGGTATTAGCTTAAATCCAAAGAAGTGTCATTTTGCAATCATAGAAGGTAAGCTTTTAGGACATATTATTTCAAAAGAGGGGATTAGGATAGATCCTGAGAGGGTTGAAGCTATTGATAAAATTCATGCTCCCAAAACTGTTAAGGCTATACAGTCATTCTTTGGACAGATTAATTTTGTTAGGATATTTGTTTCTAACTTTGCTAAGATTATTAAACCCATATCAAAAATGTTGAAGAAAGGACAGAAAATGGAATGGACTGCAGAAGCCTTGGAAGCTTTTATATCTATCAAAAGGGCCATCAAGGAGGCTCCTGTCCTTAAATCTCCAGATTTTGCAAAGCCTTTTTAGATATTTTCATTTGCTTCAATGCACACAATTGTTGCTATTATGTTACAGAAGAATGAGGATGGTCATGAACAACCCGTTTCTTTCTTCAGTAAGTCATTACAAGGGTTTGAATTGAAATATGACATAATGGAAAAACAGGCGGTTGCATTAGTAAAGGCTACAAAGGCTTTCAGGCCATATCTTGTTGGAGCAAAGGTGATTGCTTATGTCCCTCATGCTGCTGTCAAAGATAGTTTGACATAGTCTAAAGTAACAGGAAAAAGATGCAAATGGATTAACAAGATCCAACAATTTGACATGGAGATACAAATTACCAAATTAGTAAGAGGTCAAGGCTTGGCTAGGTTGATGGCAAAATCAAATATTGAAGCAAATCAGGTTTGTAATGTAGATGAAGGGATTGCAGTTGCAAGCATTGAGCACACTCCTTGGTATACTGATATCATGCATTACCTTAAGTACACAAAGTGTCCAGAAGGATTGAGTGACAACCAGAAAAGAACTTTGAAGTTGTAGGCATCTAAATATGTTTTCATGGATGGAGATCTATTTTGGAAGAATAGGGATGGTATATTGTTTTTGTGTTTGGACGAGTCTCAGGATAGGCATGTCCTAAGTGAAATGCATGGAGTTTGTGGAGGACATTACTCAACAAAAACAAATGCTCATAAAATCCTCAGGGCAGGTTACTATTGGCCTAAAGTTTTTAATGATTCTTTTACACATGTAAGAAAATGTGAAACCTGCCAGAAGTTCTCTGGAAAGCTGAAATATCAAGGAGCCTTGCCACTTCGACCCTTGTAGGCTGATGCCCCTTTTCATCAATGGGGAATTGATTTCATTGGAGAGATATAGGAAAAATCAAGTGGAGGACACAGGTGGATACTGGTTGCCACTAATTATTTTACCAAGTGGGTGGAGGCAATCCCAACTAAACAGGCTACAAGCAAAGTGGTGACAAATTTCTTGATGGACAACATTATCACCAGATTTGGTACACCACTGAGGTTAATCACAGATAATGGGATGTGTTTCAGGTTAGATGAATTTAAAGGTTTCTGTGACACATATGGCATTACTATTTCTTATGTAGCTCCTTACCATCCACAATCTAATGGTTAAGAAGAATCTAGCAATAAGAGTCTTTTGAAGATTATAAGGAGTAATTTGAGTCAGAACAAGAAGGCATGGGATTCAAAATTAAAACTGGCTATGTGGGCTGATAGGATTACTGTTAAGAAGGCAATTGGGAAATCCCCATTTGAATTGGTATATGGATTATAGGCCAGAATGCCTTTGTAGAATTTTTTGCCAATCTACAGGTTTGTCCTTCAAGAAGATTTGGATATTCCTGAACCTATGGAAGAAATAATGGAGCAACTAGCTGAACTTGATGAAATAAGGAGAGTTTCCCAAAACCAAAATGTGAAATTACAGACACAAATGAAGTATCTATTTGATAAAAAGGCACAGGATAGAAAATTTGGAGAAAGTGACTTGGCACTGATGTGGAACGACAGGTGTCAGGAGAAAGGCAAGCATGGTAAATTTGAGGCTTTGTGGCTGGGACCTTTTGTTGTTGTTGGGAAGAGAGGTGAAGATTCATATTATCTACAGAATATGGCTGGTGAAGATCAGGAGTTGCCTGTTCATGGGAAATTCTTGAAGCTTTTTTTCTCTTGAGCAACACAGAGGATTGAGGGTTGCCAGTGCATGGACAACTCTTGTTTATCCTCTTTAAAATTATTTTCCATGCACAATAGTTTAGGATTCTGGTTCATCTCCATTTTACATTCATTTTCCATCCATTCCATCATGCTATATCTTCATTTTGCATTCCCTTTCCTTTCATTTCCATTGCCTTTCATTATTTTTCTATTCACTGGTTCATCATTCTATGTCTGGTCTGCTCACCCAAAGATCTGGATCCTTTTAATGATCTTACTATCATTCATCCCCAGACGAAGCCACTGTTGGACTGTAAAATTTGAATGATTTTACATATTGATTTTACCCATGCATTTTCCAATTGAGTCCTGCCTTGTGCACATTTCCTTTCTTCATGATATTTTTTCCCACATTTTTCCCTTATGGCCCCATAAAATCCATCGGGTCATGCATTTTTCATGTTGTAGTTCCTATCGGCATAAGCTCATAACTGTCTACTTGACCCACAATGCATTTTTGCTCACATATGTTTGTTGCAGGCATATCGGCATGAATTCTTAATTGTCACAGCAATTGGCATTTACCTATGGGTATATATCGGCATGAGAATACTAGGGTCTCCCTAATCCTTTTTGTGTTTTCTGCTGATAAACGTCTATGTTGCCTATCGACAAGACGTTTTTGGTGTCACAACGATTGAAGTCTACTTATAGGCACCTATCGGCATGACATTCACGTGGTTTCAGCGACCGTAGAGGAACCTATCAGTGGGAGTTTGGTCTTCGATATATCATCTCACCGAGTGCCTTATGTCTCACCGATCGGTATATGGAGATGCGTCGGTGAGAGTTTTTCCTTTGATGAAGCATCTTGGCGAACTCACCTAGTCTTGCCGACCAGTGGCGGATGCATATACATATCGAAAAAATATTTTCTTTGGAGTAACTTCTTGGCGAGTGACCTTCAGTCTCGCCAATATTACACAAGAGGCTCGTCGGTGAGAGACTTTTTCTTCAGAGTAAGTCATAGCAACTTCACATTGTCTCACCGATCAATGGCGGAAAGATGCACGTATCAGTAAGAGTTAAAGCTTTCGACATGTGGTCTTGGCGAGTTTGGATTGTCTTACGGGCTGACAACATAAGGACATGCATCTCAGTATGACTAATGGGAATCGATGTAACATCTTGGCGATCCCGTCTAGTCTTGCCGATTTGTTTTCTCATGCCGAGATGTAGATTGCAACGACATAAAAATGTTTGTCTCAGTGAAATAAATGTATCACAGGGTGGTTTCGATAAGATACAGGATAATCTATGAAGCCTCTTCCCGACTCGGTGTTGTCTTGGCGATCTAAAAATGAGCTCAGGGTGTTTCGTTATAGCATGGTCTAATCTGCATAGGGTCTCCCTGATATCATAAAGTCACAACGATACATGTGAAACAAAGGAATACTCTCAGGGAAACATAAACTGATCTACAGGATATCTCCTCGACTTAGATAAGTCATGGCGAAAGAAAATAAAACACGGCATGACTGTAGCAACTGAATTGCCTTTGGCATACCTGTTGGATTGTCTCGCCGACTGTTTCATTGATGATTAATAAAATTCAAATATTGTGGCTGACATGAAAGGAGCCCGAATTCTGTGGAGGGCCGACTTGGGATCTCAATATGATATATTTTTCTAATGCTGGTGTATAAATAGGTATTTTGTAATTGTAAAATGATCATCAGCTATTAGATATTTGATACACAGCAAGTAGATACAATAGAATAAACTTCTCAGATCAGAGACTATGGTGCATGTTTTCAAAATGGAGGTATTTATGAAAATTAGTTGATGTTGCTGCATTTTTCTGGTGTCAATTGTCTGTTGAATTCAATGAAAATACTGCTAAGTTGTCTCCAAGATTGATTCTTTCTGATTGTTTAAATTTATATAACAAGTTTATATTCAATTCATCAGTGCACATTTGTACTTTTTGTGTGGTTAATCGATTGGTTCTTTCAAACAAAGATTAAATCCTTTTAAATGATCATAGTAATCAGAGAGATTCATTTGGATTGTTAAGGTAGAGCTTAGTAGTTACAGTATTGCATGTTTATACAAGTTGTAAACATAATGTATGCTAGATAATTTGAGTTTCCTCCAGAGAGTGTTGCTCATTTTGATTTCATTTGACTCTGCATACCCAATAAGGCACTGGTCTCTATAGTTTCATCATTAAGATTCATTTATTCTCTTTATATCTGTTAATTGAGTATTTTAGGATTTAGATTGAGAAGATTGCTATTGCGCTTGAATTCATTTGTTCACTTGCATTTGCCATTGTGGACAAATCATTGCAAGAAGGATAACCATAAGTCAAGTCTGCTTCATTCAGGAAGGTACACCCACCTAGGTTTAGCAGCACTTGAAGAGTAGAAGGTTGAGTTCTCTTGACCTTGTCTGTTACCCTAAAGTGTATCAAGAGATTGGTAGCCTCTTGAGGCATTCTGCCTACATTTTTGAGAGCTAACACATTCAACATCGTCAAACCTGACATCTTGACATTAAAACACCTTGCATTTAGACACACTTGGAAAACACTTGGAATTTTTCTTCGGATACTTCATCATGTTACTAGTTTCTCAATCATATCCTGACAACAAGATTTAGAGAAGCAACGACATATCATGACGATTGTCTTGTCTTGTCTTTTTAGTAGTCATGTTACTAGTTTCTCAGTGATGTCTTGACAATAGGATTTAGAGAAGCAGTGATGTATCGTGATGATTGTCTTGTCTTGTCTTTTTGGAAGTCATGTTGCTAGTTCCTCGAGGATGTCCTGGTAATAGGATTTAGAGGAACAACGATGTTTCATGACTTTTCTTTCTTGTATTTTTATACTTAAGGTTGGTTATGACAAAAAGACTAGGGCAATTGTTCTCTTAGTATGAGTCATGATCATCCTTTTCTGTGACTGATTGTCTTATGTGATGGTACAACCTTGCACACCTTCATCTATTTCATATCATGGTGTTTGTTGGCCATTACAATAATCCGGCCAATGATGATAAAGAGCAATAATTATTAAAGCCCTATAGTAATATGCTGAAGGATTTGGTCTCCGTGCTAACATTCATCCTCTTCTGTCTTGTCATCATGTCCCATCCATCTCACAATGATATCCTGTGACATACAAAAACATAAGTGCATACATGATCATATAGGCATTGCATTAGGTCCATACGTACATCATCTATATCATCAAAAACCATATACATTGCATCACATATTGCATCATACATAAATTAACATAATCATAAACATGGCATCCATTTAAATAAATACATTATGCATATCATCATCATCCATGGCATAGCATCATCATGACATATAAATAAACATCGCATCAACATAACATCACATCATAAAGGCATACATGACATGGCATATAAATAACATCATCATCATAGGAATCATAAATGCATAATTCATATAGGCATCACATGGAAATCATAACTGTGTCATCATAATAAACATCACATAAATATGACATCGCATAACACATATAGGCTGCATGAAAAATGCATCATATATATATCACCTCAAAAAAAATGTCACATGATAGAGTCATGAGATATCCCAAAAAATAAGAGCTTGCAGGCTCAATGGTAAAACATAAGTTTCTGAAATGGCCTAATGCAAGATAATAATAAACATGGCTATGCCAAGTTTCCTCATCCCATCGAGGAGAAGATCTAGAAGACTAATGCTATCTCAAGGGAACAAATGCCACCATGGGTATTGTAAAATGTTCCTTGGAAGATGAACCATCTGTCACTATAACCTATGCTTGGGAAGCAAAAGACTCTATCACTATGACCTATACTAACGACATCATCTCTATGGTAACATGGGGTTGCAAAGAAATTGTGACTAATGGATCTATCACTGGAGGCTAGCGGTGCGCTAACCTATTCCCTGACCCAGTGGAACCATGAGTTTGACCTGATGTATGACTTGAGGCATGCCTGTGGGAGTGGCTAGACCTATGCACTGATGAATGTTCCAAGGAAGTGGATCCCCTGCACTGCTCTGGCTCCTACTATTATTGCCACTCCTTGACCTGCTACCACTGCCCCTCCTCATCTAAGACCATGTCAAGGTAGGATCTCAACTCTCAGGTGGTACCACCTACTCATATAATAGCATGTATCATCCCAGATTGGTGCTAACCCTATAAAACTCTCACGCCATATATGCTGATGGTCCTGTGCATAGCCAAGAAAACTCTATGCACCACTGAGTTGACTCTTGTTGGCAGATCACAGCTTGATCTTGCTCTACTCTGACCACCTCCAGCTCTGCCTATAGGGCCCTAACCTGTGATGTTCTCTCATGCACCCTCCTCTGCAGTTCTTCCACTCATTGATCTATAGTCGCATCATGTGGCAGTGGTGATCTTGAAGGTGCATCCTCCTCCCCCTCTACCATCCTCCACCTCAGTAGCCACTTCACCTAATCTATGGCATCATCGTCATCCTCGATATCATCCTCCTCTCGTATATCCTCATCTCCTCTGATTCCCTCATCCCTCAGCATCTCAACCTCCATCTCCATCTGCTATCTGACCTCCTCTACCACATGCACCTCCTATTTGACCCTCTCCTTGACCACATGCACCTCTTTTCTGGCCTCCTCCTCTCTCGCATGCTCCTCATGTCTCGCCTCCTCTACTACATTCTCCTCTTTCTCACCTCCTCTACTACATTCTCCTCTTTCCTCGGCTCCTCCACCCTCTCCTCCTCCTTGAGTGCCTCAGGGATCAGTACCAAGGGAACTTGGTCTACATGCTATCTCACCCTCCTGGCCTACCTCCCACCCTCTCCTCCTCTCCTCCTCATCATGTCGTCTCCCCCATCATATTCATCATATCCATCTCTCCCTCCACCCCTGCTTCCATCTCTCCCTTGACCTCTGCCTCCCCCTATCTCTAGCTCTACATCCCTGACCACCTCGTGACACACGTGGTATGACTGATCTCCTATTAATAGGTGTTGGTCCATCCAGATCTATCAAAGGCACTGGGCGATGATTCTTCCACTATAAATCATAATCTTTTGTGGTCCTTGGATCTACAATCTAATGGCAATGACAATACCTAAGAAATTTTTGAAGGATTTGAAATTACAATATGCAATATTAAGCTATAATGCAACTAGTAAGCATCTAAACTATGTCTAAATTATGCCAAATGAAATGTAAATATGCCTATGACAAGAGCTAAGATGAAAAAATTGCAAGAAAATGACAAGAGTTCCTAAAACTAGATTGCATGAGAATTAGATAGCATGAGGTGACAAAATGAGATGAAAATTGACTGACTTTGACCACCCTTTTTGGCTACTTTAAACTCCTTGAAATCTGAAATCGTTTGCATCATTGCTTTTCTAGTCATCAAATTCACTTGTCAGGACACTTTCCAAATTTTTCTATCGTCAGGCCAAAATTTGAAAAAAAATTTGAGGGGCCATAGATACTCTGTACCTTTGCTAGGGCATGACTATGATTTATTTTCTTTGTCACAATGCGGCAAGCTGCATTATGACAAAGAGGGGAAAAATGTAGACACTTAAAAATGACCTAGGCCTACAAGCTCTATTTTTCACCTTGTTCTTCCTACCATAATTAAGACATTTTAATTATTTCCTTGGTCCACCTTCGACTATTAATTAAATAATTCAAAATTATTTAATTAATTCATACCTTTTTATGTCTTCTTGATTATTAAATAAATAAATTTTGTTTACTTATTTAATACGTCACTAATTCTTAAGTCTTCTTATAATTAAATAAACTATTTAATTTATTTAATTATTGGTCACCTTCTCTAATTAAATAATTATCTCTAATTATTTAATTTGACAGTTCCCTCATTTAGTAAATAATTTAAATTAATTATTTACTGTCATGTGGCCCCACCTTTTGAATTGAATTAATTTTTAATTCAACATAATCTTTTTCCTCAAAAGTTAAATAATTTCCATTTATTATTTGATTTTCCAACCACCTCTTTTTATGTGCCAATATTATCTCTTGTCACATGTATTGTCAACCCTTGATTTGATTTTCTAAAAATCAATCCTGTCCAGTCATTTTGAATTTGACCTAATGTTTCCCTAACCCTAATTATGGATTGTCAAATTGAATCTTGTCCATTGATTCTAGGGCACTTGTCAACTTTTGATCTTGGCCATTCACTCAAAATTGCATTTTTTATAAAATGATAATTTTGGTCTCATTTTGTCACCTCATGCTATCTAGTTCTCATGTAATCTTGTTTTAGACACTCTTGCCATTTTCTTGCAATATTGTCATCTTAGCTCTTGTCATAGGCATATTTACATTTCATTTGGCATAATTTAGACATACTTTAGATGCTTCCTAGTTGCATTATAGCTCAGTATTGCATATTATCATTTCAAATCCTTTAACATTTGCTTAGGGCTTGTCATTGTCATTAGATTGCTCACATCAAATATGAGGGCAACATCATATTTGCAACAAGTTGAGAAGGTATAATGGAGGTCAGCCGTGGAGAATGAAGACATTTTAGTGAGATTGTTTCATTTGTTTTCATTTTTTTCCTTTGCACTTCATTATTACTTTAGGTTTTTATGTTAATGCTTTAATCTACTAACCCTAGGAAAATTCCCTTAGTTACAGCCATACATCAAGCTTTTTCATGACAAGGTTTTGGTATTCTAGTTTTAGGGAAAAATTATCTCCAGTCAATTCTTTAATCCACATATCTCCTAACTTGCTATAATCATATTCTTTCATCTTTCCATGAATGTAAATCCTTATATCTTCAGTTGGAAAACCCCATATGGAACATGAGAAAATGTGTCTAATGCATCATCTTCTACTAATTTTGCAAGGTATTTCTTAAACTTAGGTTGTGGCTTCTCAGTAATCTCTATTACTCTTGGTATAGTCATTTGAAAATGAATTCAATTTTCCTTCAAACAAGGTTCTCTATGAAAATAGGGTAAAAAATATTTGTAAATACCTTTTCTTTCACTTACTGAACTAGGGTTTCAATGCACCAAATCAAAAATCGCCTTAATTACTCCACTACTTTTATCCTTCTCAAATGCTTTCTGTAAATGAATTTTCATAAGTGAAATAATTTTATAACCCTTCCAATCTAACCTAATTTTTCATTAAATGTTTCAAACAATAAATATGGCAACCCTTAATCTATGTGTATAGTCAACTTTTGATGCTCCACAAACTTTCACATTAACATAATTTCTTCCACAATCTTCACCAATAGATCAAACATGTTGACCTACATCAATTATCTTCATGTTGAAGAATCAACATAATTTTATTTGGCAAGGGATAAAATATGTTCATTAAAGGTCCCCCTAAGCCAAAGCTCTTAACTTAGTTTCTGGAGGAAACATCTACACTAGATGCTAGTACAGATTCATCCTTAACCTCTATCTCTTCCTTCTTTCTCTAAATATTTTGATCCCCTTCTTTGCTTCTGCAGGATCAATCCTTTTTAGTGGTTCATTCTTCTTTAGTGAATTATCCTTTCTCATATTTTTGCTTTTGCAAAATTTAGAAATGTGTCTAGGTGTATTGTAGTTGTAACATGTGACATTCCTTTGACCAATATTCCTTCCATTCATTCTATATCTACATTAATTATCTTTATGCCAAGATCCATAGCCTGTATAACAGTATCCTTTGAAAGATTGAACCATTCTACCATTATTGTAGGCATTCATCATTTCACTTTTTCACTCACTAGATCTACAACCAAATTCCTTGCATGTAAAACTTTGACCAGAAAAAGGGTGGAACATTCAAATTCATTTTCCTTCTATATTACATTTCCTTATGTCTAAATTTATTGCAAGAATAACAAAAAGCATTAAAAAATAGGTACCTTTGAGCTTTTGGTTGTCTAATCGGTGGTCTTCTAGCTTCATTCCTTTGATTCTAGATTTTCTTTCCATTGTTCTTCTTATCTTCAACATTTGATGTTTGATTTGAACTTTCAACCTTTTCAAATCCTTAATCTTCTTTATCGTTAGAGCCTTTTCGATTTGAAATCATTTCATCAAGCTTTGTAGAACTCATCTTGAATTTGTCTTCATGAATCCTTGCTTTCTCCAGACCTAATCTCAAATTTATCACTTCTTTTTCAATCCTTGTGTATTCCTTAGATTTTATTTTCACCATTTCATTAATACATTCCTTAATTATTTTCTTTTCTTCAACTTGCACTTTTAGACTAGTGATAGTTTCATTAGCTTGCTTCAAGTTTTCACTATCTTATGAATTTATCTAAACTTCTTGATTTGTTCTCTCAATTTTTTTATGCATTCATTTGCTTCTTTGAAATTTTATTTTAGATCTCTCTTTTCATCTCCAGTCCTTTCAATATATTTAAGGGAAACTTTGAGTTCTCCATATTTTTCAAGCATGCAATATTCTTCTATGAATCTAATAGTAGGAATTTCTTCCAGAGGAGTAGGTAGTCTTCTAAAAAACATGTGTTCAACCTCCAAGATATTCCCCATGTGGTTAAGATCCTTCCAAGGAACCAAGATATGATACCAATTGTCAAACACTTGGAATACTGAGAGGGGGTGAATCAGTATTCTTTTAAACCTTTCAAACATGTAAACATCCAATCCACTTAGCATACTCAAATTCAGTAATGAAAGAAAGCATGAAACATTCAACAACTCATAAAACATGAACACCAAGATTTTTATGTGGAAAAATAAAAATGGGAAAAACCACGGTGAGGATTACCTCATAATATATTATAATTGGTTATAGTACATTTATAGAAGTGCTCACTGTAGGTGCACTCACTGTCCAAGTGGACTCACTACCCATAGACAAAAAGATAGAAGAGATATTGTGGCTCACAACCTAGTTTGAACTATTACAATTTCATCTATCATATGCATGAATTATTGTTCCAATGAAGCTCAATAAATTTAATTTACACACTTCATTTGATTCTGATCAAACACTCTACTTCCCTCTGCACTTACATCACTCTAATATTCTACTCAACATTCACAACTTAAATTCTCATTGCTCTGATTGTATTTGCATGATTCACATAAAATACATGTCTCATATTCCTTTCATTCATCAAAATACTAAAAATGATATAGCATAAATATCTGCTTCAAGCACAACATCAATTAGGTTGGCCTAATTAGATGCAACATCCAAAATATAAAAAGTGTAACTTTTCAGCTCAAATTGTTTCACACACACCTCACACCAAGATTCAAATCTAAAAACGCTTTTAAATAGGTCAGCATGGACCTATAATAGCTCCCATGTAATAGCACAATACATATTTAGCCTTCACATACCTTTACAGTTATTAGGTCGACACCATAGAAGACCTAATGCAAAAATTCTTCAACTGTGTATCCATATTCAAACGCATGTACCTCAAAAAATCATGCCAACTATAATTCATACTCTAATTACATATGTTAATATCTCCTTAATACTACAAATCCAACAACTAATCCATGGAGAAGTGTAGACTCTCCCACTCATATACATTGTACATGAAATGACTATAACTTTCCAGACCAAAATTTTCTTACTTATATCTCTCAAACAAAGAGCAAAAACATGATGAAATTTTGGAATCACATACTTCTAACAACTAAAAAAATAATATTAGAAGCACAAAGTGAAAATTTCATTCATCGACTATCGTAGACCCAAAATCTTGATGCCCTATACCTAGAAATATTGGTAGAACACAACCATTTTTTCATCACACATTCCAAAACCTATTAGAACTAAAAAAAATGATCTATAATGATCTTCATGTCAAGATACAATGTTGAAATCAATGAAAATACTATAACACATAGTAATATATCTTGTGCTTATCCCTCATGCTCATGTTTCCAACCATAGCATCAATGACATTCTTTCAATAATATCCTTTTCAAATATAGCTCTAAAGATCTTGAATCTTCCAAATGCTTCAAATTATCCTTGAAAAATGTTACCCATGTCATTCTTGAGTAATCATCTATCAGTAACATGAAGTACCTTTCACCTTTCAATCCCTTTATTCTTGTGGGACCACAAAGATCAATATGAACCAACTCGAAAGGCTTTGTATTTGCATACTCTTTTATTTGAAATATAACCCTTTTTTCTTTCCAATCTAACATTCCTTGAAATTTGTCTTTTCTTGTTTGGTTATCTTAGGCATATGACTTACAAGTCCTTTTGAGTTTACTTTAACTAGGATATAAAAATTTACATGGCCCATTCTTTTATGCCACAGCCAAATCTCATCAACCTATCCTATCATGTAGCTTTGACCATTCACTTCATTGAGATTATAAATATTTCTTTCAATTCTTTTACCTTCAACAAATAATCTCCCTAATTTCCTTATCTTACAACCTTCTACATTGAATATGACTTTGTATCCATTGTCACACATCTAGCTGACACTTAGCAGATTGTACTTTAGTCCTTCAACATAAAGAACATCATGGGTATGCAATTTTCCATATATTCTCAAATTTCCTTTACCATAAATATTTATAGAATTGGTATCTCCCAAACTCATGGATCCTTATATTATTTGAGTTTGATAAATTTTCTCTTATCTCCAGTCATGTGTTTAGAGAAACCACTATCTATCACCCACAAGTTTCTTTTTTTGGCATGAAGTTTAGTTTGTGAAATCATATATTGTGTAGAATTCTACTCTTTCTCTTTCCAAACCTTCTTATGTTTCTTTTCTACCTTATCTTTCTTCTTTTCAGGGACTTCAAACTCTTTGCATACTTTAGGAGGCATTATCTTCTTTTTACTCTATACTTTTGGTCTTACAAAGTTTTCTCTACATTGCATAGCTATTGACCAAAATTATTGCAGTTATAGCATATAAAATTCATATATACCAATGGAGAAAATGGATTTCTACTCACAAAATTTATTCTCCTTATAGATACAATTCTACATTCACTAGCCCTATGAGCAAACTGGTTACAAGTATAGTAATACCCATAGAATTATGAGGAATACCTGGTCATAGAATTTCTTTGTGTAGGATGAGGAGGTCCTCTTTGCTTTGGCTTCTTCAATTCTCTCACCCTTATGAAATTGTATGGATGAACTCTTTTTTTTTGCTTCCTTTTCAAATATTCAAGGATTGATGGTTATTCTTCTTGTATTCCGTAAGATTATTTTCTCCATCAATCTTTTTCTTCTCAACAATGATTTTTTCATATTTCTCTTTCTAAGAGACATTCTTTTTGCAATATTTTTCATCCTTTCTATAAGAATTTTCTTCTGCTATGAATTTATCATATAAATTTGTAGATTCACTAGTAGTGGAACTCTTTCCTATCTGAAATCCCATGCAAAATTTTTATTTTGAAGGATTTTGTGAGTTAATAAACTCTTCAAGAATCTCTAATACCCCTTTCAAATTCAATCCTCTTTATATTTGTTCTCTAGCATTTTCAAGGTCTTTTTGTAAGGCCATTATTTTTGCTTCCAACTTATGCATTCATCAGATTTAGACTTTAGTTTAAATTTTACTACATCTTTTATTATCTTAGCTTCTTCAACTTGTTTCTTCATGCTTACCACCATTTGATCTAATTTTTCAAGATTTTTGGTTAGATTTTCAACTTCTTTTTGTTAAAGCTTCTTTAGCTTTTTGTTCTCCTTTCTCAAGTTATCAATCTCATCTAGAGAACAAATGAGTTCACCCTCAAGATCAACTTCTTCTTCATCATCATCAAAAGCTTCAATTTATCCATTTCCTTGGTTAATAGAGTCTTTTGTCATTAATAGAAATTCAATTCCATCAACCACAAAGGCATAATCATGTTCATCATCTGATCTATCACTAACATCAGATGAGTCACTTTCTTCCTGTGTGTATAGACTCTTCTTCTTTGAAAATATCTTCTTGTTGGGAAAGTAGGGTTTCTTCTTTTTACTATCCTCTTCTTGCTTAGAGTTATCTTTTAATTTATATGATCATTTAGTAGCATAATGTCCTATTTTACCACAATTAAAGCATTTGAAGGGTAACTTACCTTTGTATTTCCAAATCCTCTTCTTATTATTTTGATAATGTTTACATCTTCTACATCAATCTCCTCAGGTCTAGATGTAGATGCTTCCATCTTTCCTTTCTTGGATACTTTGAATGCAACTTCTCTCTTGGATGTTTCTTCATTTCCCATTCTCATTTCATAAGCCATAAAGGTGCCATGTAACTCATCAACAATAAGTTTATCCAAATCTCTTGCTTCTTCTATTGTAGATGTTTTAGAGTCATATATGGATGGCAAGGATCTTAGGACCATCTTGATAATGATTGATTATTTCATCTCTTCTCTAAGGCCTCTAATTGCATTAACTATTTCATCTACCCTAAGGAGGTAGTATGGAATATTTTCTTCACTCATTTTGAGATTTTGAAATTTACCTTTGTAAGTTTGTACCTTGGATTTATTTACCTTTTCATCACCTTCCTATATACTTTTCAACTTGCCCCAAATCTCACTAGAAGTTTGGTAGTTCATTAATTTAACAAACTATGAATTAGGCAACCCACAAAGAATAGCATTCTTTTCCCTAACATTATTTTTGCATGCTTTCTTATTAGCCTAATCATTAGGAGTAGTAGAAAGGATTGTATAACCTTTCACAACATTCATCCATACATCAAACCCTAAGGAAGATAAATAAGCTTCCATTCTGATGCTCTAGAATGCATAGTTTAGTTTGATCCATTAAAGGGAGGTGCTTTGTTTGAGGAGGAGCCTTCTTCACTAGCCATCTTCTATTCACTATCCAATATCTACCTGAGTTAATTAAGCTTCTCCAAAGTAACCAAGGTTATAATACCAATTGTTAGAATACAACTATCTACTAAGAGGGGGGTGAATTAATAGATCAATTTAAATATTTTTTTAACCCTTTAATGAAAACTAAAAAAAGAACATGCAAATATCATGCAAAACACAAATTATAATAACACCAAATATATGTGGAAAAAACTGAATGGGTAAAACCATGGTGAAAATAGCTACTAGGATCTACTTTCCTAATCTAGCCTCACAATAGAACCTCACTTGTTACAATTTTTAAGGGTACCAACCCTAAGGAGACACCGATCCATTTTTTTAGGAGCACCAAGTCCAAGGAAGCACCCACTCCCTAACTGAGAATCAACTCAGCTATCTGCTGGAACCAACCAATCAGAATTACAATGAAAATACATGGAACAACAACTATAGATTACAATTGATACAAATGAATATAATTCTCTATTACAAAATTGATCTACAACTATTCATTCCCTACTATTTATAACATCCTTTGTTCTATCTCTCAACTATTGCTAACTCAACAACTCATTTCACTACTCCCCTCTTCTCCACTTTCTCTTCTTTGTTTCACACCTCTTCTATTTTGAATGCATACCCTAGATTATTTTCTATGTTATAGACTAATTATCTTCTCACAACATTCACTTGTGTAGCATTCTCTACCACACATCACTTCTTATTGATTGATTGATTCATTTTTTTCTTCACTGACAAGCATCCATACCTCGAGCCATGCACTATCAACCTAATCTCTGTTATTTTTCTATTTTTAGCATACAAAAAAATTAAGATTTTATATGCATTAATTATTATTCCTCTCATAATTATCATCTATCAAATTTTACGGTTGAATGAGCTTGATGTCATTGTTCATTCATCCCATCACCAATTAAAAATGGTAGTTGGAGTGGTTACAACATTCAATTTATCTTTTGTGTTGGTTTCTAGCTTGACTAAGAGTTTCACCACCATTTTTCACTACCTAACTATTGAAAGAAACCACCTTTAGATTTTAGTCGTCAATCTTCAATTTCATGCCATGATCAGATGGTTTTCATTTGAACTCACAACTTTAAAACACGACTGTTAGATTAGATTCACTTTAAAACCAATGTCATTTATTACCATCACATATATTGGGTGTATATTTTTTATGGATGAGCTTACAACATTTTTGACATCTTCTAGGACATGCATCACCATGTCGTGTTTCTTCCATGTCACAATGGGGACCCACTATTTTCTCTATGGAATAGCAAGAATTATTTGATCACACTTGAATGTAGTGTTGACCATTGATTTTCCTAAGTAGTAATCCTTAAGCTTGGTCCTACCAAGACAGTGTAGCATTTTTGTACTTTTATGGTCGACTATTGACAACACCTTTTGAGCAACACAGGTGTGTGGGATCTTCCCAATCATTGATCATGTGTAGACAAATATTTGCAATTGGAATTAGGAAATACTATAGTCCATATTACTTTCCCAGCTAGTAAACACTTAAGATAAGGGGTCAGTTGCAAAACAACTCAAGGATCTTAAGTGATAACTTAACTGACTGACAACCACTCAAATCAAATCAATGAAGAAATATAAAACCTACGTAGTGCCATGACTAAAACACTTAGGATTTTTCTGCTAAACCTTAACAATAGCCAAGAGAATAATTAAATCATTTATGAGCAACATTCTTATCCTTTGAATCTGTGGACCATACCTCTAAAATGAGCATGAAAAACCCACATCAGATCTACCATTAGTTTTCTCTAAAAATCATCAGAAGTAGCCTCTACAGGAAACATGTCAATGTTGCATGACAACATTGCAACATTTTGAGAAAATTTGCAACAATTACAAAACATGCTCTTCTCTCCATCATACTTCATCAACCAACCTATGGTTGATCCACTAACATCAATGATATCCAAACTTCCAATGATCTCCCCTTTCACATTAGTCTAATTTCCTTTTGACATCAATGACAACATAATGCCAACAAGTATGAGTTTGAACAAAAAACTGTTCCTAAATTGACAAAGAAAATTTAAAACCATTACATTTTATGACCATCTTGGACATTTCTTTTATAACACAACACTATTTCAATTTATAAAAAATAGGAGATTAGTATTGTTTCACCTTCCTATGTTTACTTAATATAACACCTACCTAGCCTAATTCTTCTTAAAATGTCTCCATCACTTGACCCCCACACCTCTTAAATCCCTTTTTTTTCAAATGTTGTCTCATTTAAAACATATTTTTCTTAAGTTCTACAACCTTTCCAACATTTAATTTGATGCAATTGTGGTAAGAGGGTCCAATGAAGGATTTTCAAACTATGAAACTCACATAAAATAAAATAACTAACATAATATAAAATTCCCAAAAAATATAAGGTCTATCCTAGGAAAACCCTTAATTAGGGGGAAACCTAGCTTCTAAAAGGTGTATTATCATTATATTCATTGCACAAACATAGTTGCAATTTAGTGGTGTGACTTCTTACATTCAATAACACTTAATTTTAGAAATATCACTTCCTAACTTCTCACATAAGTTGCATTCAATTAAAAAGTAATATGTGTACAATAGGATCCTCACACTATCCATTCACATGATTCTAGTCCACATAATACTCCTATTTCCTCACTCTAATTTTATAACCTCACTTCCTCACTACCTTCACTTTCCTCCTATTCTCTTTTCTGACCAATTTATTATATATTATATGATTACCTTTTATCAACCCATAACCTTCTATGTACATAACATTAGATTCTTTTCCATTGATTTTTATTGGCTATAAGATTGCACAAATTTTTATACCACATGTAATGTTTTATCAATAAAAAGTTAAAAAATATAGATTCAAATGATATATTTATGGAGACCCTCTATGTGGTGTGCCACATATATCCTCATCAATCAAATATATACCCATACAAATATTCGTTTGTTGGAATGAACTCTAAATAACCTTCCATAAATAGAAATAATCATAATTGTGCACAACTATCCACCCATATGCATCTCTCAAGAAAATTTATAATATTTACTTCATCCAAATCACCTCAAACAATAGAATGATATTTTTAATATTAATTGAAACTATACTCAAAACCACAAAATCTAATTTCAATAATTAAATATGTTAACTTTCATTTCCATATAATGGTAACCACAAAATAATTGATAAAAAACCTAAACTATACCAAAAAATATACTTGTTAGAGTGATACAATATTAAAAAATTTCCCAAGGGTTCTCCTACATTAGACACCTAAGGTTCATAAAAAAACAAGTCCCTCATTTTATAGGATAGCTTCTCATAATTTAGGAGTTCCAACCTACTAGTTTTTCCACTCTCTTTTTCCACTATGATAGGTCCACATCAAACAATCCACCCTATATACTAAAATCTCCATCATTTCTTACAATACCACCCATCTTCTATCTATGGGGTTGTGGTACTCTATGAAACCAATAATCCTATGTGCCATATCGTCTTGACATATTGTCACTTGAAATCCTCTTTCCCTTTCCATCAACTAGTCCTTCCCATCTATTAGCCCATTTTATGGCTACCATATAAAATTATATTCCTTTTTCCACTACCACATGTATTTTAGTGCAACTATTCACCCTCTCACTTATCTTCCCCGCCCCTTGGAGAACTTCATTTATGTGTCCTTTGTTCTCATATTCTATATTTCTATGGTACCATGTAAAGCACACCTATGTTTGGTTCTTATCTTATCATGATTATTGTTTGTTATATATTATAAAACATTTTTGTTATAATTCACTCACACTATAACATGCTCGTGTTATAATGCACTCACACTATAGCATGCTCATGCCATAATGCACTTTCACTATAACACACTTGTGCCATAATGCAATCACACTATAACATGCTCGTGCCATAATGCAATCACACTATAACATGCTCGTGTCATAATGCAATCACACTATAACATGCTCATGCCATAATGCACTCACACTATAACATGCTCGTGCTATAATGCACTCACACTATAACATTCTTATGCTATAATGCACTCATACTATAACAAGCTCATGCTATAATGCACTCACACTATAACAGAATCATGCTATAATTCACTCGCACTATAATAGGCTCGTGCTATAATGCACCTGCACTATAACAGGCTCATGCTATAATGCACTCACACTATAACATGCTCATGCTATAATGCACTCACACTATAGCATGCTTGTGCTATAATGCACTTGCACTATAACACACTTGTGCTATAATGCACTCGCACTATAATGCACTCGCACTATAATCCACTCACACTATAATGCACTCGCACTATAACACACTTTTGCTATAACATGCTTGTGCTATAACATGCTCATGCTATAACATGCTCATGCTATAACATGCTCATGCTATAACATGCTCGTGCTATAATGCACTCACACTACAACACGCTCGTGCTATAATGCACTTGCACTATAACACGCTCATGCTATAATACACTTGCACTATAACACGCTCATGTTATAATGCACTTGCACTATAACATGCCCATGCTATAATGCACTTGGACTATAACATGCTTGTGATATAATGCACTCACACTATAACACACTTGTGCTATAATGCACTCGCACTATAATAGGCTTGCTATAATGCACTCACATTATAACAGGCTCATGCTATGATGCACTCGCACTATAACACGTTCGTGCTATGATGAACTCGCACTATAACATGCTCGTGCTACGATGCACTCGCATTATAAAATGCTCGTGCTATAATGCACTTGCACTATAACATGCTCATGGTATAATACATTCACACTATAACATGCTCATGATATAATGCACTCGCACTATAACACGCTTGTGTTATAATGCACTCACACTATAACACGCTTGTGTTATAATGCGCTCACATTATAACACACCTATAAATAATAATAAAAAAATCAACTTTCATTTTGAATTTTTACTTTTATTCCATGGCTTGAAAACTCTTTCAAGTGCACTTGCATTATTGTAGGCCTGATTTTGTACCCAAAGAATTGCCAAATCATCACCAAAATATTAGGAAGATGTCAAGGAGGTCAAAAGAGTAAGTATTTTCAATTTTTAGAGTAAAATGTGTACTAGATGTGAATTATCTTTTAAATTAAAAAAATCATTTTAGGAGTTGATAATTAACCCCAAAATATTCAAATTATCAATTCACCCCTTCATGAAAACTCTCCTAAAGAAAATCCTCAACAAACACCTCCTACAATTCCCTATCATCCTCCAAGAACACAACAAAACATATTAAAGAAAATTAAAAATAATAGAAAATAACTTGAGGATTTCTTTGTAAAATTGAAATATCTTGAAAGAAAAAACTCCTGAAGGACCACCCTCACTTAATCACTACAATTCATTATGTCTCATGTAGAATCAAATAGTGCGAAAGTAACCAGTTGGTCTAATAAAAGGGAACAACACAAATAATTTTATGTAAATAAATTACCATATAAACAAGTTAAAGAAAAATAAATAAATCTAACTTGTGTGTACTCTCCAATGACCCATGAACCAATCAACCCTTACATGGTGTGTGTAAGAGGCTCACTATCTATTGGTGCCACCACCAAGGGATAAATAATTTTTTTTGGGATAGGTGGTGGATGGCTTTTGACCATCCTCCATGCAATAATAATGAAGGGCCACAAATTTTTTTAGGAAACTCTATTATGAGTAACTTGTCTTCAATGAAATCCCAAATTACTTTGATATACATGAGTTCTAAGGTAGAGGTGGGAGCTTCATACAAGATAGAGTGTGGGCACAACTTAATCCAAACTGGGCAATCAAACCATTAGCTAGACTATAATATGAGCATGTGACTATCCCTTTTATTTTGAAGGAGGGTGTTGATGTGGAGACCTTAGAGTTGATTAGCTTGCTCACTCAAAGTATTATACAACATACTAAACGTCTAGTATAGGATGATGTAGGAAAGTCTTCCAAGCGTCAAGTTACACCTCATATACATTGGTCTTGTGGGTTAATCTATGTTTATGATCCTAAGGATAGTCAGGATGCATGTACCCAAAATAAATTTACAATGGATTAGATGGTCATGATAGAAGCTTTGTTCAGTGAAACATTCAGCTTTGATAGTCAAGTAAATGTCAACAAATTCATTTAATTCAACTTATTAAATTTTAATTTGAAATTTAATATTAAATAAATTTGTAGAATAATTATAATTAAATTTCAAGGTCACAATGTTCACCCCACTTGTACCATTTGTCTGCATCCCTATTACATGATGGTGTTGAGTGTATAGGTATGCAACTAGTAAATAATTATAAATATTACATGTGAATAGTTGAACCTTATATGAATGGTATTCTTATAACTCACTTTTGATGTTGAATAGGTTAATGTTGGATCTTTGAGATCAACAATTGGTAGTCAAGGTGATCATCAAACTTTCACTTACATAATAAAGAGAATTTTAAATTTTAAACTAAAAAATTATAAAATAATATTAGATAGTTTTTGTAATTGAATAATTTTGTTTCATTTTAGATGATGGAAATAGATACCCCTCTTGATATTTATACAATAATGGAGCATGGTGTTGTTACATTAGTAGCAAGTTCAATGCCTTTGACTGAAGTATGAGACAAATTAGTAAATTTCATATTATATTTATTGTTTTATCTTTTTTTTTTTAATAAACTAATATTCATTTGTATTTTAATTTATATTTAAATGGTTTCCACAAGGCTTCACAACTCTATATCATGAGTTATCCCCTATTTTGGATGAACATAGTGATTATTTATATGTGGTAAGTGATTATTTTATTATATGTCATTCTATAATTCAATTTCTATACTTTTTATTGTATTATGTGTAGGTCCAAGAAAATTTAGAAAAGAGGTTGAGTGAACGAGTTCAAAGGAGACCGCCATCATATGCATCTCCATCCTCTTGATAGTCAAAGGAAACTTGTGATCTAATTGCTTTTCCTAGAGGGACATAACTATATTAGGGTCCTATATTGTATGCATATATGGTATTTTTAACATATGTTATGTATAAAATATATGTGAGATATTATGTCCATATGTCTTTGTTGTAATCTTACATGGCTTTCTTGTATATATGTTATACTTTTATCGACATATAAATATGTATTCATATATTCCTTTTTGGTTAATATAAATATTTTTTACTAGTAATGTCCATATTTATATTATAAATGATTAGTTGAATAAAAAAGTAATGAATTGATGCAATTATAAATGATTAATGTTATCCATATTTTCTCTATAAATGATTAATTTAACAATTAAAGAAGACTCTCTTTTACCATGTATTCTATGTAAACACTATAATTAATGATTCAAATTTTCCTCAAATGTGTTTATAAGGCATGTGGATGAGAGTTTGAAACAGTCAAATTCCTTTTATGGGTGTGGGATATCCACTCTTCATGACAACCACAACCTTTGAAAATAAGACTATACTATGGTCGTATAGCATTGTCCTTTGGTTCATGGGATTGCCAAGATCTCAAATTTAGATATCCTTTTGTTCTTCATACCACTATCCTCTTCTTATTTGAGGATTTTATATTATCATTTCCTACCTAAATTTTCATCATTTCAATAGACCTTTAGGAGGTCTTTAGACATAGCCCCGTGTCTCCATGGTTATTTCCTTTTTGAATTCTAAGGGAATTTAAATTCCATTATCATTTTCTTCAAAATAGTATCTTCTATAATCAAGTGTCCATTTCTTCCAATCACTATGCAATAATTGCGCAATCAACTTGTGATCTGTTGTTGTGACCATGACCTAAAGGATTGTCATACCTTATTAAGAACTTTTCTATTCATTAAATCCAATAAAGCTACCATATATGCATATGGATTCATCTTATACCCATATTAATCTTTCACATAAAACTATTATCTTTAATAGCTTTAGATCCACCCTTTGATAACATAAAAATTATGAATTTACTTTTATGAATCCAATTGTATATTGTTAATTTTGTCACTATTATTTTCCAAGGATTCATTGTCATATAAAATTTTGTCACACTCTCATCATTATCTACCTTCTATGATGATTATCCTCTTATGTTTAATGATAGGATGGTGTACTATCCATGATAGTGTTTCTTGGTGTTTTTTTAGAAGGCCTAAAACTCACATGGTTTTATCTTATTCATGCAAAAACCTTAGGGTTGTCATCACCATGACTATCATCACAAAATATTACCATTCCTCAAGCCTACTTCAATACTTTATGCCAAGTGCTATGTTCACTGATCTTTGTGACTACTCCCTTAAGGGATTTTCTTACTCTTAGATTGCTACCATTTGGATTATAATTTTTTATTTACCTACAATCTTAGTTGTTATTTTCATTTTTGGAATGATGATCTCAATTTTGGGGTTCAATCAAGGATGTAATTTTCATACCATCCTAATCCCCACTATTATGGGTTATGCACTATTCATTAGTAATAAAATTTATCATCTTCTACATCATTTTATTCATGGTGATGTGTGAAATGATCCCAATATCATATGAATAGTTTTGTTTTACTTCTTGGACTATAGGTGTTCATATGACTTACCCCATCCTACAAGTCCATGTAAATTCTAGTGTCATTGATGGTAAAGAAAGTATAGACTACCTACTTATAGGGACTATCACTCTCTTACATAAAGTCCTTTATTTATATTTTACTCAAATATCCATGATTTAGACACTCATGACTTCTCCTTTGAGGAATTTTTCATATTCATATTTAGCAAACTCTATCCCCTTATATTTTTTTTAAACTATCACATGTAGTTAGTTCCCATTACCATTTTCATCTCTATCTATTTTTAGAGAACTATATGTACTTTCATTATTGAAGGAAGATGATCTTTAAGGACCAAACAACCTTTTCCAAACATCCTTTCTCTCATTCAAGGTGTATTTGGATGTGAAACTATACTAGAACCACATTTTTAAGGAATTGAAATTAGAAAAATAGTGAATATGAACATTGTAATATCCTTTTCAAGATGGAAACTAAATGCAGGGGTGTTAGAACGAGCATAAGCCTCTTAGATACCTCCCATGAAATTTTGAGGATAAACCTAGCCACCATAAAGTGCTACAAAATATCATGCAAATAGACCTACATAGAACAAATACCCTAAACCAGACCTATTCTTTTTGAACTCAAACTCTCCTCAAAATAGAACTCCCTCTTTAGGTCATCCACAATGACCTTCAAGGGTTAGTAATTGAAGATAGTAGTATTTCAAGTAAGAAATTTTCCTGGCCTAGTTTAGCTCAGAAGGATAAAGATGCTTAGGAACAAAAATGAGACCTCTAATAGTAGTAATCCATCCAACCCAATGTGTTGGAATTGTTGGTTTAACCCCATGAGATGAAGAATGTAAAAAATACCTTCCAACAATCTTTTACTGAATGCAACTGACATTTTTGAAACATTTGAAACTTTTTTTCCATGGTGAAATGTCTTGGAGATATGAAAAATTGAGAGGTTATTGTTGAGGAACCCTATGTAACCTTGTATCACTAGATGGAACATTTCTAGGTACCATAGTTTCTAAGAAATAGCATGTCAAAGTTTTCTACTTTTTGGCACTTAGGGCTCTTAAGAGAAAGTGTCAACATAATGAAGTTTGGAATGATGGGGAAAGTTGGGGTGTGAAAGAGGACTTTTCCTATTATAAGACCACCCACCTGAATGGGTTGAAATTTTTAGTTTTTCCCCATCATGAACGAAACATAAATTATGTAACAAAAAATTTCTCCTCAATGCATTTCACACATTTTGCAACATGTGAAAACTTGTCACCACGACCAAATGGATTGGATCTTTCTTTATATTAAAGATAGTATAAACATTATAATGATATCACATATGCAAAAAGTGAAGCATGAAGCTTATTATATTGTCCTTAGGTAAGTAGTATTTCTATCTACTACTATTTCTATTTCTAACATGTATTAACTGTCTATTTCTATCATAGTATAGTTATAATTTTCTAAGGTTAAATATGTACAAAACTGACAAATTGTAACATTTTTTACTAATATTGTAGTCATCAGTGTTTCCCTATCCAACAAAAGGTTCAAGGCCAGTGTAATTTGATCCAAATTCTATTTCTTTCTCGAGTCCCTCATTGATATGGTGTTTGATATTGTTCTTCATTTTTTCTTCAGTTGGTTGCTCTTTATTGTATTCCTTTAGTAGGTTTTCAATCGCTTTTGACACTAGCATATTATTTTCCTTGTATAAGGACCAAGTGTGTTTGTATATTATCTCTAAAATGTTTATTATCATGGTTTCATCCTCTAGCAGCCTCAAGAATGTGTTTTGATATCTCCAAAGTCAGTTACTTGCATTGCAACATTTTGGAATGTGAGTTTTCTGTAAAACTCGGTAAGCATTCTCCTAAAACCTTGAAAAATTTCCTCATTTCTCTTAATCCAAATTTTCCATATGATTTCATTGGTAAGAACTAACCAAAATAGATTACATTTATTATTTAATCCTTTAACATTTCCAAGTAATATTTTAGGAAAAACAATGTTACCTTTCAAGCCTTAAAGTTCATAGTAGAATAAACTCCAAATTTATTTTGCAAAAAAATAATCAAAGAAAATATGTTTTATATTGTTTAGATATATACACATGTGGCACATTTCAAAATCATTTTGGTTAGCTCTATAAGGTAATTTTTGAAGCAAAAGAAGTCATTTAAAGTAAGCTTTTTTTTGGTTCAATGATATTGGACCAATTCTTTTTTAGTATGTTTTGCCATTGTTTCTTAAATAATGCAAGATTTTGGATCTTATTCAAGTGCTCAAATACAAAAAAAAATTATTACTTAGAGAACTATAAATAATTTTAGTATTTTCTTTTAATATTGACACCATTTATCCATTTTAATTACTTGAAAGAATTAATTTATTGGTTGCATTCTTTAGGCACCTAAGAGTTGTGCATGCTTCTTTAAGCATGGTATAAGTCCTCCAATTAGTAAGGGGTAGATAAAATTCATCACTTAAGGAATTCTAATATTTGATTTGACCAACACAAAAAAATATTTAAAGTATCTGATTCCTTTTGCAGCCCAACCTTTGGCTAAGCATTGTTGAATTAAGGCTAATTTTATATTTCACCAAATAGACCTATTTCTAAGAACTTATTGTTGTCATCAAGAATATCATTGTTTGAAACCCAAGACTACATCTCTTCCCAATATTTTGAGATACATTTAAACACATTAGAACCTATCAAAACAACTGGAAAGGTGTAATCAACCAAGTCACTGAAGGGGGGTATTTTCCATGTTTTATCATGTTTAAGTATAGCCAAATGAATGTTGTTTATCATTAGAACTTTTTAGGGTTCATCACCTTCAAAATATTTTAAAATCTATTTAACAACCAGATCCAAACCATGTTTCTTGAGATCCTTCAAACCTATTCCATCTTTGATTTTTTCCATGCAACACCATTCCCATCTTTCTGAGATGTGATTTTTATTTCCTTTTCCATTAAACCATAAAAAATTCCTTATTCTTTTTTGAATTTCTATCACTTGATAGCTACTAAATAGCCAAATTGAAGAGTAATAGAGACTATAGGAGGATAATATTTTCTGACATACTTGATCTCTTCTAGCCAAAGTGAGAAACTACTTATTCCACTTTTCAAGTTTGTTCACAACCTTTCCTTTTAATCTAAGCCCACATGTCCTTATGGTAGGGATTAACAAAAAATGTGATTCCCATGTATCTTACATATTTTTTGGGACCCCCCACTGAAATTTATATTTTTGAAACAAACCTAGGGGTGTGTCTTCTCATCCTAACATGATTGACTTAACATTAGATAGGAATAAAGAAGTGCCATCAACAAATTGAAGGTTTAGAAGTTTTTTTTTAATTAGGGAGGGAGATACCCATTACTTTGGGGGAGGTAGATGTCTCTCTTAGGAGGTAGAAGATTGCATTAGAAGAAATGACAAAGACAGTTGAGGCTAGGGGACACTCCTACCTAATTAACCTTTCAAGGATAAACTCTTTAGATAAATAACCATTTACCTCAATTTGGGAAACCACGTCCTTCATTAGAATATTCACCATGTAGAAAAAGCTATTAGGAAAGCCAAATGCATTCAAGATCATAAGTAAAAAGTCTCATTCTACTCTATCATAAGCCTTCTCAAAATCAAGTAAAAACATTGCATCATTCTAGTTGGGTTGATTGACCCAATTCATGGCTTCCCAAATACTCAATAGGTACTCAAGAATGTGTCTTCCCTTTATGAACCTAGTTTTAGTGTTCCTAATAAATTTAGGAAGGATTTACACCAGTCTAGTGGCTATCACTTTGGTGATAATTTTGTAGGAGACATTCAAAAGTGTGATTTGTCTCTATTTTTTTATGAGAGGCCTATCACCTTCTTTGGGGATCAACTTGATTATACCTTTATTAATGCTCAGCTGTAGAGTTCCTTTTTGTAGGGCTTCTTTGTACAATTGAAGAATTTCTTCACATATCTAGTCCATATTGTGCTTATAAAACTCAACTAGGAGCCCATCAGCCCCAATAAATTTATTATTGCTTAAGATATTTATGGCTTTCTTAACTTCATGAAGTGAGATTTCCTTCTCTAATAAGTTGGATTGTTCATGAGTTAATTTTTTTTGAATGATTTTTTTGCACAATTTATTTCTTGCATGTCTTGCCTTGGTGTTACCATTTAAAGTGAATAGGTTCTTATAGAGGCTAAGGAATGAGTTTTTAATTTCTTCTTGATCATTAATCTCTCTGTCATCTACCCAAATCCTATTAATGATTTCTTTGGCCTCCTTACTTTTTAGAGTCTTAAAGAAGAACTTGGAGTCTTTATCTCCATCTTTTAGCCAATTCAATTTAGATCTTATTCTTAGGCCTTGTATTTTTTTGGATTACAGTCTTTTCAAGTATTTTATTGATACCATTTCTTAACATAAGGCCAGGTTGGAGGGGTCTCTTTGAATATTCACTTTAGCATTTGGGAGATTCTTATTTACACTAGCCTCAACTTTTCTATTATCCATTTATCTTTTTTTCTCGATGGTTTGAATTTTTTTTTCTAAGCATTTACATTTTGATCCCATCTTTCAACTATTATTTTATCTTTTAGCATCCATCTATTAACCTCTCTAAGAGTAAATAATACATCATTATAGTCCTCATCCTTGATGAGGTTGGTATTGGGTTTGAAAGAGTTCTCCCTTTTCTTTTCAATGTTGTCCTTGGTATTTAGTAGGATCTTTACAAGAATGGGGTCGTGGTCAAATAATGTGTAAGTGTATACCTTGACATATCTTCCTTTTCATTTTTGTTAAATTTGAAGAAATTCTTGTTGGCATAAAATTTATCATGTTTGTAGTAAATTCTATTCACACATTTTTGAAAGTTACAGTGGGTATACCAAATATTCTTATTCTCTTTCTTATTTCCACTTAGGGGATAAAATATATTAAGTTTACTTTACATTTTAGATCGGAAGTAAAGTTCATTGTCTTTCCAATCTAGTTTCATTACCCCATTCTTATCATCTTGGTGTTCAACCATATTTAATTCTCCACCAACAATCCAAGGGATGTCGGGGAGATTATATAGCCATTTCCACAACTCACTTCTACCCTTATAATCTTTTGGGTAATATACTAAACAAAGCACAAATTTAAATCCCTCCTTTTCAATAACCAACCATGAGGCCCTTTGACATGGTGAAGATCCACTATATTTAACATGTTGGTCCCATGAGATGGATAATAGTATAGAAAATCCACCTTTTCCTTTTTCATGATTAGTTTCAAATTGAATTGAATCTCTCCGTATAAAATTTAGATTAGTTTCAAGAGTAAATATAGTAGCTTTTGATTCTTGAAGCAAAACAATATCTTTCTTCTCCACAAGATTTAAAAACCTTTGAACTATGTATTTTATGTTAGGGGATTCTAATCCGCTAACATTCCATGAAGTACAATTCAGTCCCATAGAAATTATTTATCGATAGATTCCATTGGTTTCCTAAATCTATAAAAGCATGTAGAAATACTCTTTTCTCCTTCATTTATTTTAACAAATGGATTAGGATACTCATTTATTATTTTATTCCTTTTAAATTTAGATATGTTCCCATTACCTATAGGAATAATTATCTCCTTTATTATAGACTCATTGTTGGGGAGTGGGTTAGAAGAATGACAAAAATTTGGTGCAACCCATAGCCTAAATTTCAGTCAAGGTCTGGAAGGTTATGAGCAGAGGTATTCTTTTATTGAGAGGCATATTCTTGTTGTTATTAGAATTCTAAAGAAGTTTAGGCATTTGGTTTCCAACAACAAGATTTAATTGATGGTTGCTCATCCTGGTGTTAAATAATTTCTTTTGAGTAAAGATCTAAATCAGGAAAGGTCAAGTTGGATAACCAAAGTGATGGAGTATGATGTGGAAATCAAGATCACAAAGCTTGTGAGAGATAAAGGTTTATTTGAGTAGCTAGTTGGTGACATGGAAGATAAGAAAGAAGTTATGTAGTTTTTCCTAGCTATCCGACAATAGTCTCAAGTAGTTGCAAATACTTCCCCTACAAGTTAGGTGCAAAATATGGCTCACTTTCTCGAAACCAATGAGTGTCCACAAGGAATGGATATGGATAAGAGGTGGTATTTCAGACTGAAATACATCCCATATGTATTTCTTAATGGTATTATTTTTAAGAAAGATTCCAATGGGGTGTTGCTCAGATGCATTGATGTTGAGCAAGTTGTTAGAGTGCTTGAAGAATTATATGATAGGGAAACTGGTCAAAATTTTGCACCAAGAACTACATCCCTTAAAATAATGAGGGTAGGCTATTATTGGCCTATTTTATTTAAGGATTCCTTTGATTGGGTAAGAAAATGTAAGAAATGTGCCTTCTTCTCTGGGAAAGAGAGATTGGTTTCCTTTCCTTTACATCCCATCCAAGTTGAGAAACCTTTCATAAAGTAGGGCATTGATTTTATTAGAGCTATCAACCCACCTTCTAGTGTAGGACATAAGTGAGTCTTCACTGCCACTAATTATTTTACCAAGTGGACTGAGGTTGTATCATTAAAGGAGGTAAATGATTTTGTTGTCCTAAATTTTTATGATGATTTGGTGACTAGGTTTGGAGTGCCTAATCCAATTATTTATGATAATTTTTTAGCTTTTTTGGGCACAAAATTAAGTGAATGGGTTGTAGGAATTGCATATACTTAAGTATTTCATCAAACTATTACCATCAAAGAAATGGTTTGGTTGAGTCAATAAATAAGAACATGATAAGGATCATCAAAAGGATTATGGAAGATAATTACAGAGCTTGGTATACCAAGTTAAAAGCTACCATGTGGGTAGATCGAATCACTCCCAAGAGATCCATTGTAAATTCCCCATACATGCTAATGTATGAAAAGAAAGCAAGGCTTCCCTTATTAGTTGAATTACCAACTCTTGAATTGGCTAACCAATTAGAGATGTTAGAGGGAGAAGATCAATGATGGTCATATATGCTTAGCTGATGGTGTTGGAATATGGATTGTAGTGTTGTCATTGATGGCAACCTAAGTCATCTTTTCGGTCAGCAGATCAAGATTCACTCTTATCAGCAGACAAAGTTGTGAATAGAGTATTACCAATAGAAAGCATGAAGAATAGGGTATTCGGTTAGTATGTCGACCTATATGCTTCATTGAATCATATTTTTGAGTTTTGGATCCTTTGAGATAGATTGTTGAGCAATAATGTTATCCTATTGATAAGTTTTGTGATGTTGCATTAATTAGTGTAGGAATTAAGATATCCAGCAAGATGATTTTTTGTTTAATTGTTTGTGGTGGCCAACTTGGTGAATGTAGCATGTCACAAATGTATAAGGAGTAATTGTTTAATTGTTTCTTGTGTTGGACTTTTTTTTTTTGGTCCTTACTATAGTTTGGCTGACTTTGATGGGTGTGAATTAAATATGATTTGTGATTTGAGCCAACCGTTGGAGAATATTTCATATTTTGTTGAAGCCAACTTATAGCAATTGAAATCTTGGTAGCGAATATATATATAAGATCATTAATTAATTTTGAAGAGTGAATAGGTGTGGAAGAGCAGTCAAGGTGTGTTGTGAATATTAGAAGAGTGTTTGAGTGATTTATGCACAATTTCTCTTGTGCATTAAGGTTTTTTGTTATGTGAGTTAGAGTAGGGAAAAGTAGAAGTGTTGAATCAGTTAGAAGGAAAAAAGATTGATTACTGAGCTTCATTGGAACTGATAGCAGGCATTTGTAGATGCTATCATCTCAGTTACAACTTTTTTTGTAATTAAAACATTTTGTAAGACAATGAGCCTTCCTTATTTTGAGCAGTGAGCTCTAGGTAGTGTTCCTGAATGCATGTGCATTCTCTTTTTCTTCATACTTTTAACAGAGTATAAATTGTCGATTAATCTCCACCATGGTTTTTCCCCTAACAGGGTTTCCATGTAAAAATATTGGTGTTATGGTGTTCTAATTGTTTCTTTAATGTGCTTCCATCTTTACTTCTTTTTTAATGTTGTAGATGGTTTATAATCTAAATTGAAGTTTAAATATTGTTGAACACAGATTCACCCCTCTCTTAATGTTCCTTGAGTCCAAGAATTGGTATTAGAGCAAGGTTCCTCTACAAAAGTCTAGCAGCTTGAGGTAGATCTTGGATTACAATGGAATCTGGTGGTCTTCAAGAACAACTTGTGGTGGCACTTGATGATCTTGATCAATCTAAAGCAAAAGTCATGGAATTAAAAGAAAATCTTCAAGATGATGAAAAATCCATTCAATCATTGAAGGACAAAATCAATGAGTCAAGAGAAAAGGGGAAGGAACTATGTGATCAGCTGAAGCAAAAATAAAATAAAAGCCTGGAAGATGTTCATCTGAATCAAACCCTAAAGGAAATAACTGAAAAATGTGAAAAGCCATCTAGAAACAATGTTGCTCTAAAGCTTGAGATGGAATCTATGGCAATGAAGATGACTAGGGAGATTGAAGAAAAGAAAAAGAATGAGGAGAATCTAGCCTAGTCCTTAAAATAAAAATCTAAGGAATGCAATAGAGTAAATAGTGGATTCATTCAGTTGGAGATTGAACTATAACAACCAAGAAATAATGAACAAGAGCTTAAAAGATAGATAGTTATTCTCAGAGATGAACTCAATACTACAAATGAGTACAAGGAGAAGTTTAGGATCAGTTTTGCTAAGCTTGATGAGCTGACTAAAGGACAAAAGGACGCAAATGATAAGCGAGGTCTTGGCTATGAGAAAGGAGAAAGCTCTAGATCTGAACATAAGGATTTCAAACAAAGAAATCACAGGAACAAAGGAAAGAGATATCCAGTAAGACAACCCAATGCTCAGAATTTTAATGGTTACTATTTTTCTTGTAATAAATTTGGTCATATGGCTTCTCAGTGTAGAAGTAAAATAAATTCAAGTAGTCCATCATTTCCCGATCAGTGTTTTTGTTGCAATAAGTTTGGTCATAAGTCAATTGAATGTAGAAGCATGTCTGTCAATGTAAGGAATGTTAAATGCTATATTTGTGGAAGATTTGGGCATGTTGCTAATCAATGTAGATCAATGGGAAATCAATGGAATGAATGGTGTAGAAAAATAAATTTTGTGTGCTACAACTGTAACAGATTTGGTCACATTACAAGATTCTACAGAAACAAAAACATGGATAGAAGAGGTTTGGTATAAGAAGGAATAATTTCACAAAAAGATGATAAAAGAAAAGGGAAAGTGATTGTGAAAGAAATAAGAGATCATATGAAGAACACATGGGTGAAGAAGTGTGAATTTGATGAAGGAAATATGCCCACATTGGAAGTAAGCTCTGGTAATTCCTATGGAAATTGATCTTAGGCCATTGGCCTAGGGGGAGTTTTTCAAGAAAAAACCTTTGTCCCCCTGTCAGTAGTCAGCACCAGAATGCAATTAATTTTTAGTAGTTCTTCTATTGGTCTACAAATGTATCCGTGATCACTTGTGCAAAAATTTGTAATCCAGAAGGTTCACAGATGGATTCTTCTCTTGTTGTCAAAGAAAATAGAGTAACTGGAACTCCTTGGGAAAAAAATTTAATGCAGTAAACAGGTTAGGTGAGTGAGTTATAAATGGGTATTTGGAACCCTCATTTGTCATCTTGTTGTAAGAGAGGGGGACCATTGCATGCAAGACCCCAAGTCACGGAGGGTCAAAACATGAGAGGCTGCCCTAACTTACCCTAGATAAGTGTACGTTTAGGGTGTGAGGATGAGAATGATGAGGAATTTAGGGTCCTACAATCACTCTGCAATCCGAGTTTCAATGTGGGGCAAGGCGAGTTGATCTTCAAGTTCAACTCTACAGCTCAAGGAGTTCTCTACCCGAGGATGTCAGTGCATATTTCAGACAACAATGTGGCACGTTGACATCTCAGAAACGCATTGTGGTCCATATGGCCAGAAAATAGCTAAGACGAGGTTAAACACCCTAAGATGACTTATCAACCTAGCTTAACTACTTTTAAGATGACAAAATAACACTATGAAATAAGAAAAGTATAAGTGAAGGTGATAGAACAAGTATACCAAAGCCAAGGTGATGAAGATGATCTCCTAGAAGACCTTGTTCACTAGCTATCTCCTCAAAATGCATCCACCTACACATAGAAAGAGAGAGAATGTTGGGGGGTGGCTATATAGGGGTCTTCCTTAGTTAGACCCCTATTTAGGTGTTCCCAGCTCCACGGATAGCCAATAGAAAAGATAAAGGAATGATAAAACACAAGCACTACAAAATATAGTACTATGCTACTCAACCAAATGATAGAGGAGAGGAGAGGGAAGCTTACCACCTCCACAAAGAGCACTCAAGGCTACTTGGGGGAGAAATGAGAAGAACTCAAGCCTCTACTACAATGGCATGGTCCCAAACTTCCACTACCGACATGATGGAGTGTGATGTTGCTGCTATTGAATGCTTGGAATGCTAGAATGTGAGTGTAAAATGAGCTTGAAGTGATGTAGAGTTCTTCCAATCTTCATCCAACCTCCTTAATGCAAGTTCAAAGACTTTATTATGAAGTAATGAGGAAAGAAACGACCATATTAAGGTTGGGTGGCTGAAGGAGGCATTACAACTTTGTTGCCAATGGGAAGAGTAACACCTCTGATGGCTCAACTGCAGGAATCTTCCAGGGATGTAAGCACACCGAGTGTATGTCTGCACTCCACATGGGAATCCCTGATAGAAATGCCTCCACCAACACACAAAATAGGTTCCAAGTGGACTACCATCAGCAGGCTTAAGTAAATTAAGCTTTCAAATTAGGTTTTCTAAAGTGTAATAAGGCATAAAGGGGAATTGCACCTGGGGTGCAGATTCACTCTTATACATTTTTCCCCCACTTTAGCGAGCACGAGTACTGATGAGTGCTTGATAAGTCGATCAAGAAGAGAGTAGGGTTAGAAAATTATACATGAACCATCAAGGATGGAGATCGTGATCTACTGAACCTAAAGATGTAAGGCAAACAAAGGACTCCATAGCTACTCGAAACTATGAAGTTGGAACAACAAAGTGACTTCCAAGCTCGCAGACCTACAAGGATGCAACCTCCAAGATCTCTCACATGGAGGAAGCCCCAAGGAAGTAGACTCCACAGAGTCAGGAAGCGGTGACATGTCTACCTGCAGATAGAACACATCTAAAAGCGGCAACACATTTACCCGAAGATAGAACATGTCTAAAGCGGTCGGTCATGTAGACCGAAAAAAATTCAAAGGTATCCCTCAAAAACCATTCAAAAGGAGAGGGGTCCACTCAAGGGACACACTATTTGAAATAGCAAGGCCTAGTCAGGCTGCCCCTAAGCTAGATGTGAAAGGATGAATAGAATGAGTCTAGTTAGGCTGCCCCCAGTCTAGACATGTAAGAGTCCATTTGTTACGAAGGATTTTGAAGAAAGGGTCCTTGAGGAACCCACCGTGAAAGAGGGGGGCCCACTCAAGTGACATGTGATTCAAAAGTCACCATCCTAGAGCAATTCATCATCAAGGGATCCTTTTGAAAGATGTTCACTTCATGAAGGAATTCGAAAGGAAGGTCATGCCCCCATGCTTGGGGAATTCAAAATAGTTCCCACTTCAGAGGAAGGTCTTGAATTCCTTTCTTTACGGACCCGTGATGAAAAAACATATTTTGTTAGGGTTCCAAGTCGAGAATGTGCTTCCAAGGAAAGGGTATTGTGAAGACTTTTAGGAAAAGATTCATTGGTTGTGAATTCATTTTCTAAAAGTTGAACTGTTAAAAAATGTTGTCACACATAGGAGGGACAACTCAAGCAAAGAAGAGAGAAAGATAAAGATGAAATGAAAAACACAAACAAAGGGCACAAGGGGATCTGGTTTAGCGGGGTCAGATTTGTCCAAGCTCATATAATAGTAGGTAACCACAACACAAGGTGAAATATCATCAATCCCAAAACTAGATCAAGAAGAATGCACGGAAAAAAAAGTAAAAATAAAAAATTGCTTCAACATGGAAGGGAAGCCTAAATGCCCCCAATGCTTTGCATCGTCCCCAATTTATCAAAAATCAATCACAAACATGGAAGAATGAAGGTACAAATAGAAGAAGGTTTTACGACACAAAAACCATGCTTGTATCCAAGCATCAACAATGGTAATGAGGGTCATCCAGACACACATAGGATGGGTATGGGGGAACACATCACAAGACATGCACACACACACATAAGATTAAGAAAAAGAGGGCCTCCTCCTAAAACTACTTGGCCAAGAGGTCATCTGCTTCCCAATCCAAATCTTCGTAAGGAGAAGGAGGATGAGCCTGCAAAGGAAAAATGTTAAGAGGAGGGGCATCCGACCCTCCCTCAAAAAGGGCCAAGGAAGAGGGCCCCTCAAGGTCCTCTCCACCGAGCTCTTGTGGAATCAAAGTCAACAATTTTGTGAAGATCACCAATAGGGTCAAGACTTCATCCACAAAGTTAAACATGCACCCCATGGGAGTGCCATGTCTTACTTTGGCAGACAAGATGGGTTGTGCCTGAGATCCACTGCTAGCCTCACCGAGTGATCCGTGAGTGGTGACAAACTTAAGAGAGGTCAGGAATGGCTCTGTCACAAGGAAAAAATAGGTCATCACAGGGCCACCTTGTGAAGGTGGGCTCTTCTTATGTCCTTTATTGTGAGAAGGACTAGCCCCTGCCTTCTACTTCACAGGAGGAGATGAACTCCCCGCAGACAAAGCTAGAGGTGTAGAGGAAGATGAGGACATAACCATAGTGGATACAACCAAAGTGTTAACCATATCCATGGGTTTTGGGAAGGGATGAATATCTAGAATGGATATCAGCAAAGGAGGCTCTACTGAAGTAGCGATAAGCACTTGTACCCGATTAGGGTTAGGTGCTTTTGTGCTCACCATGGGAGCCAAGAATGGATCAAGAAGAGGAGACACAATAGAGGAAGAGGAAGACAATGCTATAGAGGGCCCTAAAGTGGGGGTGGTCATTTCTTCTTCCTTCCGTCATGAAGCGGCCTACTTGGCTAGGAGAACCTTTTTCCGGTGTTTGCACTCTCATGCAAGGTGGTTCCTATGACTCTTAGAGTTAGAAGCTGCAACTTGCAAAGGGATAGGAGTTTCCTGCTTGACCATAGGGACGTCTACTATAGCCATTTCAGGCAGGGGAATGGGTTCCTATGCAGGAGTAGGGGGAGAAAGTTGAGGAGCAATAGGAGGAATCAAATCAAGAGCCTCAGTAGTGGGCCTCTTTCCCCTCACTGCCTTAGGGGCAGGAGCAATAGGAGTTCATAGATCAAATTCTCTAAGAGAACATTTCTTTTTGTTGTACAAGTAGTACAATGGTACTAGAAATTCATTATGAAAATCTATGATTCTAATCTTGGGCCTATGCCAAGGAGGAATCATCAGATTTAATGGATAGCCATTGGGCTTGCTCATCCAGTACTCTTCCTAGGAAAGGGGAGAGGATGAGGTAGTATGTGGAAGAGTCATCTTTCCTTTACCTTTATGAGAAGAAGAGGGAGCCGCTATGGAATTCTCCTCCTTCTTTGGGGAAGAGGGAGTGGATGGTGTAACCTTCTCTTTACCTTCATGGGAGGGAGAAGGGACAAATGTGGACTTCTCTTTCTCTCTTGGAGGAGTAGTCGTAAACATAGGCTTCTTCTTCTCTTCCTGGGAAGAGGAGGTAACCAGCTACTCTGTCATAGGAAGGGTCAACTTTGGCTCCCCTTTGCCTCCAATTTTATACTTCACATAGTTCTTGTAAAGTAGGTCCATTCTTGGAGGAAGAGGATCGACCAGAGAGGGCCAAAAGTGATCTAATGAATACCCACCATGAGATACTAAAGGCTAATATTCGGTATCATGCACTACATGCAAAAAACCCTCATGGGAAAACTTTAAGCATTTTTGGATAACGAAAGTCATCTCATTCATGGAAGCCAACCAAGGAATGCCTAGCTTCACTTTGAATAGGTCCGACTCTGGAATAATGTCAAAAACTATGTCAACAGTCCAAGTTGATCAAGCCATAAGGTTTAAGATTCATACCATCATGGGTACGGATGGTAGATCTTGTTTCTCTATATTTTTCTTTTTACAGTGAGTTTAATACCAAGGTTTCCTCAGTAACAACATTCACATGGCTCACGGGGTCTATCAAGACTTCGGGCACAATGTTACCATTGATATGAGTGGGAATGTAAAGAGGTGAGGGCTTGTTGTTCAAGGTAGATCCTATGTTGTAAATGTAACATCTAGAGAACCAGATGTGGGTGAAATGACAAAAGTTACCATGACCATATTTACATAGGCCCTGGGTTGAGAAGTAGAATTGGTGGGATCAATAATCATGTTAGCAAAATGTGATGGAAACAGGTCCGTGTATATCTACAATTCACTATTTTCTTTTTCCATTGATATATTCATGTTATGTTTATTCCCATCGAGATGAATGTTACCATCCTTGATGTCGTCTTATATTTCATGACACAACTGCATACAACATTCGATATCATTTCCATTAACATGATGGTACTGATAGTAAGTGCTCATGTCATACCAGTTAGGGTAAGGTTCCTTAATAGGATTAGGGGCCAAAAAAGTTATGATCTCATCTCTCAACAACTTCTGTAAGATGGAGGTATAAGATTCTGATAACTTTGTGAATTTCCGATTGTGTCTGAGGCCGTTTTCATTAACAACAACTACTACATTCACAATGGCTTTTCCTTTTCTAGAGATTGATACAATGAATTTCCCTTTAGAATTGGAGCATGAGGAATATCCCCCGAATTGAGAAACCATCTGTTGGTACTCTTGTAAATTTGCACATAGATGCATGAAAGAAGGATATTTCATTAGGGAAAAATTCTCTTGCCAAGACCTTTGTAAGTTGCCTATGAATACCTTCTACACATCATATTCGGGAAGTTGATATGAGATTTGTGAAAGAAACACTTGGTAATGCACTATGAAGTTAGTGATCTTCTCATTGTCTCCTTGCTTACATCGGATGAGATCTAAGAAGGTCATCTTTGGCCCAATGTTTGCTTGGAACTATCTAAGGAATTTGTTAACAAGCTAATCGAATGAGAAGATATAATTGTTAGGCAAGGAATAGTACCAGTCAAGTGTTGTGTCCTTGAGAGATTGGGGAAATAATTTAGCCATCAAAGTATCATGATGGAAGAAATCGGTGCAAAGAGCATTAAGGTAGACACATGTGTCTTCGGATCCCCCTTTCCACCGAACTTTTCAATCTTTGGAATCTCCATTCCTTGAGGGAAGGGAGTGTTTAAGATAGCAACCAACAAAGGACTATGTTGGAATAAGGGTTGGAAAATGGGCTAGGCCAAGGCCTGGGAAAGGCTCACTAACTGACTCTACATCTTACCCATATTTTGAAGTAAAGTGTTCAGAATAAGGTCATTAGAAGATAGAGGTCTAGAGGATCCTCCTCCTCCAAAGCCCCCGCTAGGTCCACTTCTAGAACTACCACTAGTGTGACTTCCACCAGAGCCTCTACCAGAGCCATGGTCGCTAGAAGGGTCTCCATCAAAACCACTGCCATGACCTCCACCGGAACCACTTCTGCCAACACAACCCTCACTACCAAATCCACCACTACTACCAAATCCTCTACCACCTATCTTGTCAAAACCTCCATCACCAGAGGTGACAAAAGGGGTAAAGCTAAAGCCCAACGAGACTTTATTCACTTTGATATTTTTTGGTTGATTAGGGATGGAAGGGATACTAATGGAAGGGACTTCATCAGTCATGTAAACTGAAGCAGAAGGCATTGATAATCCTAATTGTCTCTCGGGATCTCTAAAGATGACTCCTTGCACAGACCCAGAGTTACGTGAAGGAGTGCATGCTTCAGTGATACCAAAGAGACTACTTAGAAGTTTGATGCCCATTTGATCTTTTCCAATCATATGTTTTAATTCACTAACAACTCGAGTGGCCCTAGCCATCTTTGGATTTCTTTCCAAATGGTGTTCAAGGTCAACCAATCCTTTAGTGAGGTCAGATATGTAATTAGTAGGAATCTAAATGGCCTCATGCTCATCCACTGAAGATGGCATAGGAGACGTAGGAGGAGTGGGAATGTGATCAGTCTCATCAGCGAATCCCATCTCATTCCATGAGAGCTATTCTTGTGTGGCCAAACTAATGGTGGGACCAGAGAAAAGACTTGTAGAGATAACAAGTGAGACCTTCATTCTATCCATCAGGAGGTGTCGTATACTTCTCCTCACAATATTCCCAAAATTTGTGGACTAGGTTGTGATGCTCATAAACCTTCACAACACACAAGGTCACAACAACCATGAAATATCTAAAGGGATTTTTAACACCAACGGATGAATAGACTTTGGTTCACATTGGGTTCACCAAAAATGTGAGAGAGGGGGACCACCACATGCAGGACCCCAGGTCATGGAGGGTCGAGATGCGAGAGGCTACCCTAACTTACCATAGCTAAGTGTATGTTTAGGGTGTGAGGATGAGAATGATGAGGACTTTTAGGGTTCTACAATCACTCTACAATCTAAGTTTCAATGTGGGGCTCAAAGATTCGATGTTTAGGTCGAACTCTGTGCCTCAGGGAGTTCTCTTCCCAAGGACCTCAGTGTGGATTTCGGATGACATCCCAACATGCTAGCATCTCAGAAATGTGTTGTGGTTCATACAGCCAGACAATAGCTAAGGTGAGGTTAAACACCCTAAGATGACTTATCAGCCTAGCTTAACTACTTTTAAGAGGAAAAAATAATACTATGAAATATGAAAAGTATAATTGAAGGTGATAGAACAAGTATACCAAAGCCATGGTGATGAAGATGATCTCATAGAAGAACTTGTTTGCCAGCTAGCTCCTCAAAATGTGTCCACCTACACACAACAAGAGAGAGAATTTTGGGGGGTGGCAGTATAGGGGTCTGCCTTAGTCAGACCCTCATTTAGGTGTTCCCACCTCCATAGACATCCAATAGAAAAGATAAAGGAATGATAAAACACAAGCACTACAAAAGACAGTACTATGCTACTCAACCAAATGATAGAGGAGAGGAGAGGGAAGCTTACCACCTCCACCAATAGCCTCAAGGCTACTTGGAGGAGAAATGAGAGGAACTCAAGCCTCTGCTACAATGGTGTGGTCCCAAAATTGCTCTATTGATGTGATGGAGTGTGATATTGCTGCTATTGGATGCTTGGAATGCTAGAATATGAGTGTAAAATGAGCTTGAAGTGATGTAGAGTTATTCTAATCTTCATCCAACCTCCTTAGTGAAAGTTCAAAGACTTGATTATGAAGGAATGAGGAAAGAAACAACCATATTCGGGTCAAGTGGCCGAAGGAGGCATTACAACTTTGCTGCCAATGGGAAGAGTAACGCCTCTGCTGGCTCAGCCATAGGAATCTACCAGGGACATAAGCATGCCGCGCAGACTTTTGTGTGTCGCGTGGGCATCCTTGATAGAAACGCCTCCACTGACACACAAAATAGGCACCAAGTGGACTACCATTAGCAAGCTTAAGTAAATTAAGTTTCAGACTTAGGTTTTCTAACGTGTAATAAGGCAAAAAGGGGAATTGCACCTAGGGTGCAAATTCACTCTTATACACTTATGTTGAAGAAGAACAAAAGGAGAACCTTTGCAGAATTTTTTTGAAGGAGTCAAGTCAATTCGACAGTGAATTCATTAGGTACTTTCAGTTGCTTGTAGGATTTCTAATTTCGTGCTTGGTAGAAAAACTTGTTCAGTATAGAAAGAAAAATGAAGCAAATAAAAGGAACTGTGAATTTGGATGAATATAGTAGTAGAAAGATCAAGGATGTGAGAAATATGTTGTCGACCAATGAATTGAAGTGGCTTAAAGGTGTGAAACATAGAAGTTTGGAAATTTGGAATGAGTTTCCTTATTTTGTCAATGCATAAGTTGTTAGGTTTATCTTGAACAAATTGAATGAGGACATTCTACCCTTGGATAAACCCTATCTCATTTTGAAGGAAGTGATTAGAAATTTAATTGGATTATGGAATGTTGGAGATATTCTAAAAAAGAAGTTGATTCAGAACAAGGAAGTCGAAACCCTAGTCAGAGTAATAGGAGATCAAAGATCCAATAACAAGATACATTGCGCATGGAACTTCATACAAAATTTGCTTCAAAAATAGGGAAGGTGAAACCTCAGTAGGTGTTGTTTTCATTTCTCATAAAATGATAATGGAGGATCAAGACTTTGACCTATGCAGTTTGTTGAAAGATCAATTGATGGAAAATGTGCAACTAACAAGGGATGCATAATACCCCTTCAGGTTTGGTACTTTGGTCATATGTATGATAATGCATTTTATGAATTGTCTACCTCGGATCAATAATGTGGTATGGAAGGAGAATGAGCCGATTTGTAAGCAAATTTTTGAACATTCTAATACTCTAGAAAATTGTGAGAAAGTTTATACAAATTTCTTTAGAGAGTTGTTGGGAAAGTTTGGAATAGTTGGCATCTCCCTTCCAGTAAAAGCACTTGAAGTTGGATCTTCTTCTGATGAGATGGGAAAGAAGCAGAAAAGAGCACTACAATTTTTTGATGACACTCTTGTAGCACGCAAGTCTCCAAAATTTGAAGGAAACGGTAAATAATAGGCAATTGTGGATATACTAGATGAAGACTCTGATGAATACACTCCAAGGGATGAACCAAATGTGATAATAGTAGAAGGAAGTGAAGAAGGTGCTTTATTCAAAACAAAGATAATACAAATTGTTCAGGAGAAATATGGAATGTAGAAGATTACTGACATGTGGGTAGATAGTCCCTCATATGAGTAGGACCTAATTGAGAGAACTCTAGATAGTTATTTTGAGTACTGTAACATTGAAGTGGAAATTTTGCAGAATGTGTTACCTAAAGAGTTGATTGAATGTATCAGGGAAGCTATGACTTCTGAGTCTTAGGATAAGAAAGAGGAAGAAATAATTCTACATTTGAAGGAGAAGTTCAGGCTATCTCTTACCAAGCTAAAAAGGAAAATGAATGTGTTAAGGGAATGCATTAACTCAACAAATAAAATCTACAACTATTGTCTTCGTTGGCCTCATGTAATTGGGAAATACAAAACAAGCTGGAGTAGATTGAAAGTGAGATGAACAAAATTGGCCAGGATTACAACATGTTTTAGGATAAGGATGGTGTAGTCAAGAAAATAATTCAAGAGTTTCAGTCTGAGCATGCCAAAGTTCAATTCACCAAAAATAGCCTTGTGGAAACTTTTTGGAAAGTGAAGGATTTAACTAAATGTAGGCTAGAGTAGCTAATTGAAGTGTTGAAGAAAGGAGAGAAATTAGAAAAAGAAATTACAATTCCAGAATCTCTCATTCAAATTATTAACAGGATATCAGAAAACAACAACCTGATCTTAATTATTGAGATTACAGTAGAAGCTTGGAAGAAATTTCTTCTGGAAATGAAAGATAAGTATAAAATAATTTTCTGACTGTGCAACAGTTGTAATTTCTTCAAATTTTGAGCAAATTTTGAATTTTTGAAAAAGGGAGAGTGAGTAGTGAAAAATATGTTTGTCATTTATGTCAAAGGGGGAGAGAGTGCAGTGAAAAATGCCTTGAAATTCAAAGGGGGAGCAGTGTTTTTGAAAGAAAGTTGTGTTTTGAAATTTTGAGTTTTGGTAGCATATCTTTGGTTTCGACACTTAGTCATTTTTCAATAAGTATTTCCATCAATGCCAAAGGGGGAGATTGTTTGAATATGGCTTCTATTATTGTCATTGATGGAAACCTAAGTCATCTTTCCGGCCCACAGATCAAGATTCACTCATACCGGAAGAAAAAGTTGTGAATAGAGTGTTACCAGTAGAAAGCATGAAGAACAGGGTATCTGGTTAGTATGTCGATCTATATGCTTCACCGGATCATCTTTCTAAGTTGTGGATCCTCGAGATAGATTTTTGTACATATGTGTTATCCTATTGATAAGTTTTGTGATGTTACATTAATCATTGTATGAGTTAAGAGATCTGACAGGATGATTTTTTGTTTATTTGTTCTTGGTGGCCGACTTGGTGAATGTAGCATGTCACGGATGTATAAGGAGTAATTGTTTAATTTTTTCTTGTGTTAGAAATTTTGTTTTGGGTCCTTAATATAGTTTGGATGACTTTGATGGGTGCACATTAAATATGATTTGTGATTTGAGCCAACTGTTGGATAATATTTCATATTTTGCTAAAGCTGACTTATAGCAATTGAAATCTTGGTAGTGGATATATATATATGTATATATATAAGATCGTTAATTCATTTTGAAGAGTGAATAGTTGTGGAAGAGCAGTGCAGGTGTGTTGTGAATATCAGAAAGTGTTTGAGTGATTTATGCACAGTTTCTCTTGTGCATTAAGGGTTTTTGTGATGCGAGTTAGAGCAGGGAAAAGTAGAAGTGTTGAATCAGTCATAACGATAGAAGATGGATTACTCAACTTCACCGGAACTGATACCAGGCATTTGTAGATTCTATCTTCTCAATTCAGCCTTTTTTTGTAATTCAAACATTTTGTAAAGCAATGAGCCTTCCTTATTTTGAGCAGTGGCTCTAGGCAGTGTGCCTGAATGCATGTGCATTCTCTTTTTCTTCATACTTTTAACATATTTTAAATTGTGGATTAATCACCACCATGGTTTTTCCCCTAATAGGGTTTCCACGTAAAAATATTGGTGTTATGGTGTTATGATTGTTTCTTTCATGTGCTTGCATCTTTACTTCTATTTTAATGTTGTAGATGGTTTATAATATGAATTGAAGTTTAAATATTGTTGAGCACTGATTCACCCCCCCCTCTCAGTGTTCCTTGAGTCCAAAAAATGGAGTTAGAAGAAAAAAGAGATAAATCAATGAGGAAAATGGAGGGGAATCAAAATTAATTCAAGAGGTATTTTGACAAAAAGACAAGCCTTAAGGTTTTCAAAGAGGGGGACATAGTCCTCAAATGGGATGAATGTAAGAGTAAGCCTAGAAGGCCCACAAAATTTAATGTCATATGGAGCAGACCCTACATCATTTCTAAATGCAAGCAACATAATGCCTTCCAATTATCAAAAATAGATGGAGAGGAAGTGCCAATTCTAATTAATGGGATTTATCTAAAATGATACTTTTGAGATACTTGTTCTAGCCTTTTGTACATATCAGTTTAGATTTCTTTCTTTCCATGAAGTGCTTTGCACACCCTGCATTCTCCTTAATGGATTACATGCTTTAGATTTCCTATCTTCTTTTAGGTGTAGTGTGCACACGTCTTATTTTGTTTATTGTAGGTTGAACCCATTTGCTACAATAATTGTTGACTCTGTGTCTAATGGATTTGATAAGGCTATCAAATTTTATGATTAGCAAGGAATCATCCTAGAAAGTCACTAGGAATGTTTCAATTTTTCATGTCACCATTAGATGCCCATCATTTATATTAGACCAAAGAGATCCTATATGTGCATCTTATTAAAATCCATTTTTTATTTTGATGTTTTAAGGTTTTTGAGGTTTTACAATTCATCAATTGTATCAAATTAGGGTTTTTCCTTCTGCAAGTTTATTCCCTCCAAAAAACCCTCGTATGCTTAAACCTTAAAACCCTAATTTGAGCATATACTTTTGTTATATTTCTCTATTGAATTGGTCTAGCCAACTCCTAGTCATTCAAGTTATGCCTCTTCATAAGGTCTTGCTAGGTCAAATTCCTCAATATTATTATTCCATCATATACCTTTTCCTTTGTGAAATATCATTTTCATCTAAATTCCTAGGCGAGGTCCCCTTCTCAAGAAAACCTTTTGAGCATGTGCTAATTATTCCACTTAAGAATTTCTTTCCTCTGCTCAACTTGCACCATGTGGCAGTTTCTTATTGCAATGCCTTCTCACTTCACACTGCATTTTTCTCTCCCTCTGCCGGTTCCCTTTGTACGAGATGCAATGGTCATAGATCAACGACTTAGGATAAAATATGGAAATCAATGGTCATTGCATAGGTTCAATACATCACATTTGTGTCTCATGGAGGCTAGAGTCTTTTTTGTGATATGTGATGAAGACTAATCAATGGCTCAAATTCAAAGGGAGTGATTGAATGGAAATTGCATAGGTTCTTTGCATCATGGTTTGCACTTGCATTGGCAGGGTCATTTATGTGATGTGTGATGGTGAAGATATATGATAAAGGAATATTCTTGCATCTAGGTGGTGAGAGTGGTGGGTCCTCAACTTGGGACTTGTAGGGGTGGAGTGTGATGACAACAGGGACACATGGAGGACATTTATTGCATTTCTCTCTTCTAGTACATTAATTTTTCATATCATGAATTCGACGATGAAGTGATTTGTGATGTTCCAAAATTAATGGCTCCAACAAGAGAGGGGTGATGTAATGGTTATCACATGTGTCATTCACATCACAGTTGTGAATGATGCAACATTACGGAAAATCATGATGTTCATGTAGGTTGCGATGAGGACTTCAATGGATTTTATTTAATTACAAGGATTGAATGGATATTGCATGAAATATTTGCATTGCATTTTCATGTTGTGAAGTTGGTGTTAAATCTATGATGTATGATGGGATCATGAAAGAATATTGGTAGGCTAGGTTTTAGTTGACTACTACATCTGTAATGCCCCCTCTGTTTGCCTTTGTTTGGACAGCTACTTGGACTATATCTAGAACTTATGGTACTGTTTGCTAGAATTTATGATACTATTTGCTCGAAACTATGATACTGTTGGATGTTATTTGGATATTGTGATACTCTGATGTTTATATATGGTGACTCTTGATGACACTATTATATCTGATGTTTTTACTTATATCATAATTAGCAGATTAGTTAATTGTTTACATGAGTTATCATGGATATGATGTTATGTGATTGTTAGATGTATGCGTTATCATGTTTTGATATCAGTTATTATGTTTGGTGAAGGGGAATAGGGTCGCATCAGTCACTTGCAAGTGCCCTATGACACTACAATTTTCCCTTCACGGTGTGACTGACTATTTTCCTTATGCACATGTTCGGCCATATGTTTTGTTGTAGGCTGCAGGTACATGGCATCGACTCCACCTAATTATTAGGTTTGAGCATGCCAAAGCCCAATGAAGTTGTTGTTTTGGAGGTAGCACTGGGCCCACCATATTAGGCCAATGTCCTCATCAAAGATGGATATCTATGTGTGTCACACCTTGTCATTAAGGTCTATTCATTTGGTTCATCTTCATTGTTGTCATTTGCTCTCATTTTTATTTTGGTTGATAATTGTTTAACTGATCATTGAGTCATGCTTGTGACTTGTGTTTTGTTCAATTATTTCATTAAATTTAAATTGTCAAAATTGAAGGCTTTGGCTAATGAAAATAAAATTCTTATTAAATTAAAAGAATGAAATTAAAATAAATATTGTGAAGGTATTTAATGAATTAAGAATTATTGTTAAAAAAAATATTTAAATATAAATTAATACAGATGTGTTTATACAAAAAAAAAAGACAAACCTTATGATAAATTTAAAATAATAAATTAATAAATTAATGGTTTATTGTGTGTAAATTGTAAGATGGGGTTAAATTTATAAAGAGAAAATAAATTAAGTAAAATTAGAAAGTGGTAGGTAGTTTTGAAAGAAGGTAATTATTAAGTAGTGGAGGTTAATATATAAAGGGAGTGGAGTTAACTGCATAGGGGTAATTGGATTATTTTTCTCGGATGCAAAACTGATTCTTGAATTCTTTTTGTGAACAACCTTTTTGAGGGTTTCTTGAAAACTTGTTCAAAAAAAGTTTGGAAAATTTTGGATTGGGGGTTTTTATAGTGACAATGGGATTCAAAGTATTTGGAGTTTCAATTGTAGAGTGGAAGTTCGGAAGATGCTGGAGTTGCAACCTGGGGTTTTGAATCTGGCAATAATTACCAGCTTAGTTGTGCGAATTTTTCCAAGTTCCTCTATTTTCCTTCTTGTTTTCATTCTGTTAAGAAAAGGAATGCTAGTCTGAATAGAAAATGGTAGTTTGTATTTCTTGAGTCTGAGCCTCTATGTTTTTGATTGACTCTTGATGACACTGTTATATCTGATTTTTTTACTTATATCATAATTAGTAGATTAGTTAATTGTTTACATGAGTTATCATGGATATGATATTATGTGATTGTTAGATGTATGTGTTATCATGTTTTGATATTAGTTATTATGTTTGGTTAAGGGGAATAGGGTCACATCACTCACTTGCAAGTGCCTTATGACACTACAATTTTCCCTTCATGGTGTGACTAACTATTTTCCTTATGCACATGTTCGACCATATGTTTTGTTGCAGGATGCAGATACATGGCATCGACTCCACCTGATTATCAGGTTTGAGTGTTCCAAAGCCCAATGAAGTTATTGTTTACGAGGTAGCACTGGGTCCCGCATATTAAGCCAATGTCCTCATCAAAGATGAATATCTATGTGTGTCACGTCTTGTCATTAAGGTATGTTCATTTGGTTTTTCTTCATTGTTGTCATTTGCTCTCATTTTTATTTTGGTTGATAATTGTTGAACTGATCATTGAGTCATGCTTGTGACTTGTGTTTTGTTCAATTATTTCATTAAATTTAAATTGTCAAAATTGAAGGCTTTGGCTAATGAAAATAAAATTCTTATTAAATTAAAAGAATAAAATTAAAAAAAATATTGTGAAGGTATTTAATGAATTAAGAATTATTGTTAAAAAATATATTTAATATAAATTAGTACAAATGTGTTTATACAAACAAAAAACAAACCTTATCAGAAATTTAAAATAATAAATTAATAAATTAATGGTTTATTGTGTGTAAATTGTAAGATGGAGTTAAATTTATAAAGAGAAAATAAATTAAGTAAAATTAGAAAGTGGGAGGCAGTTTTGAAAGAAGGTAATTATTAAGTAGTGGAGGTTAATATATAAAGGGAGTGGAGTTAACTACATAGGGGTAATTGGATTTTTTTTCTCAGATGCAAAATTGATTCTTGAATTATTTCCGTGAACAACGTTTTTGGGGGTTTCTTGAAAACTTGTTCAAAAAAAGTTTGGAAAATTTTGGATTGGGGGTTTCTATAGTGACAGTGGGATTCAAAGTGTTTGGAGTTGCAATTGTAGAGTGGAATTTTGGAAGATGCTGGAGTTGCAACTTGGGGTTTTGAATATGACAATAATTACCAGCTTATTTGTGCGAATTGTTCCAAGTTCCTCTATTTTCCTTCTTGTTTTCATTATGTTAAGAAAAGGAATGTTAGTCTAGATAGAAAATGGTAGTTTGTATTTCTTGAGTCTGATCCTCTATGTTGTTGATTGACTCTTGATGACACTGTTATATATGATTTTTTTACTTATATCATAATTAGTAGATTAGTTAATTGTTTATGTGAGTTATCATGGATATGATGTTATGTGATTGTTAGATGTATGCGTTATCATGTTTTGATATTAGTTATTATGTTTGGTGAAGGGGAATAGGGTCGCATCACTCCCTTGCAAGTGCCCTATGGCACTACAATTTTCCCTTCATGGTGTGACTAACTATTTTCCTGTACATGTTTGACCATATGTTTTGTTGCAAGCTACAGGTACATGGCATCGACTCCACCAGATTATTAGGTTTGATTGTGCCAAAGCCCAATGAAGTTGTTGTTTTGAAGGTAGCACTGGCTCCCCCATATTAATCCAATGTCCTCATCAAAGATGGATATCTATGTGTGTCACACCTTGTCATTAAGGTATGTTCATTTGGTTCGTCTTCATTGTTGTCATTTGCTCTCATTTTTATTTTGGTTGATAATTGTTTAATTGATCATTGAGTCATGCTTGTGACTTGTGTTTTGTTCAATTATTTCATTAAATTTAAATTGTCAAAATTGAAGGATTTGGCTAATGAAAATAAAATTCTTATTAAATTAAAAACAAATATTGTGAAGGTATTTAATGAATTAAGAATTATTGTTAAAAAATAATATTTAAATATAAATTAATACAATTGTGTTTATGCAAACAAAAAAACAAACCTTATGAGAAATTTAAAATAATAAATTAATAAATTAATGGTTTATGGTGTGTAAATTGTAAGATGGGGTTAAATTTATAAGGAGAAAATAAATTAAGTAAAATTAGAAAGTGGGAGGCAGTTTTGAAAGAAGGTAATTATTAAGTAGTGGAGGTTAATATACAAAGGGAGTGGAGTTAACTACACAGGGGTAATTGGATTAGTTTTCTTGGATGCAAAACTAATTCTTGAATTCTTTCCGTGAACAACCTTTTTGGGGGGTTTCTTGAAAACTTATTCAAAAAAATTTTGGAAAATTTTGGATTGGGGATTTTTATAGTGACAGTAGGATTCAAAGTATTTGGAGTTGCAATTGTAGAGTGGAAGTTTGGAAGACACTGGAGTTGCAACTTGGGGTTTTGAATCTGGCAATAATTACAAGCTTAGTTGTGCGAATTGTTCTAGGTTCCTCTATTTTCCTTCTTGTTTTCATTTTGTTAAGAAAAGGAATGCTAGTCTGGATAGAAAATGGTAGTTTGTATTTTTTGAGTATGAGCCTCTATGTTGTTGATTCTATAGATATTAAATAAAAATTTGTATTTGAAGTAATTATCCTGAAAACCCAAATGATATTGACTTATAATGTTGCTCTTTGTATTGTTCTTAATCAATGGATTTTAGCTAATTCTAGCTTGAACCCCTCTTTCTATTGAGGTTATCCTTTGTTTAACCTTCAAGTCATTTTCTCCATACTATATTTTATCTTCCTCTTGTAGTTGGTTAGCTCTGAAGGGTCGAACATACAAATGTATTTAATTAGAGATAAATGGTTATTCTTCTTTGAAACAATTTGAATCTTATAAAATACATTGTCCTATTCCATTCAATTTGGTTATCTAACATTCTTTCCCTATGTTGCGACCTTATTTCTTTTTGCATTCCAAAATATTTACACTATAGCATTTTTGCTTGCATCGAAGGTTGTCGCCCCTATTTTTTGATATCCTATTTTAGATATACATATTTATTACTTTATTCGGTAGTTCCATATTGATGCAAGAGCATCCAGTGGTGTAAGGGCAATCTTGCATCACCCAAAAATAGTTAAATTTCAAGTTTCTTAGTTTTTAGATATTTTTACATTTTTGGATACCCTTTTCATCATAATGAAATTCCCAATTTACGGTTTTTATTTTTTGTTTCTGGGTTGAAAGATATTGTAGTTTTAGTTTCCCATATTTGCACTTGAAAATCTTCCTAGTGAGATTTGAGGCACTTAGAGTTCCCGGAATGGCCCCAAAACTTGCCAAAATCGGTGTGGAAAATTTTGAGCACGTTATTGACTTCGAGACCTTTCCAACGGTTCAAACGGTTCGCAAATCGGAGTCCCGGATCAAAAGTTATGGCCCCGGGAAGTTGGCGCACTTTCTAGAAGATACAATTGCAAATGCTCTTTTGAAATTTGAACTTCATGTTGTAAATTTTCGGCACCAAACCACCTAAACTCAAATTTGAATGTTGTTTTGGCTCCAAACTAATGAGAAGCTCTATTTATGGGCGGGTTTCTAATTTTTGGGTAACTTTTTGGGGACAAGCTCGCATATTGTGAAAGGGTTATTCTGTAGCTTTCTATAACTTGCATGTGTTGTAGAACTTGGGGATTTGAGATCCTCTGCATGTAAGAAGCTCCATTTTCTGAATAATAAAATTAATCTCTTGTTTGTGGGTTATTTTATAAGTCTCGGGTGTAAGGGCAATCTTGTATCACCCAAAAATAGTTAAATTTCAAGTTTCTCTTTTAGATGTTTTTACATTTTTGGATACCCTTTTCGTCATAATGAAATTCTCAATTTAGGGTTTTTATTTTTGTTCTTGGGTTGAAAGATATTTTAGTTTTAGTTTGATTTACACTGAAAATCTTTCGAGATTTGAGGCACTTAGAGTTCCTGGAACAGCCCCAAAACTTGCCAAAATCGTAGCAGATTTTGAGCATGTTATTGACTTTGAGACCTTTCCAACGGTTCAAATGGTTCGCGAATCAGAGTCCCGGATCAAAAGTTATGGCCCCGGGAAGTTGGCGCACTTTCTAGAAGATACAATTGCAAATGCTCTTTTGAAATTTGAACTTCATGTTGTAAATTTATGGCACCAAACTACCTAAACTCAAATTTGAATGTTGTTTTGGCTCCATAATGAGGAGCTCTATTTATGGTTTCTAATTTTTGGGTAACTTTTTGGGGACAAGCTCGCATATTGCGAAAGGGTTATTCTATAGCTTTCTGTAACTTGCATGTGTTGTAGAACTTGGGGATTTGAGATCCTCTGCATGTAAGAAGCTCCATTTTCTGAATAATAAAATTAATCTCTTGTTTGTGGGTTATTTTCTAAGTCTCAGGCTGCACCCTCATCACATATTTAGATTTATATATAACTATCTTCCTTTAGCTACATTGTTTAACTCATCTTATTGTTGTTCATTTCTTAAACATACTTTACACTTAGTATTATGCACCATGCAATATATGGGATTCTTGGTTGTTGGTATCAACTCTATGTGATTTGGGTCTTCTTTTATCTGCAGTGAGTTCCATTCGAGCCTTGACATTCAACATTATTCCTTGTACTATCCCATATTCAAAAAATTTCCCTTCACTTAAGGTTAAACTAAGTCAAAGGTAGTCTAGAGGAAAACTTGAGATTCTAGTCTATATGGATGCATGTGAATATTGGCCTAGGAGACTTAGTAGTCATCAATCTATAAGGAGTTATTTCCATCTAAGATGCATGCTTAGCACTTTCCACATAATTATTAGCTGACATATAGTTATGAGTCATTTTACAATGCCCTTACTAAATGCCATAGTGCTATTCACTAGTCCTTAGATTGGTTGAACACTATCAATTTATATCATTATGATAATTCATACATAGAGTTATTTGGTTGTTATCACTACACATATGATTGTGGAGCGATGGCATTCGATGCTCATACGACTGGAAGTATGTGGAATGGTTGGCTATGTTATTTGAATTGGCCCACTACATATGGAGGTTGAGCCATATTTAAATGTTAATGTATATATATATATACTCACTTGGATATAAACTTAACCCTTATATATAACCTTAGAACTATATCCGATAATGTTGTTTTCTATAAATTTTAATATGTTAGAAAATGAATGTGATATGAAAAATTTAGATTTAAAGAAAAATGGTATTGCAAATTGAATAGTTAGAATGATAATCTTGTAGTAATAGGTTATTCTTGAGCTAAAATGGAAAATTAGGAATTGAAATGTTTGCATTATTAAATTAACCTATAATCTATGTTAATGTCTTTAATGGAGTTATTATATGAATTAAATGTGGAAGTAGAAAAGAGGGATATTTGTGGGATTTGGTCAATGTATAAGTCCTTGTGCATTGGTGTCTTTCAGAGGCTAGGGAGATTTGTTTACTTGATGTAATTTTGGTAATTGTAATGATGGTTGGTTTTATATTGATTATACTCATGATGGTCATTAGCCTTGCACAATGTATTCGCCTATTTGGTTGATCTTTTGGAGCCTATGAGCAGGAAGGGGATTATGCTTCACCATGTGATTTGTTTTGAGTTTTAAGTTTGTGCAAGTGGCTTTAATTTTAGTTTCAATGGTCTTTTGTTGTTAATAGGGGAGTGGCTTCCAATGGGGGATGGCGCACAAAGTGGTGCCTAGATAACCCATGTAGAAGTTTTGTAAACAAGTGATAATCTAAAATAAACTAGGGGGAATGGGTAGCAATAACATTAAACAAGATAAGTCAATACATCACTCATGTCTCAAGCACTCGTATAGGCTTGAGATGAGTTGAGAAGGCTTGGAATGGAAAAATCAACTACCTCATCTCCATGAGAGTTATGTTGATTCTGCATAGGTTTGCATGAGTGGCTGGAGATTGGTAGAGGCTACTAGGATAACCTAGGATGGGGGTTGGGGTCTAGGAAGATCTACCTGGATAACCTATGAAAAACTATGTGATGGCACTCCTCCTACAACAACCATGTATCCCCTTTTGTTTTGTTTTACCTTGGATAATTATGTACCTCTAGAAGTATGTTCACTATTGGTTGATGTTGTACTTCTTGCTCTTGTGTGTCATGTTATATTTGTGATGTCCATAGTCCTTTGTATGCCAGTTTGGTGGGACTCTTTGCTATCTCCTAGCATGAGGGGTGGACCTTTGGGTTCCACACGGTTGGGTGGAAAGTGCTTTGTTCTCCATTAGGCTCCCTTCCCTTGTACATGTTGTGGCGAATTCTCTTGTTTGGAAGACTTCAACATTGTACCAACACTTGGGATTTGTTACCTTTTCTTTTGTATTGTACCATAATTGATGTATCTTGTACCTTGCTTGATGTACACTCCTCTTTTGTAACAAGGAAATATTATTGATCAGAATGTAAATAAGAAGATGTATACTAATGTAAGCTCTACTATGTGATGGAATTATGTATTCAATGTTATTGTATATGTAAAGTGGAATGGATGAAATCAGTTAATATTTTTGTGTTCATATTATGGTTGTATCTAATGGATTACTTGATTATATGTAAGGTGTAGACATGATTTTTAATTGATGTTAGAATTGGTTATTATAATGTTTTATGGTTTTTGTTAATGTAGATAATGGGAACTACATAATGTATTCATGTAACTTACAAGACATAGGATAATATTTAATTTGATGTTCATGTATAATCGTGTAACATTACATTTAAAAAAAAAATGTTTCATTTTCAGTTACTAGTGTGTTGTCCTCTAGGGTTCACGACGGGGGTGTTACAACATCACATGGGCTTGGTACATCATGTTTATGTGTCTCATTGGTTTGAAGGAAGGAATTATGTGTAAAGTAAATGTGATAGCCATTGATCATGACCTCATATGGATCAATAGTCATGTTTTAAACTCTCATTAAGGGGATGATCTTGGCCATCCATAATCAATCAAATGGCCAACATTCAAACATTAATGGTTAACTATTCTAGTTCATGGGAAATGGTGTAGAAGTAATGGTGAAGTGACATTATCAGCTACTCAATCAAATTTGATCCACCCTAGATCATTTTTGACACCTTTCCAATGTTGCATTCATTTCTTGGGGAGCACCACTATTCCTTGGTGTGTTGCAAAGGCCAATATCTCATGTCAAGGTATGTTTACCCAAATTTTGTTGCGGATTTCATAGGTACTCCATACCTACATTCATGTGAGTCATCATTTTGGGATGTGCTTGAGATTTCAAAGCCTTTATGGCTTGGTTGTCTTTCAATTATGAGGATAATTCAGGTTTTAGAAGTTGAAATGATGAAAAATAGGTTCACGAATAGAAATGAAGGGAAATAGGGTTATGATGGACCTATCTTCCACTATTTCATTAAGATATGAGATCTACACAATGAAAGTACTATCAACCTTGAGGTGAGTCAAGTCAAAGTGTGAATCTAAAAATTTTCCTTTTTTTGCAAGGACGAGGGTCTAGGTCAAACAACACATTGGGGTGAAAGATTAAAAATATAAAATCAGCTCCAAAAAAACACTCTATAACTTGGATTTAGAAGATTAAGGATAGAAATGACGGAACCTACAAACTTTCTGGAGAATCTGAGAGTAATAAATATTGTGTACCTTTCAAAATTTGTTCCTACAAGATGAACAAGGACTCATTCACCCTGGAAGGATTTTCTAGAAAACTTTGAACCTAAGATTCAAGTTTGAGACCTATAATTATTCCCTGTAAATTCAAACCTTCACTCTCAAATCTAGATCGAGGCAAAAACTACAAAACAAAATTGTTGTGTGTTGGTGGATAGGGGTTTGCCTCAATCAAACCCCACATTTGGTAATTAAACATTGATGAAGAACATAGATTTGAAAAATGAAATGTGTGTGCAATCCTAACCTTAAGTTTGTCTAAGATTAAGAACAAATGATATAAAGAGCCCCTACTAAAATGTGTTAGAATAGGGTTCCTAGATGAACACGCACAATGATAAAGAGCCACTTTAGGAGATATCAAATCACCCAAATAAGTCACAAATATGATTCTACCTTCTTTAGGCTAAAAGTAGAGAGATAATAGAAGATTGAATCACTTAGGAAACAAGTCATTAGGCTTGGTTTAATTTCTTGTGCATCTCCCAAAACCTATAATCCATCATGATCCTCTATAGGTAGCTACCATCAATCCTTTAGTAATGTTTGATATTGATATCAAAATGAGCTTGAAGACTTGCAAAAAAAATTCAAATGTTGCTCCAAGACATAACTTTTGAATGCTTCTCCTTTCTCTTCAATATGAATTCTTGATCTCATGTGAATTTATCTTCCTTGTCTCTTGTCTTCTAGTGTAAAATGAAAGTGAGACTTAGTTTATAGGCTTCCTATATAATTCCCCAATTATTAGATCCTGCAAGACAACGTATGAAATTTAAATTTGATAGATTAAAGTGCCACCAAAAGCATATCCAAATTTGAGTTTAAGGAACTTAATGAGGACCCATTCAGCCATGGGTAAATGGGTCCTGACCTAAAACTTCAGGACTTCTTAAATGTTAGGGCATTAATTTTATTCATAGCATTTATTCAATGTAGGTTGTGGTGTCACTAATTAAATAAAATTAAGTAAAATAGGCCTTGGGATACATAATAAAGGGGCATTAGGGGCCTGTTAATGAGATTTTAAAATGCATAAATGAAATGGTCACCAAAATGGGTCCAAATAAGTGTGAATTGTACTTTCTCCTAGAAAGAGGTATAATTTTCTACACTACATTTAGCCCCCACTTTAGTGGCCATATGACACTACGTGCATATGCAAGCTAAAAGAACTATAATATATTTTAGAAAAAGGATACCCATATGGATTCATTAGGGGAAGCCCCTAGTGTATTTATCTACAAAACCACAATGTTAAGAACCACATCCTACAACACGGATTCCTTAGTTCAAAGATTATCTTATCGAACTTCTATGAAGAATCAACTTCAAGGGTAGATGTATGCTCCCACTGATTTCACTTACTTTATGGAGGTGGAGTTAGGGTACCCATAAAGCCACATTGAATTACTTATTTCTTATCATCGGTTATTTCCAAGTACCATACCACATAGTGATAGACTATTGATGATATCGAGAGTGGAATTATGAATCCAACACAACAAACGACATTCAAAATAAAGCTCTCTAGCCCCCAATATGCTAATTTGAATGAAGAATACCTAAAGTAAAATATGCATCTTTATTAAATTAGACATAATTGAATGAAAATGACATTTTTACCTCATTTTTTCATTTACACATTTGCAATTTACCTTGTAGAGTTATCCAAGATGTTGAGCCGATGAACCTACAAGCCTCCCAAACTTGATGTGCTTCACAATGAGATGGAACGACACATAATCTAACCTACGGTGAGTGGATTCTTCACTATTGCATCTTCATTTTCATGCATTTATAATAATTTTTTGTGTATTTTTAGTATTTTTAGGATCCTATAAAAGATAGTCGCAAAGTGTCTATCTTTTTTGCAAATCATCCATTGTTGGCATAAACTATCCCACTTTGGTGCAAAGTTTTTAGAATTGTCTAAAGTTTCCAAGACCCCCCGCCCAAAAATGGTACGTGTCCAAATTGGTCCTTGAGCAACTTTAGTGTACTTTTTAAATTATTAATGATTATATTTAGGATTTACTTAGTTTATTTTATTGTTAAGATCCCTTCTCGATCCCATTAGCATCTTAGAGGAAAATAATTATGTTTCCTTTGATAACTCCTCACATGAATGTCAGAGGAGGAGATTAGTATCATACAAGATATGATATTATTCTAGGTTTACACCATGTCATCGATGAGATACCATGATTCCATGCTACTAGCTCTAGTAGAGAGGTGGGATACTAATACTTGCACCTTTTGTTATACAGTTTGGATAACTGAGAGGGGGATGAATCAGTTATCATAAAATAATTTTCTTGACTTTATTTAATCTGGAGTAGGCATATATCAATCAAATAATAATAAAAAAGATATGAACATGAAAGCACATAATAACACCATGCACAATGAACAACAAAATTTACGTGGAAACCCAAGAAGGAAAAACTATGGAGAATACTAATTCTCAATTATAAAGCACCCATTAAGGTGACACTAATTAAGATGATTTTTACAACGGCTCACTGCCAAATTTTCTCACTACAGGTAAGGCTCACTACCGGTGGGCTCACTACCCAACTAAAACATTTGATTACAAAATACTCTCATTGACAAGAATGAACTAATGAAGCTACATCTACATATGCATGAAGTTAGTTCTAGTTTAGAGCACAATATCTATCTGCAATAGAACTGGTCAAGAATCTTTTGCTCACCTTCCTTGCACAACCTCTGCACTACTAATTACTTCTTCTTAGCACTTTCCTTCTTCTTCCTTTTCTGTTTCTAGTCACATAATCCTTCACACCACTTTTTTTGTTCACACACACCAACACTTCTACTTGATCTAGCAAAATCAACTTTTATTTACACCATTCCATTTCCTTCATAACTTCCTAAGTTGTTCTAGAAAAAAAATGTCAGCTTGAAGAACAACCTTGAAATATTCAATAAGGCTTGGCATAGTAGCACCAGACCCAAAATATAGGTCGCACATAAAGATCTTCTTACCGTGTTATCAAGGGACCCATGAGTAGGTCATACATAAGATAGGTTCATCACATAACATAATTATCAAAGGATAGAAAACTTTGAATTACATGAAATATACTCTGAAGCTGATGGGAATGTGACAACTAAGACCAAATCTTAATTTTCATCAATTTTAGTATCAATCGGAGAAACACAATTAGAAATACCAAAACTTGTAACATGCTACATGAATTTTTGGATAGGAAGGGATACCCAGAATAAGCTTTGAGCATAGTAGCCAACATCAAAAGATTATACTTCATTATTTTACATTAACTAACTTCCACAGATGTCCCAAAAAGGAGTATTGCCATATCCAGATCAAGGATATCATCCATACTATGCAATATCATAGCACTTGATAGGATAGATCATTTTTGTATATCATCTAAAGAACAACCTTCTGGATTCTAGGTTTTGACATCAATGACAACAATGCTAAATCATGTCAACAACTTCTAAACAATTTCCCCCTTTGGCATTGATGGTAGAATAAAAAAGACTCAAAACACACAAAAACTACAAACAAAAGACTCCAAGCACCCTCCCTTTGTCAAGCAAATCAATTCCTCTTTTGTTTTCTTTTTCTCTTCATTTTTCTTCCCCTTTTTTTCCATGAAAGGAAAAGGGATAAATAAGAACATTCAGGAAATCAAGTTAAAATAACACTTTTCACATGAAAAATCTTCTTGTACCTTTCTCTCATAGTTGGAAGAATCCTTTTCTAATCTTGTACAATAGAAACCAATTGTCGTGCTTAGCTTCTTCAATCTTTTATCGCTCAGCGAAATCTCTTCTCCTTCTTTGAACACTATGAGAAATGATTTGAAACTCCACCTTTATCCTTGACTTCTCATGATGATTTTGCTGCCAAAAACTTACATCAATGATGCCATCAATAGTACTTCACTTTTTAATTAAACGGATTAAGCTTCATCATACATCACCAACCAGATCAAACTTAGTGATGTTGAAAACACATCAATATTACTTCAGAGAGGGGGAATCTGTCAAGATATGCATTGCAAAACTCCACCTAAGTCAAGGTAGTTGGCTCAAATTATAGAAGAGCATGTATCAAGATCTGGTACCACAAAAGAGCTCCCCACACTTGTTTCCTTTTTCTTCCAAACCATGATGGTATTCTTCTTAGATTCATCTAATTTTGCAATCTTCTTTTTGTTTTTAGGCTTTTACAAAGCAACATATCTACGTGTGTTAGCATAATGTCTAGGTTGACTACACTTGTTATTGGAAGAATGAAGAAGAACATATCATTATACAACTTTTGTGTTGTCATTGATGTCACCATGTTATATGTGTTGCAACTACAATTTTAAGTTCGAGCTTGATCCAGTATTTTGTACTGATATCTAAATCGGTATGCAGTTATTATCCTCCCATATTTTGGTCTACAATCCTTTGTCGATGATTATCTTTGCTTGCAGTTTTGGGAAATGGTTTTTGGTTGTTGGAAGCTTGTAAGTTCAGAATCTTGTGTGCATAGGTGCTTGTATGTGAGTTGGCATTATTTTGTTGATTGCATTTTGTTATTAGGTCCATCTCTAGCCGACCTAATGAATAGTTGATGTTCTAATGGATTAATTTTGTGTTGTGGATGAATTTTTGACCTATCTTAGCTCTATGCCGACATGTTGTAGTGTGCTACATATTTGAATTGTTTCTAGAAAGGTTTTTGTATATGCTTTAAGTTGACAACCAATCTTTTTGGTGAATAAGGGTTGCATCTAACTAGGTCAACCTAATTAATGCTTGTGGATGAATCAAATATATATATTGGATAGTTTTGAGATTGATGGTGTGAATGTGAAGAAGTGTGAAGTAGTATGAAGATAGACAAGTATGTGAAGATGATGAAGTGTGTAAATTTAGTTTACTGAGCATCAAAGGAACTGAATCAACACTTGTTAGGTGTAACTTTATAAGTTCATTTTCTGGTTGTAAGCCATTTTGTTATTGTATCTTCGTAGGCAGTGAGCCTCCAATTTTGGATAGTGAGTCCTGGTAGTGAGCCACCCTTTGTAATATCTTATAACTTGTTATAGTATATCGTGAGCTAATCCTCACCATAGTTTTTCCCATTTTTGGTTTTCCACATAAAAAATCTAGGTGTTCATGTGTTGTGTGTTTTTATGTTCTATTAATGATCTTGCTCATTTTTACTATTATATGCATTAGAGTAATTGGATGGTGTTTATTCAATAAGTTTAAGAGGATACTAATTCACCCACCCTCTCAATATCTTGGGTATTCAATAATTGGTATCATAGCTTGGTTCCTCCAAAGAAGCCTAACAACTTGAGGAAGATCTTGAAGATTGAACAAATGGATGATAAAGAAGAACTCCTAACTACTCTTGAAGATCTTGACAAGGATGAAAATGAAAACAAAGATTTGAAAGAAAATATTGATAAGGAAAATGAATGCATCCAAAAATTGAAAGAGAAATTAAACAAATTCAAAGAAAGACATAGAGAAGTGAGTGAGCAATTGAAAAAAGCTAATGAAGAGATCACTAGATTGATGGTGCAAGTGGAGGAAAAGAAGATAATTGAAGATTGTCTAAATATAGTGGTGCAAAGCAAGATTGATGAATGTACAAGGCTTCAACAAGAAGTGGTAAACCTGAAGGTAGATCTGGAGAAAGAAAAACTCTGTGAATATAATTTCAAGACAAGCTCCACCAAGCTTGATGAGTTGATTGTAGGGCAGAAACCAACTAAATACAAAGGTGGTTTGGGAAGTGAAGAAAGTGAAAGTTCTAAGGCTATGTAGACCCCAAACATAGTGGATAATCAAAAGACTCAAGATAAAGGGAAATAGACAAAAAGGCCAAGAAGATTTTCTAGAAGACCGCCTATTAGATAGCAAAATGCACAAAGGTACCCATCTTTCAGTGGTGTTTGACTTTCATGTAATAAATTTGGTTACAAGGAAACAAAATATAGAAGTAGAATAAACCAGTATGCTAGTCCCTTCTTTAGACAATGTTTTGTATGCAAGAAAGTTGGACATAGAGCTAGTGAATGTAGAACTCAGATGATGAATTGGTTTAATGGAAGAAGAATGAATCAATCCTTTGTTGGCTATTGCTATACATGTAATAAGTTTGGACATAAAGAAAATTATTGCAAATCAAGGGTTAGTGGAGGACAAACAAATCAAAAAAATGTTGTTTTCTACAACTGCAACAAACTTGAACACTTTTCAAGGGTATGTAGAAGTAAAAAGGGAAAGCAATCTAATCTGATAAAGAAGAATGAACTAGTGAAGATAATTGAAAAGAATTGGGTTAAGAAAGAAATGAACAAGATATGGAAGAAGAAAGAAGAGCTATAATTATCAAATGTTTTTGTGACCTCATCTGGTGCAAACAATTCCTCTAGTAATTAGACCCAACATGGTCTTAGGGGGAGTATTAGCAAGAAATTGCTCAACCCCTTGGATATTTGGCATGCCAGTATTTGGAATGAAGATATGTTGTAAGGAATGGATAAATAAAGGTTATGTCAAAGGAATTGGAAGAAAAGTTGTAGGCATGATCATTTGCAGAGTAAATTAGGCTTTTTTTAGTGTAGTAAAGAAGGTTTTATTAGCTTTTTGAAGTCTCACATTTAATTCGAATTAGGGAAAATCATTGATTTATAAAGTAGATTTCTAAGGAATTTTAATCACTTATGAATTTGAAGAAAGTGGAGAGGGATTTGGAGCATTCTTGAGGTGATTCGGAGAGTGAGTTGTGCAAACCTTAGTTCTAGTTTTCACAAAACAAAAAGGTATTTTACTCTTCTATGTTGTTGTGGGTGTATGTGAATTGTCTTTTTGAAATCATTTGAGATTTATTTGTGGAGAAATGACAACCCTTGTAGTTGTAAATGTGTCAGAAATACCTAGGCCATCCTATAAGAAATATTCTATGAAGGTTTTCAAAGATGAACCTATGGGTGCCTTCTCATCAATTCCTCATGATGTTATGCCTACTGGAGAAACTAGAATGTACATCTGTGTCAAGATTGAGGAATACAATCATAAAAAATTGATAGAAATATGGCAGAATGAGCTCACCGTGGATGAATTCTTGATAAAACCTGAGTATTCAAACATTGTTGCAAAGAAATTAGATCGATGGAATTAATTTCCTAACTTTAGCTCCACTATTAATGATAAGTATGTAGAACCAACTCTTAGAAAAATGCATGATAAGTTTTTATGGACTGACAGACCTCACCTTATAACTAAGGAAGCAATTAAGGCAGTTACCTAACTCTTTGATACCAGATCAGTACCGGTGTTGAAATTTGTGAAGAATGAAGTGGTGATGGAACTCACCAAAGCAAGATTTGATAGAAGGGCCCTTGCTATAAAAACTATTACTAACCCTATTGTGAAGTATGCGGCCATAATGGTCAGACACAAGATCTATTTCACAAATAGAGAGAACTATGTATCTAATATAGCTATTTACACTGATTATGATATGACAACTAATGGTGCAGATTATGATTTGTGTGAACATCTCTAACAACAATTGTTTGAGAAATTGAAGATGACAAGGGAGAAGAAATATGCATTTAAATTTGGCTCCTTGATTATGTGTTTGTTGTTCTACTTTCTTAGAAGACTTCTCACAAGAGATGATGTGGTAATTTGGGACACATCCAGACCAGTTGCACATCAAATTTTTGATTATATGCATAGTTTGGGTGATTTGAAGAGTCGAGATAATGCTCTGACAACATTCATTGTTGTATTCAAGAGAAACATGAATGAGAGAGAAAGGATCCCAAAGAAAGTTGTTAAGAAGTACAAGAATGATATAATATTTCATGTCTCCTTTGATGAGTGCATGATTGAAGCTGTTGAACCCTAGACTATCTAGATTCAACCATTGGGTTATGAGATTATAGAGGATGAAGCTGAAGGTTATGTGCAAGCTTTGCTAAAAATTCCTTAAGATTCTAGTGAACCTAGAGTTGTCACTTATGCATAAAAATATATGGAAGTTCACTTGGAGCATAGGAAGCCTATGATGAGAAAGAATGTAGATGCAATGCTTAACTAGGTTGGCTTCACTGATGAGCAGATTGCACAAGGTAGAGAAATGGGAGAGTAGATGGTTGGAGAACTATCAGAACTGAAGAGATCTAACATGACTACTCCTTCAAAATCTACCATAGCCCCTATAGTGAAGGTTGATCCTAGTGCTCTTGGTAAAGGTAAAGGCCTGACTCCTAGGACCAATACAAGATCTGTTAAAAGGAAAGAAACTCCTTTGATGGTACATGTCAAGTGAGGAAAGAAGGAAAAGGAAACTAGGGAGAAGAATCTCAACATCACTGAAGAACTAGAGGAAGAGGAGGAAGACCTTGTAGAAAAATTGATAAGAAAGAGGAGAGGGAGCATGTCCTCTAGTGAGGGAGCTTCACAAGAAGCTAGTGTTGGTTCTAAAAGGTTTCATTATGTGTCGTACTTTGAAGAAGATGAAGAAATGGATTTTGGTGTTCATGCTCACACCAAACCAAATCAAAGAAAGCAAAAGTGTCAGAAGAGGTATCTCTGGACTAGGAAGAACAAAAGGCCTCACCGGTAAGACTTGGTCCCCCTCTTAGATTAGAGGCTTTGGTTAATAACTTGATACATTTTGAAGATATGTTGCATCCTACTAAAAGAATTTATGATCAAGTAGGTAGAGAGGATAGAAAAACATTAATTTTGGCTATTATTCAATATGTCATCACTTTGGAAGTTGGTTGGGATTATGTTAAAAACAATGTTCCTGAGAAATTGTGGGAAGCTCTAATGAAAAGAAGATCAAAGGCTATTGAATTCAAAGAGAAGATCAGAAATGATGCATTCGATAAAATTGGGTCCTCTTTGACCCCAAATGATTTGGAAACCTTGAAAAAGGTATGTTCAAATATGTTCTAGATGAAGAAAAGAGTAAATACTCTAATGAAAAAGGACAAGAGGAAAATAAAGAAAATAAGGAAAGAGATTACAGAATCCATCGAGGGTATGGCTGAGAAATATGGCATGTATAGGTTAAGGAAGGAATTTCTTCAAGTATAGGTCATACAAGAATTCCTCTGGAAATAAATGATATAGATATCCTTCTAGAAACAACTGTTACAAATGATCATTTGGAGATAAAGAAACAAAATGAGGAAGAAGCTGAATTAGAGAAACTTAATGTTGTCCCTTTGGAGCTAGATAAAGGTGAAAAAGATAAAGTTGAAGAGGAAAAAGATAAAGATGAAGGTGAAGGAAATGAAGAAGAAAGAAAAAAAGATGAAGTTGAAAAAGAAGATGAAAAAGAAGAAGAAGAGAAAGTAGTAGAAGAAGAGAAGGTAGAAGAAAAAGAAAGGGTAGAAGAAAAAGAAAGAGTAGAGGAAGAAGAAAGAAATGGGGATTCTTCTAGGAATAATGAAGAAGATCAAAGGTAGGTTGTAGAATCTCAAAGGTCCCCTAGAGAATCCTCCTTTAGTGATGATGTTTTGAAAGGCTTGTTGTCCAAGTAGATCAGATTCTAACCGATGATTCCTATAGAACTTCTACATCTCCCCATGATTCAAGGTAGTGTGGACTTGGGTAATATTTCTCCTATTCATAAGTTGGTGTTAGGGGATGCATTGCATACATTCAGAAGAAGAGAAATTTTGGAAACACATTAGAAGGGGATAGAGCTTATTGATTATTCTCTAAAAACTTTGCAAGAGGCCACCCTCGGTACATCAATGGATACATCTCTCACTCACTTCTATTCTCCTTTAAGGAGTATCCCTCTAGACTAGGTGAGAAGAAGAGAATATAAAACTTCTATTGGACTCCTTTAAGGAGTATCCCTCTAGACTAGGTGAGAAGACAAGGCAAGAAGTTGAGGAGAAGTTGGTAGAGAAAAGGCTTTTGGAACTTCATGATAAGTGTGCTCTGGCACACACCAATGTTAAAAAGAGCCTAGAAGTTGTGCAAGTGCTTGAGTCTAAAGCAAATGTTGTATTTGCTTATTGCATAAAGTGGTCAAATGCCACCCAAAGTATTAGAGATCTCATGGACTCCATTGAGTTCCAGTTGACTGTTGTCTCTAGTACTTACAGTGCATCCAAAGACAAAGAAAAAACAACTTCGAATGCTATCTCTACTCACAAAGAGAAATTCTTTATTCTTCATAAGCAGAAGGAAGATATCATCAGAAGATTCAGTCAATTGGATGAACTTGTGAGAATGGAGTACACTATGGTAGCCAATGCTTTGGAAAATGCAGAAAAATTGGAAAAGATCAATCTGACTCCTAGTACTCTAGATGATGTAGAAGAAAGTTTGGTGGAATTGGAATCTTTGAACAAAATGTTGTTGTCTACTAAGAGGAGTTGGGAGAATGGTAAGACAACTTGGCAAGGTATTCTCAAGGAACTTCAAGGCTCACCATCCTCTGGGTAATGCTTTTCAGTTTTCATAATTTTTGGACTGCCCTTTGTCCTTGATGTCATAGGGGGAGTGAAGGTCATGGAGAGAAAAGAGGAGAGTGTGTTGTACATAGGAGGTTTTGTAAATTATTTTGGCACATGTTGCCATCAATGACAAAGGGGGAGATTTTTGGAAGAATGAAGAACATATCATTATACAACTTTTGTGTTTTCATTGATGTCACCATGTTATATGAGTTGCAACTACAAGTTTAAGTTCTAGCTTGATTTGGTATTCTATACTGGTATCTGAACCAGTATGTTGTTATTATCCTCCAATATTTTTGTCCTCAATCCTCTACTGATGATTATCTTTTCTTTTGGTTTTGGGAAATGGTTTTTGGTTGTTGTAAGCTTGTCAGTTCAAAATCTTGTGTGCACAAATGATCATATGGTGAGTTGGCATTATTCTGTTGATTTCATTTTGTTATTAGGTCTATCTTTGGCCTACCTAATGAATAGTTGTTGTTGTAATGGATTAATTTTTTGTTGTGGATGAATTTGTGACCTATCTTAGGTCTGTACTGAGATGTTATAGTGTGCTACATGATTCAATTGTTTTTTGGAAAGGTTTTTGTACATGCTTGAAGCTGACAATCAATATTTTTGGTGAATAAGGGTTAAATCTAATTAGGTCGACCTAATTGATGCTTTTGGATGAATCAGATACATATATTGGATAGTTTTGAGATTTATGGTGTGAATGTGAAGAAGTGTGAAGTAGTGCAAAGATAGAAAAGTATGTGAAGATGATGAAGTGTGTAAAGTTAGCTTATTGAGCATCAATGGAACTGAATCAACACTTGTTAGGTATAACTTTATCGGTTCATTTTCTAGTTGCAAGTCATTGTGTTATTGTATCTTTATAGGTAGTGAGCCTCCCATTTTGGACAATGAGTCCTAGCAGTGAGCAACCCTTTGCAATATTTTATAACCGGTTATACTATATTGTGAGATAATCCTCACTGTGGTTTTTCCCATTTTGGGTTTTCCACATAAAAATCCTACTATTCATGTGTTGTGTGTTCTTATTTTTTGTTAATGCTCTTGCTCATTTTTACTATTAAATGCATTGGAGTAATTGGATGGTTTTTTTTAATAAGTTTAAGAAGATAATGATTCACCCCCCTCTCAGTATCTTGGGTGTTCAATACTTGTAACATCTTTGTCCTAACTTAACTGAGTGAAACCTAGATCTGTACTAATTAGAGTTATGACCATAACCAAGGCATAAATAGAAATTACCATGAAAGAGATTATTCATTCTATTCCTCTAGCTAGATTAGATAATTGACTTCTACAATGACTTGCTTTGTGACCAAACTTGTGATAGTTAAAGCATTGCGTACTCAGTTCATTCTTGCTTCTACACTCTACAACCTTATGTCCAAAATTTTTGTATAGAAAACAATATCCATTAAATGATAAGTACCTTTGAGAATTTGGTTTCCTGACCATAGGTCTTTTTGTAGGTTTTCTAGAGTTCTAGGCCACGCTTGTTACAACAGATCTCGCTTCATCTTCAACTACTTTGTCTTTCCCCTTAGTGTTCTAATTTGAGCTTTGACTTAAGAAGCCAACTCCTCCCTTATCCTTGTGACATTTTTGTAGGTGTAAAAGTTGATCCAGAATTATGCTACTTTCACATACTCTTACTTATGATTTTAGCCTTCTTAACTCTTGATCTAACTTCTCATTTTCTTCTCATTTCTATTTGATATTTTCTTCAGTCTTCTTACATTCATCCATTTTCTGTTTGATAGTATCTTTGATATTTTCTTCAATCTTCTTGCATTCATCCAATCATTGCTTTAAATCCACAATACTTTCCTTTGACTCCTTTAATTCCTAGTTGACTTCTCTGTGTCTTGCTTTGAATTTTTGGATTTTCTCCCTCAGTTTTATGATACAAGCATTTTCCTCCTTGATGTTTTCTTTCAATTCTTCATTTTTAGATTTTTTGCTTTCCACATCATCTAACATTATCTTCATTTCTTCCTCAAAGTAATAATCTCCTACCATCTTCTTCAAGTAGCCAAGATCTCCCTTAGGTGGTTAAACTCTATCTGCAAGGGACCAGGCTCTAATACCAATTGTTGAACAGTCTGGATAACTGAAAGGGGGGGTGAATTAGTTATCATAAAACAATTTTCTTGACTTTAATTAATCTGGAATAGGCATATATCAACAAGGTAATAATCAAATAGATATGAACATGAAAGCTCATAATAAAACCATGCATAATGAACACCATAATTTACATAGAAACTCAAGAAGGCAAAAGGCATGGAGAATGCTAATTCTAAATTATTAAATGTCAGTTAAGGTGACACTGGTTAAGGTGACTTTTACAAGGGCTCACTACCAAATTTTCTCACTACAAGTAAGGCTCACTGCCGGTGGGCCCACTTCCCAATTAAAACATTTGATTACAAAATAGTCTCACTAACAAGAATGAACTAATGAAGCTGCATCTACATATGCATGAAGTCATTTCTAGTTTAGAGCACAATATCTATCTACAATAGATCTGATCAAGAATATTCTACTCACCTTCCTTGCAAAACCTTTGCACTATTGATTACTTCTTCCTGGAACTTTCCTTTTGATTCCTTCTCTATTTCTTGGTGCATAATCCTTTGCACCCCTTTTTTTCTTTGCACACACCACACTTCTTCATCAAACAAAATCAAATTTTACTTATACCATTCCATTTCCTTCATAATCTCCTAAGTCAGCCTAGAAAAAACATGTTAGCTTGAAGAACAACCTTGAAATATTCAATAAGGCTTGGCACACTAGCACCGGACCCAAAAGATAGGTCGCACATAAAGATATTCTTACCACGTTACCAAGGGACCCATAAATAGGTCATACATAAGATAGGTTCACATAACATAATTATCAAACTATAGAAAACTTTGAATTACATGAAATATATTCCAGAGTTGATGGGAATGCCACAACCAAGACCAATTCTTGATTTTCATCAATTTCATTATCAACCAGAGAAACACAATTAGACATTATGAACGCTTCAACCTAGACCTATTCAAACATGGACAAAAAAACAAATATTAGTCCTCAAACAAGTTTAAGCTAGACATTCCCTATGAAATTCATTCAAGCATAAGAATAAGAAAACAACATAAAATATCAAATAAAAGCTAATTAAATCTCATTTGATTTCTCAAACCAACATCCCATAGGGAATTGGTGCTTCTTTGATGTGGAAAGAAGCCCTTTCTCAATTCCTTGATAAGCTTGATGATGATTGATTGATCCTTGATGCAAAATTCCAATAACCTAGCTATGGATGATGAATTCTATGCTAAGTTGGATGAATATATGGATGAAATTGTGGATAATGAACCTGTGTAAAAATTTGGATGATTGTGGATGAATTTGTGGATCCAAAATGCCTAAGATTGTGGTTCCAAATCAATAGAGAAGGCCTCTATTTATAATGAAGAAGGTTTGGAGAATGAAGAATATGATGAATGTGGGATTAAAAAGGGGACCAATGGCATTTTTCCACTTGTCAACATGCTAATGAAGGAGAGTGGAGCATATTTTGAACAATGTACATGTTAAATGCATGTAGGTGGAATTTGAATTATAAGAAGTGACTTTTGTAAGGAGGGATGTAAGAGGAATTAATGCCATGTTGGCTCAAGGAGAGGACATGTAAGATATTTTAATGCCTAGTTGGAGAACAAAAGTCCTTTGGGAGGGAGAATTCAAATAGGTAGAATATTCCAAGAATATGCCTTATTTGAATGAAAATAGGAGGAATTAATAAATCAAATAAATTGATTTACATGTGCAACTTGCAAAAGCTAGAGGAATGGAGGATTTAGGAGTTAATTAGTTTGTGATTAATTAACTTAGATGGAATTAGTTGATTTGAAATTTGATTTAGATATTTAGATTTATTTAAATCAACTGAGAGGATAGTTGGGAGATTAGTAATTTAATTAAATAAAATGATTTATTCAATTAAATGAAGAACATTAGGATTTAATTAAATAAAGTTGATTTATTTAAGCAAATGAAGAACATTTGGATTTAATTAAATAAAGTTTATTTATTTAATTAAAGGAATAATATGATGAAATAACTTGATAACATGTATTATCTAATTTTTAGGAGGAATTAATTAAATAAAGATTAATCAATTAATTAGTTAGTGTGGACACTGGGTTGGGGCCCTAGCTCGGTTGGCTAAATCTTTCCTGTTGTAGGAGGTTGGTCATGAGGTCTAGTCTCCCCCACCCCCGTGGTACCAAAGGGCGTGTCACACCAGTGCCGCCGGTCACGTTAAAAAGTTTACCAGGCGCATTGCAGTTTATAGGGGGTCGTGCTACCCGATTCATGTAGTCTAAAAAAAATTAAAAAAATTAGTTAGTGTGGACACGATAAAGGAAGAATCAATGTTAGTTAATCAAGGTCGAATGCATGATATCAATCGATATATTTTGAGTGTCTACATTTTTTCCCTCTTTGAATCAATGTACCTATTACGTTGGTTCAAAGAATAACCTTGCTGAGATCAAAGTCCAAAAATTTCTATTTTTTTTAGATGTCCTAGCGGAAAGAAATATACTCGTACACTTCCCCCTCAAGAGATCGAGCAAAAAAATTGATCTGAGGGTCAATATCGCAACAAAGAGATTCCCGATGGATGTGTGGATGGTTATGATGATGATGCAAATGAGATGGTTTATGAGATGAATGCAAGATGAGATGGATTATGTTTGGTTGATTGTCATGATACCATGTTAGTGTGGAGAGAATAAAGAAGAAATGAGATGATGAAAAGAGGATCTAACAAGTCCATGATCTATCGAGACTTTATTAGAAATAATGATGAATGATGATGATGTATTGCTTATCCAGGGATTGGGATTTTAAAAGAGCTTACTTACCTTATGTTTGATAACACACCTAGATACGATGCATCAAGGTATAAAGAGCTAGGATGGCATTGTACCTAGTGCGATGGACTTTGACTTGACAATTAAATAGGAGTATCCTTGTTCATATGGCATACGAAATCTTATTTAGAATGCAGTTCAAATATTTTAAACATCTCAGACCAAAAAAAAGAAAGGAAATCCTTCCTATGTGGTCAACAAGATACCCAAAACAACTCCCTATAGACCAAACAAAGTAAGCATGGCCAAGGTTATATTACAAGAGTATGCAACAAACACAGTAGACAAAAGATAATGATCATTGCCCCATTCCTTTCTCTCTAAATCATTTTGATTAGACATCATCGAGAGGTCATTGGAATGAGCTCAATAAGATAAATCAACAAGACAAAGATCAAGTAAACAAACAAGCTAGTGTTCTTCATACCTCTAGCCAAGACTAAACTACGATGATGCCTGATGTTGATGTCCATTGTAGGAAGGATGCATCCTAGGACATGATGTTATTAGATGATTTTGGGACTGACTACATGATGGACTATTAATATCAAGAGGTGACCAACTTGTTTACTTATTGACCTAGACTTGAGACCTTTGACATTTGAGTTTTCACTTTTAAACTGCTATACTTGTTTCAGATTGTCATACCATTAAAGGTTGAGGATGACGATGATTTATTATGAGTGGATGTTTATTGCAGGTAATGTGAAATGGGATGGATGATTTTTTTAAAATATTTGGGTGTTTTTTATCTTTTTGAAATGTTTTGAGGCCGTTTTAGGTATTTTTGAGATGTTTTACAAATGTTTTTATTTTTGAATTTTCCAATGTTTTGGTATTTTTTGATATTTTGAATATTTTTGGATTTTGTGTCTCAGGGGTTGATCAAAGATTATCCTTTCCTACATTTAAGCTCAGAGACAACATAGTTCGGATTCCATGTTTTTGATGTTTTTCTAACTTTTTGACCTATTTTTTGGATTTTGTTATGTTTTGGATGTTTTTGGATTTTCACATGATTTTGACAATTTGGATATGGATATGTGTGACGATATCGATGATCTATTTTGGGTTTTGGGTTTTTTTTGGAAACCAAGATAAGGTTGATTGATTGGATCAATGGATTTAGGATGATAACATTGTTGAGGATACACAACAATGCAAGGATAGTGTTTAAGCAACACGAGGATTTGGATGGATATCCTAAGATGATGAGGGATTGATTGGATTTGATTGATGGATTGATGATGATAACATTGTTGAGGATACACAACAATGTGAGGATAGTGTTAAGCAACATGAGGACTAGGATGATGATGGATTGATTAGATTTGATTGATAAAGATTTTGAAGCTTGGTTTGGAACAAAATTTGTTTTGAATGATTTGATGTGACGTTGAAGCACATGTTAGATACAACTAATATTGATTTTTTGGATCGATGTTCAATTAAAGATAAAACTTGATAAGGAACATATTCTTGTCAAAATCTGGCATGGGATAGTGATTTGGATTTTGAATCACAAATGCTTGACCAATTTGATTTCATGTTTTTCCAATGTTCAGATCACCACATAAGTTGGAAGATACAGATCAAGATTTATTCCTAAAGCAAGATGTAAACATATGCCCTCGGTGTCTAGCAATGTATGGAATTACATGGGTGGATGCTAGGATAGATGTTTGGATGGATGGATATGGTAAGCACATAAAGGATGCCAAGGATTATCTTGTGATAAGATAAAGTGTTCGAATAAATAAATCTCATTTGGATAATGCTTCATGGCTTAGATAATGCTAGGTAGGATAGGATCAATAAAAATGACCTATGTCAAGATATTTACCATAAGAAAGCGTAAAGTGTACACTTTTTCAAGATCAAGATAACTTGGACTATGGATGTAGATGGATGAAAATGGATTGGATAAATGGATTATGGATGAATGAATTTATTATGGATGGGATGGATGCAATGTTGGATTTATTATGGATGGCATGAGATGCTTCCACCTAAACTAGCGCATGTAGATGCTCAATTTTACACATGATGCCTATTTTCTAGGTTTTCATCATGGTACCTATCCAAAGCACCATCATAGTGGTTTTAACTAGAGGATGATTTTTTTCTTTACTGTTTTCAATCTTTTTTTTATTTTTTTGAATTTTCATATTTTATTTTATTTTTGTATTTCTCTGTGAAAGATTTTTAAGCTCATGTTGAATCACCTGGTGGTGTTGATGTAGAAGCTTCTATCATAATGTGCCATCGATATTCTTCCTAAAGAAGTTTTTTTTTCCAATATACATGCAATTGAATACAAATTTTGAGATTCCTGATCTACTTTGTCGATACCAAAGTTAACTTTGTCTTTGTGTGCACATCACGATAGAGTGCCTTCTGAATCCTTATGATGAAGGGAGGCTTCCAATACATGGTCAATGTGAGAATTGGATATCATGTGTGGAGGTGTGGATGGAATGTGTTTAGGAATAAATATGGATTGGTTGATAGTTTGGAACCTTTGACTCTCCAAACTTGAGAAGATGAGCAATGATGGGTGTTTATGGAAGTGTGCATGGAATTAGGATCCTGATTTTGCTCGATATACTTTGTACGTTGCTCAAGAATCCTAATTTTTCCTTTGTGGACATCTTTTATGGATAATTTTGCCTTTTTTATTTTTCCCCATAGTTTCTTTCACTGATGGAGTTTGATAGGGATAATCTTTCTTTGCATATTTTGGTATCCATGTGTATTTGATTTGTCCATTATGCTTCTCAACTTCTTTTGCTTTGATAATGTTCTTCATGCTTTGATTCAAATCTTTATTTTTATGTTGGTCTCGATTCATGGATGGGGTGATGGGTGGATGAAGATTCATGATGTGGTTGGTTGTAGTATTGGCATCGGTTTCATCATAAGGATTCTTTATGCTCCTTTTGTTGATGTTTGCACTAGATAAAATTTCCCCTAGTATTATAGAGGTATCACTGATATTTTTAGATCCCTTCATTTTCGAATAACCAAGACCTTGATGCTTAGGATTTCCAATAATCTACATTGGTTCTAGGATACCCTATTCATGTAGACCTAATCCAATGCCTTGATAATTCATCTATTGAAATTTTTTATTTGCAATAGGATATGATTTACCTTGGAAACAAGGTGCTAATCCTTCTCTGCTCTGTTGTGGATCTTCAAAGGTGAAAACTTCTTCATTGATAGGATAGCCTTCCCTAAAAAAGGTAAGTGATCAAAGTTTATAAGTGATATGATTCTCCATAAGTGGGATAACTTTTTGATTCATATCTATGGCTTGATCTTGTGAAATATTAGACTTTAATGCTTCTTTAAGAGGTTTTGATGATTCACTATCCACATAAACATCTTCCTCATTATTCATTTTTGATATTCCTTCACAGGATGTTTTTGATTCACAACTTTTGTAGAAGCCTTCTTCATGACCCATTTTTTATGTCTCTTGATTTTTTTATATCTTGATTATGTGTACAAATGTTAAGAGTAGGAGACTCTTGTTCCTTGGAAATGATATCAAGAGTATGAGACTCTTGTTTTGAATGAAGATCATCTACATGTCCATTAGGAGTAAGCATCTCATGGGTAGATGGAGAAATATGTGCTATGTGGATATGATCATCATTTGCGACATCTTGTATAGATTGGAGAGTGTCCATTAGATCATTGTAGCATCTTCAAGATACAAATTCTTGATCTTGATTAATTTTGAAATTTCTTTTGACATGCTTTGGATCAAGTTCTTGACATGGATCAGTTTCAAAGGATGGATTTCTTATAAAGGGTTCTTGGATATCTTCATTAGGCATAGAAAGTGGCTCAATATCCTCTTGATCTTTGAGTGGACTTGGATAAAATGTTGAGTTGAGGATCACTTTAGTATCTATAACCATGAGGTAAAAGTATGTCAATATGTCTTGGAAAGAACCATTGCTAGAATTTAGTGAAAGATGTTGATCATGCTTTGGAATGAATTCTTGAGATATGTACTCTAACTCATTAGGTGATGTAGAGACATTTTCAATAGGATTATTGGTGGAAGGATCAATTATTATAGGATCAAATAATGTTAACACTCCTTTAAATAGATCATTCTTGGATATTGTTGAGGGGTATTTATCATGATTAAAAAGTGACTCTTGATGTATGTTGAATTGATCTTTGAATGAGGTAGGAACATCTTCAAGGTGCTCATTGATGGATAGATCTTGATCATTGTTTTCAACAATTGTGGTGGAGAGATTGTCAATGCTATCACTAGTGGTTGAATCTTCATTGTTGTCCTCAATAGTTATTATTTTTTGATCAATAAGGTTTTGGATGATATTTTTGAGTCAAATACAATTTGATGTTGTGTATCCCTTTATTTTGTGAAAATCACAAAGGTGCTTCTTGTTATACCCTAGTGGTTTAACTTGAGGCTCTTGATAATTTTCATACAAGGGGATTTTGATGAGATTTTCTTGTACCAACTATTGCATGACCGATTCGATTGGTTCCCCAAGTGTGTATTTTCATTTTTTACCTTGTGATATTTTTACTTTAAATTGACCTTGTGGTGATTGATTTTGGAGATGTGGTGATTGATCTTTGAGATGTGGTGATTGATCTTCAAGATGTGGAGCTTGGGTTTGTTGTTGATGTTGTTGATCTTGATATCCAACCTCTTAACATTGGATATATTGTTCTTGATGTGGTTGTGGACACAACTCAATGCTTTGATTACATGGTTTAACAAATGGAAGATTGCATTGATTTTGGGGTGGAGATGTCTCTTGGCACAATGAATTTGTGTCATAGAAAAAAGGACCTCCTACTTGAAATGGGAATATTTCATGATAAATTTGACTTAATGAGGCCTTGATTTAGTGTTGTGAGGTGTTTTACATGTCCACACTAGGTCTTGGACCCTTGAAAATTGAGTAAAATGTATTTATTAATGTCTTGTGAAGGTGTTGTGAAGTGTTGTAACACATTTCTACACTTTTCTAGACTCTTCTTATTATAATTCATCTAAAAATAACCTTTTTATCCCTTACCAAGTCCTATTACAAAGTGTTGTAAAGTCTTGTAACAAGCTTTCATGCTTTTCTAGGCCTTATTTCACTATTTAAATCTTTCTTATGCTTTATTTGACCCCTTTATACACTCATAAGACTTAATTAAGTGTGTTTTTGAATGTAAACCTAACAAAAAAACTAAATGCAAGATAATTCATGACACCCACTTAAAAGCCCAAGGAGGGACCCATTCACCATGGGTGACAAATGAGTCCCTCTTGGCTCCAAATTCAAAATAATTTAAATTTTATTTTGGTTTTTTATTCAAAATTACCTTATGTCGGCCTGTGATGTTGTATTATTGGGTTAATAGGGCATAAGTGTGTATAAATAATTTTTTTTATCCTCATTTTACATCTCCACATTGAACCATTCATTCTTCATTATTCATACATCATTCTTCCATCTCAAGTCAAGCAACTTAGGGTTTTATCATTTCAAGGCATTAAGGCATCAATTTTCAGACATTCAAGGGAAAATCCTTCATGTTTTGCTATAGAATTTCAAGATCAAACATTATGGAAAGGTGATCAACTCCATTATTTGCATGTTTAATTTCATTGTTTGATCATTTTGGTTTAATTACCTAAAAGGGGTTTGACCAAGGCAAACCCCCATGCCCTAACATTCAACATTTCTCTCTCTTGTCTTGTGTGTTTGTAGATTTAGGCATCTTGGAAACTTAGAAATCATTGAAGATCAAGTTGCAAGGTTTCTCAAGACTTCTCTTCATTGATCAAGTCAAAATATCAAGAAAAACTCACTTTTAGGCTCAAAAATCAGAGTTTCGAAAGAAGACACTTGTAGAGAATCAAAGTGAGGACCAAATGCTCTAGAATCCACTTTTGAATATTCAAACATTCAAAAGTGGACTTATTCACCATGGGTGGTGAATGAGTCCCACTTCCAGGTCAATTTTTATATTTCTACATTTTTAGATACCCTTTTGTCTGAAATGGGTTATGGCACAATTTTGTAGAACTGGGACTGATTTGCCCAGAATGGAGAATGAGTCCCACCAGGCTTCAAAATCAACATCAACTGCATTCCAAAAAAAATTCCGGTCTCCTTCAATATCTCAGGTGCACTTCTTCAATTTCATTCAGTTATGTTACAGTTTGCATTCATTTCTAGGTTATTTTGCATTACACATTGTGTTTTCAAACAAGTTACATTTCAATAGTTTTCACTTAATAATCAATCAGTTTCATCATCTATTTTCATTAGGTGAAAAACCCTAATTGAGCAAAAGAGTTATAACATTTCACACCCATAAAATCTATGGTACATAATCAACTATTTTGGTAAGTGTAGCAATTTGATCTCACAAAATTTGATTTGGTTTTTGTTCAAGAAGATTTGGAATGTATACTTGTCGTGCTTGTATGGGATCATGGACAAATTGATTTTGGACAATGTTCTAATTTGGGATGATGTTTATATTTGGCATTATAGATTGAAATTGAACATTGTTGTGGTTGGGAATCACATTGCTTTGATTTAGGTAACTTTTATTTTCCATGGTGTTACCTTGACTTGGATCAATACATGGATGTTGTGTTACCATATTGTTTTTACTTTGAACATTTGTATGATTTTAACAAACATATCACAAAGTTGTACCATTTGAAATGTTTGTATGTTTAGTAAAATTTTACTTAGTATATTCACATATGGCATGTATGGATTTGGTGGGATAATTTTTTTTTGTTGAAGACTCATGAATTGATTGTTTGGTTGATAGATTTGTAAGTTTTGAATTTGATTTAAATCTACCATAGGGAAACAAAATTTAGATTGGGCATACTCACATTTGTTGTACCATTGAGGTTTGTAGGAGATAATGATCCCATGTATGGATTGTATAAATGTGAGTTTTGATAATCAATTGACATTATAAGGCTTTGATAGTTTGGTTGATTTAGATTACTCATGATGTATGGATCAAGTTTATATTCCATGTTTTGTTTATGTTGAGATCAAGTTTGGACCATAAAATAAGGATCAACTTTCAGGAATAAGGGATAGTGAACCTCTACTTCCTTAGGTTGGTATAACTTTAGGTACAAAAAGTAAAATATAAGATGTTAAGGATCAAAGGATTGTGATGAGATAAATGAAAGATGGATGATGTGAATGATTGATCTTAAGAAACCTTGAAGGAGATACTAGACTTTAGGACTTTTGGATTTTTGACTTGGTATGTTGATTGGTTTGGTTTGATTTGGATTTGATAGTTAACTAATAAAGTTCAAGAGGTTAGAGGTTGTCTTGGAATAAACTTGTCCACAATATGATAATTTAACTGTGTATAAAGAAGGATGTACACTACACAAACAAGATGATTTTGAGTCATTAACAAGATGATTTTCCAAATGATTTTATTAAAAGGATTTTCCAAAAGTATAGTATGAAGGATTTTTTCCAAGATTCTAAGAGTTGTTTGTGAGATGGTTTTTGATTGATGTTTGAGAATGGATGAAATTGTTGATTTTGATCCTAATCAAACTTAGAGAGACTTTTGTTTACAAGACCTAGGTATTAAAGAACATGCTATACTTTCAAGGACTTTTCAACCAATAATTGGTTCAAATTGAGCATACATATCTGGATTGTTCAAAGGGATGAGTGTTATAAACCTTTTGAACTTCTTGCTTATCTTGAGATGTTGTTTTCGGCTGCACTTCCTAATGTACTTCTTGATGTATTTTTGAGTATGACTCCTAAATTTGGAACTTTTGCACAAAGACTTTTGTTTTGGGATTTTTATCTTTTTGGAAATCATGAGAGCAAGCACATGTGTGGGGTCCAATTTGTCTTTTATCTTTCTTAATGAGTTCTTTTTACCAAAAAAGCTCTCTTTCTTAGCTTTTCAAACTATATGTCTATACCTCATTTTTTTATCTCACAAGGTCCATTATGTGGAAATAAAGATAATCAAGGCAATAGTTCCCTAATGTTGACTTTAGAGAGAAAATTGAGATATAAACCCAAATGCTTAGAAGCCTCTAAGGATGAAATCCCTAGGGACAAGTAGTAGCACTTGGATTTTTCAAAGGTATTTTCTCCTTCTAAAGGTTTGAAATTTGATGTCCTTCGTTGAATTCCCACTTGGATAAATACATTTGTGCTTATTCAAAGTGGATGACTAGAAGCTTGACCACACTGGCTCCCCTCCATGACACTCACTTCTATGGGTCATCCAAGCTTTAGTTCTCATGAATCTCCCATGATGAAATTTTCATCTCTACAAAGAATCATAAATATGTGGGACGACTCTGAAGTTCTGACCTCCTGACACCAACAAATATTGGGATTTTGGATTCTAAACAAAGGTTTGTAGTAAGGGAATCTAGTTTAGGGGGTGAAATGATAAAATTGTTGTGAGAGATATCCCAACCCTTATAAAAAGGGCTTTACGCATCATAAAGACACCAGGGGAGAGTTATCATGCACTACTTCCCATTGTTTATGATTTTCATTGTAACCACAAATTTATATAGTGGTTTGGAAGAGCTTGGCTTATGCTCATTACCGCTTGGATTGTTCCCTTAGGGTGAGTACTTTTCCCACCAAGGTAGAACCTCTAAAGGTGAACAATAGTGAGTAAGTACATCCATAGTTTGATCAATCTTTGTTTGCGTGAACAAAGAGAGAACGTACACAATGTCCTTTCTCACACTAGCAAGATTTTGTTTAGTTTTAAGAGCCCAAATTTGAAATGAGGAGAGAATATTTTAGATGACCTAATATCCCTAATATCTCAAGATCATCATGAAGTGCGAGAGAAGTGCATACACATTTCAATGGTATTAGTTTGTAAAAAGGATTACAAAACAAGATAAGCACATGTTCATTTTAGACCTCAAAAGTAGTAAATGAGTTCTTTTTATAGCACCAAATTTGAGTGTTTGAAGTTGTTTGTTCAATTCTTAAGACCCAAAATCAAATCTAGTGAGTTTCTAATGTTCTTTTTAACCCTTTGCAAAAAATAAATCTTTTTTATGTTATTCTTAAAACCCAAACAAAATGTACTTAAGTTCTAAAGCTGAAGATAACAATATCCAAATATGGGATTATAAATTCTCCCAAAGTGTTAAAGAACACTTTTTTACAATTATGAAAAAGAAAGTGCCATAGGAAGCTCTTCTTATTTTTTTCTTTTCCTACATAATGGATATCAAATATTTTTTCTTTCACTTCAATTCTCCATGCTCCTCTTAAAACCTAGAATCCATGCTCAAAATGTTAGATGATATCAAGAAACAAAAAGACATGAGGGTTAGATGAATGATTAAGCATAAAAACCCTAAAATTTAGACCATGTTACAATGTGTTTTGAATTTAGGTGTAAAATTGAAAATTTTAAATCTACAAAAAATTAGAAACATTTACACCATTTCATAGACTATGAAATTCTACCTCATTTCAAAAAAAAATCTTCAAAAAAGACCTTCGTATGACCAAGACATGGCCATTTTAAGATTGACTATAAAAGAAAAAAACAATATGTGCTAAAACATAGAGCATATGCACTAAAAAAGAGAGCATATGCACTAAAACATCTTGTATATGCACTGAAACAAGAGGTAAATGCACTAGTTTGGGTTGTGGATGCGCTATAGCAGGGCTTTTATGCTCCAAAAGTCACCACCAATGCATTGAAATAGACAGTGGATGTGCTACATCAAAATTCATGAACAGACCTATTGATGAAACTTGCAAGAAAAAATATTTAAAAGAGGGCTAGGCCCTACGGTGGGCACCAAAATGTGAACGATTCAGCCTAGACCTATTCAAACATGGACAAAAAAAAAAAATATTAGTCCTAAAACAAGTTTAAACCAAACATTCCCTATGAAATTCATTCAAGCATAAGAATAAGAAAACAACATAAAATATCAAATAAAAGCTAATGAAATCTCATTCGAATGCTCAAACTAGCATCCCATAGGGGAATTGGTGCTTCTTTGATGTGGAAAGAAGCCCTTTCCCAATTCCTTGATAAGCTTGATGATGATTGATTGATCCTTGATGCAAAATGCCAATAACCTAGCCATGGATGATGAATTCTATGTTAACTTGGATGAATATATGGATGAAATTGTGGATAATGAACCTACATAAAAATCTAGATGGTTGTGGATGAATTTTTGGATCCAAAATTCCTAAGATTGTGGATCCAAATCAATAGATAATGCCTCTATTTATAATGAAGAAGGTTTGAAGAATGAAGAATAGGATGAATGTGGGATTAAAAAAGGGACCAATCGCATTGTGCCACTTGTCAACATGCTAATAAAGGAGAGTGGAGTATATTTTGAATAATGTGCATGTTAAATGAATGTAGGTGGATTTTGAATTTGAAGAAGTGACTTGTGTACGGAGGTATGTAAGAGGAATTAATGCCAAGTTGGCTCAAGTTGGAGGACACATAAGAGATTTTAATGCCAAGTTGGAGGACAAAAGTCCTTTGGGAGGGAGAATTCAATTAGGTGGAATATTCCAAGAATATGCCATATCTGAATGAAAATAGGAGGAATTAATAAATCAAATAAATTTATTTACATTTGCAACTTGCAAAAGCTAGAGGAATGGATGATTTAGGAGTTAATTAATTTGTGATTAATTAACTTAGATGGAATTAGTTGATTTGACATTTGATTTAGATATTTAGATTTATTTAAATCAACTGAGAGGATAGTTGGGAGATTAGTAATTTAATTAAATAAAATGATTTATTCAATTAAGTGAAGAACATTAGGATTTAATTAAATAAAGTTGACTTATTTAAGCAAATGAAGAACATTAGGATTTAATTAAATAAAGTTGATTTATTTAATCAAATGAAGAACATTAGGATTTAATTAAATAAAGTTGATTTATTTAATCAAAGAGGGTTCATTGGGATTTATTTAATTAAAGAGAGAACATTAGGATTTAATTAAATAAAGTTGATTTATTTAATTGAAGGAAGAATATGATGAAATAACCTGATAACGTGTATTAACTAATTTTTAGGAGGAATTAATAAATAAAGATTATTCAATTAATTAGTTAGTGTGGACATGATAAAGGAAGAATTAGTGTTAGTTAATCAAAATCGAATGCATGATATAAATCAGGATATTTTGAGTGTCTACACACATACCAAAACTTGTAACATGCTAAATGAATGTCTGGATGGAAAGGATACTTGGAATAAGCTTTGAGCACAGTAGCTAACATCAAAAGATTAGACTTCATTATTCTATATTAACTGACTTCCATGGATGTCCCAAAAAGGAGTACTTCCATATCTGGGTCAAAGATATCATCCATACTATGCAACATCATAACAGATAGGATAGATCATTTTTATATATCATCCGGAGCAGAACCTTTCAGATTCCAAGTTTTGACATCAATGAAAACAATGCTAAATTATCTCAACAACTTCTCAACACCTTTCATCTACCTACTAGTGAGGTGATTGTTATGCTAGAGGACATACACCAAATTTTATGATTACCCATATGGGGAAAGGTTGTACACTCAATGGATGAGCGCACATATGAGGAGATGCATGATGATATATTGTATTATCCAGGATGCCCCATCTGGGAGTCAAGTGTCAGGCCCCACATTGAGCTTAGATGGCTACTACACTCATGGACACCATTGTTTTGGTGTATTATGATTGTTACCACAACAATCACACTAGTTCTTGATAGACGAGGTGCCCAACTTGATGGAGGGTTAGTGCACATTATTCAGAATATGGAGAAGTAGATGACCATCTACACTTGGGGTTGTAGTATGCTAGCATAATTGTATTATGATCTTGGTTGAATTTTTTACTAGGAGCTTGATAGTATGGTGCATTGTAGACTCTTATAGGTGTGGTGTATTGAGCATATCACATGCACTAGACCCATAGGTTATCCTACCATAGTAGTCATGGGCTATCAACTGCCTATAGTTATCCATTGAGGTGGGCATGGTAGGAGGGATATTTTCTTCACTAGCATGTTAGATTTGATTGATTGGAGGAGGGTGATATCTCACAGAGACCATATATCCTAGGATACCAAAGTGGGCAGATGAGAGACATGAGTTATTCAAACTTCAACATGATCAGTTTTTTCTAAGGTTACATGACTATATAATGATATCTTTCTATTATGATTGGGTCATGCACTAGTTTAGAAAGATATAGGTTCCACTATAGGCTCAACCTAGGTTTCTACAATCAACACAGAGTGCCCCTAGGCTTGGAGACACTCATCATCTTACTATTAAGGATGTGTACTTTAGTGATTTAGAGGATGAGGACCATGATATTCCCCCAATCTCCAATGTTGATGACATAGGCACCACACTAGCATATGACTAGTGTTGGGTTGAAGCATGACCATCCCCTATCCTTCCTAGACATCACCTTTCAGGAAATGCATGACCTCTTCCTAGGTGCAGAGATGATAGGGATAATGAGCAGGTTGAAAAAGATATAGATGATGATGATATAGTTCCTAATATATTTCTAGATGAGGAGGAAGAGGAGGATACGTAGTCTGTGAGTGAAGATACTGATGAGATAGATGGGGATCTAGTTTCCCCCAAGAGAAGATATTCACCTCCTACATAGGTCACCGGATCACATGCAGTGGTTGTAGTAGAGATCCACATTCATGAGTGAGGGGAGGCCAAAGGTAGTGGGCTATCCACACTTCTAGCATAGAAGGGGACCATTGGTACATGGTTATACCCTAATTGGAAGACTGAAGAACTAGGTGATGATGAGATATTTGTGTTTTTATTATGCCTTTACATTTACACATATGCTTTCTATATCATGATGTGTATGGATACATTTTATTATTTTTATCTTGTAGGCTCCACACGAGAGTGGTGTGAGCTCTACTAGCGAGTGACCACTGAGATAGTGCCTCCACTGTGTATAGAGGATGATATACCCTCAAAGTACATGCCCCCACCTTCTACAAGGCAACATGCATAAATCTTTGAGCCAATAGTGAGATTAGGCATGGCATAAAAGAGTGCCACTAGTCATACCAAATGAGTTCTAGTAGAGCTTTCAACATTCAAAGCATCTTGAGGTCTAACTAATAGTAGTATAGAGTATTCACTACAAGTAGAGCTCTCGAGGCTATAAGGGGAGCTTGCTAGGGTGTAGGAAGATAGATAGAGTGAGAATGCATTGAGGCACTCATATAGGAGGTGAGAGTGGTTGGATAGGCAGAGGGATTATGGGCATCCATGAGCAAGTCATGATCACATTCTACTATATCTCAGTGGACGTGAGCACTAGACCCCAAGGGGTCTAGAAGTCATAGACCCCACTAGCACTGTATTTATGACTATATGTACTTGAAATCTTTAAATATGATATATATGAGTTTTTCTATTTTGTTCATATGTGCTTATATTAAATTAGATGTTAAGGTGATCTATTAAATATCCTTAGAATATTTAATAAATTCCTTCATGATCTAATTAAAAAATTTAAGTTTACATTAGATGCTACATTGTGATTGAGTATTCTATGTTAAATTAAATGCACTTATGATCTAACTTCTAGAACACTAAAATCATTTAAGGATCTAATCTAACACAACACACAATATGAATTTGAATAGTATGCAAACTAAAGTAACAATTCAAACTAAATTGAATAATCATTTAAGACCCTAAGACACACCAAGATCATTTTTCAAAGAATGAACCAATGTGAGATAAACATAGAGCACTTTCTACTTAATCTATCAACATTGCTTAAATAATATACTATTCAAAGATGACTTTAGGTGTAGCACCGATTCAAATGTGCAACATTGATGGGTTCTTTGAGAGGTTTCTATTAATGTATAAGCATCAAACCCATAATTTTCTTCAATTGCATAAGGTCCTAGCCAATTAGGGCTAAATTTTCCTTTTTCATTTAGGGTAGCATTTATGTTACATTGATTCTTATGCAACATCAAGTCACCTTTATTAAATGCATGAGGGGTGACATGATCATTATAAATATGCTACTTTCATTTGGAATAATCTTGAAGATGGTAAAGAGCATTGATACACTTTTCATCAAGCATTTCAAATTGATGTAATTGTTTCTCTTTATAAGTAGTATCATCGATAAGCCCCTTCATAGCAATTCACAATGAAGGAATTTCTAAATCTAAGAGTAATAATGCTTTAGGCCCATAAACAAGGTTGTAGGGAGTGTTTCTTGTATATGTTCTAATACTTGTATGATAATCCCACAACGCGTAAGTTAGTTGAGTGTGTTGGTTATTTTTTTAACATAACCTTGAGTTAAGAAACTTCAATGTTAGTGGCCAACACAACGAGTAAATGATTCTGAGTTCTTTACTCCTACACTTCATGCTCTATGAAACCTAGGAGGGTGTTCCTTAGTGTGCGAGGTATATCTAGTCAGTAACACATTCATACATAGATTGATTCCTATAAAATGCAAATAAACACAGTTTGTTGAAGACTTGGTAGACCTTTGAGAAAATGATTATCTATTTGCTAGGAATCAGGGGCATTTCAAACCCATACCCTATATTCAAAAATATTTTTATATGAATGTTGTTCTTATTTTAAATCTATGGTTAGGTATTCCAGTACCTCATTTTTATGCAAGGTTATTTAACAAATAGACTAGTGCTTCATCAATTCGGATAATGGAGTCAAATATGCAAGAACCAGTAATATATAAGCTATTTAATTTACAAAGTAGTGGACTATTTTCATAATACTTTGTAGTATGAAAACTCACAATGCTTGAAACAATAAATTCTTTCCAAATCATATGAGATTCCTTACAAATATATAACCATCTTCAATCATTTAATCAACTCTTTGAGTTAAATCTAAAATAGAATCATACATTCAATGGAATAATTGAAGAAAAATGAGAACACCATTAATATTTTCATTTATAACTTGTAAGAAAGATACATAGGAGAGTATTTGTTTCTGAACTAAGATTTTTTTCAATATCAGTAACTTCTATAAAACCAATTTAAGACTATTACATACATGACTCATACCCAAGACAATCTACTATTCTATTCATCCATATTCTCTACAAAATACCTTTTCTAAATTGAGCTCTTCACCTAGACCATGTTGAGACCTAAAAACCTAACCCATGTAATGAGCCTAGAGATCTCTTTTATAAAATAAGGGAGAAACAAGCATTAGGCTCAATTACATTTACATTTCATTTCATTTGAAGATCATTTGCACCAGAATTTGAGATGTTTGCCAATTATTTATTTGTAATCATTACAAAATATGGAAGAGTAAAAGACCAAACTCCACAACCTTTGAATGAAAACCTATCAATTCCTCATAAGGAAAAGTTTTTAACTGTAATAGAAATGAATCACCTTGTCCTTGTTGACCAAAGAAGATTCTCCATTCATAGCCTAAGAAAAAAATTTCTTACCTCCCAGAAAAAGAATACCTAACATTAAAGTTAGGAAGTATGGCACTTCTCCAACACGCTAGCCTAAAAAATTTCCACATCAACACTAAAAACAAAAAACCACAAATATGCTGAAGAGGATGATCTTGAAAAGGTGGCTATGGTGTCATCAAAAACAAAATTGGGGTAGAAACATCACTTTGAGTCATCAACATCAGAGTATGTCTTCCCTCATCTTGTTCATGGTGGAATTGGAGGAACCATCACCACTTCCTCGTTAGAGTGTTCAGAAGGTACCAGGGAAAGGGGATAATAGTCACACTCTGGATCAATGTCACCTCCACTATCTGAAGGTATATCAAAAACCTCAATGGGAGAATTATGTCTCTCTAGATAAGCCTTATGATACACTTTTTCTTTGCCTTCTTTTCATACTCAACCAACTCCTTCCCTTTAAACTTGATTAGTTCTTTTGAAATAGTTTGACTTCTCAAGTATTAATTGCTTCTTACACCTTATTTCTTGAATTTCCTATGTGCCCTCCTACCCTTTGGTGTTTTAGGAGCTCCCTATTTCTCAATTTCATCCTCAAGAGAATTTTCCTTAGATTCAAGAAATATCAAGCTCCTAAACCTTTGGATCGGCTTAATAGAATTGCCTAACTTACTCATCTTCTCAATAACTAGAACAAGAAGACTCGAAAAAACCCTCACCAATTTTTCTCTCGTACTACAACTCAATTGTCAAATCTTTGAGTGCAAATTCTAAATGAAAAATATGGCCATCAGTCCTTATTATATTGAGCCATGCAAGCATGCCAACCATTAATACTCAAGAAAATCTTATGCACACGAGCTGACAACTATTTGCTTTGTTTTTTTAAAATCTCAACTGTTGATCATGTTTTAAAAATAAATCAATGTATAGTTATCACCAGTGTAACCAATCATGATAAAACTTAATTGTTTGCTATTAATGCCTTTTCCTAATAAAAAAATCCCCAAGTAGATATACATCTACTTTGTATACATATTCCAACCACGTACTTAGCATCAATTAAAACCTATTGTGACATGGTTACCTACTCACCCATGGGAATTAATAAACTTGTATTTCTTCATAGAAGAAAAATAGGGAGTGATCTTGATTTGATCTCAAAATATTGGTTCGTACCCTAGCTTGCTTTATTTTCACCTTCCCACTTGTACCAATAATTGTCAAAATTGATGACTGAAATCCTAAAAATGTGCCTCAAAGAATAATCCCAAAAAATGGTGTCATTTTTATCATAGTGCCATCTCAACTAGATTTAGTCATTCAAACTCCTCTACATTCCATCGAAGCCTTCTAAATATTCCACATGGCACTCACCCACTTTCCCGTTGAAAATTATGGGATACAAGTGGGCCCCTCACAAGATGGCAGGGAGTGGTCAGGATTGACCCACATCACCCACCATCAACTGTCAATCTCCTTTCTTATGAAGCAATCATCATCTTCAAATTTTGGCGGGTCCCATAAAAAGGTGCAGATGTCACCCTGCCTGCTAGCCCATGTGATTATCCCTCCTTAATGCATAAGATAGACAAGCACATGAGGAATGTTCCTAATGAGAAAACATGTTTCCATGTCCATCATTGATCTTTCTCAAATCTACATCTACTAGCCCTTTGGAAAGACTTGTCCCACTACTAGACATGACATGTGGCCACTACCTACTAGCCCATGTGTTTTAAAATAATAAGAAATAAACCAACACACACACATGGGAAATGGTCTGATGTTCAATATGTGACCATATTACTTAATAACTATCGTTGACCTTCTTCTAATGTGCCAACTATCTTTAGAAAAGAGACCGAGCCTACCAATGCATAAAACACGTGGCTAAAACTTGAAAACCTATGCAAATAAAATAATAAGAAATAAATCAAGATGGGTGCATGGGGAATGGTGGTGATTAGCCCTTGACGATCGAACGGTCAGTGTGGAAACCTAATTCTACATATGCCACAAAAGTTAATTTAAAAAGGGGGCCACTCCCAGGGCGACGAGAACTTGACCCTTAGGAATGAAGGCTAAATATTTAAGTCATGAAAATCAAGCTCGATCATAGGAAAATTTGAACACTTAAAAGGATTAAGGTGACCAAAAAACCTAACCCAGGGGCCAGTGAACACAATGATTTCACTAGCATAAGAGGTAACTTGAACAACCAGATACCGAGAGAAACAATCCAATGCAAAATTATAATGGCCAAGGGTTTCTTAAGCTCGTAGGTCAATTTTTGAAAGGTTTTAGCAACACAAACACTAAAATAGTGATGAGGAACATAACCATAAGCCAAAAACGAGGGTCCTAGCCAAGTATTTGCAAAATTTAAAATGGAACCAAAAGAATTTTTTGAGGGGTTCCTTCAATGGCTCCTGTTGGGGACACATGCCCCTCACAGGCATGGTGAGATCCCATAATCATGTGTGAAGCAAACAAAGCATAGAAGAAAAAACTAGGAAAATCAACATATATGCACGTTTTACATAGGACATAAAGACCAAAACCAGGAGATCTAATCTCCACTTATCTAAAACCTTCCCCTGAGGTGCAAGTTATCAATATGCACCTTGCAATTTAACTAGACTTCAACTTTACTTAGTGGCACCAAGCCACTGAACTTAAGGATGATTCTTTCCCCTATCAAAAACTAGTCTATTGAAAGAACTAACTTCCCTCAACCCACAATTACCTCTTCCATACCACTACAACAATTACATCCATCTTCTTCCAAGTAGAAAAATATGGTTACTACTGAAATCTTCCTGATTACAAACATTGCCACAAACATCTCTCACAACTTTTTTGAGCATACCATTTCTAGTCTAAACTTTGGGATTCATTATTGTATAGTTAGACATAAACTAAAAAATTTCATCATCACATGACACATATTCATATTGAAAATAGAATTCCTTTTTCTTCACCTTATTGTCATGTTCCATCAAAATACCTCCCTATTGAACTAGAAATTGAAAGTGTTCATATTCTTCTAGGTAACCAACATCATGATTTTCAATCTTATTTGCAACAATTGTACCAAATGTAAAAAATTCATATGTAATGCCCTCGAGGAGCTCATCAATGTGTTTCTTTTTTTTCTTAAGGCTACATTCTAACCTTGTATTAGATGCATCATTAGAGTTCTCAACAAAGAGTGGATTATCTCTACACCAATATGGATCATCATTTCTCATTTCTAGTGAAGATGGAGGCTCATCAAACAAGGGGTTTTCTATTATATTCATTGTTATTATAAAAGCCTCAACCTCTTTAACATGAAGATCTAAATCTTCCATATCATCATCATCATCATAATCACTACAAGAACATATAGATATATGTTCAACTTCATTCACATCATCTATAGTTAACATTTCTGACTTGTCTATATTGCAACTATGTTTGGAATTTTTAGACTGAATGCTCAGTCTTATGTCTTCCATAGGAGTGCTAGTATTGGAATCTACAAAAGAATTAAAACCAAATGTTTCATTTTCTTCACTGGTGCATGCTTTTTCAATGTTGTCTCTACTCTCTTCTTCTTTATGCGATGTCTCACTTCTTAGCTCATGTGGGGCAACAAAATCATTATCATCACAGGCTAAAAACATGATAGTTTCTTGATGACCATCTCTAATTTTCTCAAAAAGAGAAAAGTATTCACACACTTGGTCAAGATCAATAGGTTTCAACTCCTATGGAAGAGCACTCAAACCTAGTTCATAAGATTCATAAAACAAATCAATGCATTCTGAATTTTCAGGTCTATTACATTAAGGAATTGAAGACAGAGTATCCATAAACCTTGCATAAAGACCATCTGATGATTATTCTTCATGTCTTCTTATGTAGGATAGGGCTTTAACAAAGACTATAGGATCAAAAATTCATGCAACTTCTTGATTATTTGTTTGGGGCTCCATGTGATCCACATTATGGAATGATGTACAAGCTAAAGCAATAGGTGTGTAGGTACTTTGAAATTCATCTTTAATTTCTATATTACACCTTTCATCAATATTTGGTATCTCATGGCAGAAAACACTTATATTCAAATAACTTCTTTGCATCCCATAATTTTGGTTGTTTTCAATGTTCATGGCTATACCATAGGCCTGATGCAAATTTTTACGATCCTTATCTCTCAACAAATAGCTCATCTTACTATCAAAAGATCCTAAATAAACAACCAAACACACTGTATCACTTAGTCTCAAAACCTCAGGAATATCCCTTAATGTTTTAGCAAATCTTTTGTTGAATGTTGGAACCAACTCATCCTCTTCTTTCTTAATGATCATAAGATTATTTATCATGGAGCTATCATTGATTCTTTCACCAAATTGCTCTATGAAAACTACTTTGAACTATACCCAAGAATAGATAGAGCATGCTAGTAAATTAGAGAACCAATCCCTTACCTCTCCTTTCAAATATTGAACAAATAGTCTCATAATTATATCCTCATGATCTACCTCATAGTCATCCATTAAATTGTTGATTTCTTGTAGATGCTTATTTATTGATTCATACTTTGTACCACTAAATTTTGGTAACTTATCTCTTATTTCAAGTGGAATAACATTTTGGTAACCATTAATTCCACTGAAATTGATGGCTCTATATCTTTCAAAGTTAAAACCTCTCTTACAACCTGACTAGAGCTAATTAAAAACCATGGTTGTACTAGAAAGCATACAAAGATGCATATATTGATGATATACTTTCTTACACTCTTATAAAAAAAATTCATATCAACTTTGCAGTTTCACAGGGTAATTCAGACTTAATTTACCACATAATCTTAAGCTTTTATAAATGAAAATTTCTATCTAAATTTTCTTAAGACTTTCTTAATGGGAAAAGTTTAAAGATAAACATACTTCTTCACCATAATATAGAAACTTCAAATTGCACCTTAGAAGTATGTAAAACTACTACTACCATTTCCCTTTCTTAGTGTTTATTTACTCAATAGGGAACCAAATTTTTCATGATTTTCCAATATGGTTTTCATATACAAATGTATCCTTCTTGAGAACCAAAATGAAAAATACCTAGATATGTTGCAACTCAAATGGATTTTTTTTTTTGATTCGAAATATTATAGATCTGAAACTTTCTTTACATCTTCAACAGGTTATTTAGATAGAGTCGCCACCTCTCTACACAAAGGACTAAACTTCAAGCATTATGAAGCTTCTTCAAAGATAAATTTCCTTTTGGGTCTTTTCACACAACAAATTCACACAAATTATTTGAAATTTTGGTGCAACAAACTCACTTCCAGGTCTCAAAACTTCATTATTTGAACCAAATGTTTAGATTTACCAAATTCTTAATTGAAATGGGAAAATAGGATTCAATAATTGTCAACCTCCTATTACAAATAATTGTTCCAAAGTTTTTTGTATGACCCTTTGATAAGACAATCTGCATCCAAATTTCTGAGTGCCTCCCCAATGGAGTTGCCATTTTTGTTGGTTATTTTTCTAGTAGAACCTTGAAATTCTCTAAAGGGTAACCAACCCTTATGGTTAATAAAATTCAAGGTTAGTGGCCAACACAATGAGTAAAGGATTTTGAGGTCTTTAATCCTACACTTCAGGCTTTGTGAGACCTAGGAGGGTGTTCCTTATTGTGTTCATAGTGAGGTATATCTAGTTGGTAACACATTCATACATAGATTGATTCCTATAAAATGCAAATAAATGCAATTTACTAAAAACTTGGTAGACCTTTGAGAAAATGATTATCTATTTGCTAAGAATTAGGGGTATTTCAAACCCATACATTATAGTCAAAATTATTTTTAAATGAATGTTGTTCTTATTTTAAATCTATGGTCAGGTATGCTAGTAGCTCATTTTTATGTAAGGTTAGCTAACAAATAGACCACTGCTTCATCCATTGGGACAATGGAGTCAAATATGCAAGAACCAATAATATATAATCTATTTAATTTAGAAATTGATGGACTATTTTCATAATACTTTGTAGTACGAAAACTCACAATACCTAAAACAATAACTTCTTACAAAATCCTATGCAATTCCTTACAAATCTATAACCCTTTTCAAGAATTTAATCAACTCTTTGAGTTAAAGCTAAAATAGAATCATACATTCAATGGAACAACTAAAGACAAATGAGAACACCATTAATATTTTCATTTATAACTTGTAAGAAAGATACATAGGAGAGAATTTGTTTCTAAACTAAGATTTTTTTTTATATCAGCAACTTCTATAAAACCAATTTAAGACTATTACATATAGGACTCATACCCAAGAAAATCTATTGTTTTATTCATCCATATTCTCTACAAAATACCATTTCTAAACTTATCTCTTCACCTAGACCATGTTGAGACCTAAAAATTGGACCCATGTAATGAGCCCTAAGATCCCTTTTATAGAATAAGGGAACAAAAAGCATTAGGATAAATTACATTTACATTTCATTTCATTTAAAGATCATTTGCACCAGAATTTGAGACATTCACCAGTTAGTTATATGTAATCATTGCAAAATATGGAAGAGTAAAATACCAAACTCCACATCCTTTGAATGAAAACATATTAGTTCCTCAAAAGGTAAAGTTTCTTACTGCAGTATCAACAAATCACCTTGGCCTTGTTGATGAAAGAATATTCTCCATTCATAGTCCAAGAAAAATTTTGCATACCTCCCAGAAAAAGCATACCTACCATTAAAGTTAGGAAGTCTGGCACTTCTCCAACACACCATCTTGAAAAATTTCCACATCAACACTAAAAAAAAACCAAAAACATGCTGAAGAGGATGATCCTAACAAGGTGGCTATGGTTTCATCAAAAACAAAAATTGGGTAGAAAAATCACTCTAAGTCATCAACATCAAAGTTTGCTCACCCTCATCTTGTTCATGGTGGAACTGGAGGAACCATCACCACTTCCTCATTAGAGTGTTCATAAGGTACTAGGGAAAGAGGATAATAGTCACACTCCAGATCAGTGTCACCTCCACTATATGAAGGCCTATCAAAAACCTCAATGGGAGAATTATGTCTCCCCAAATAAGCCTTACAATACTTGCAATTTTTCTTTACCTTCTTTTCATACTCAACCAACTCTTTCCCTTTAAAATTGGTAATTTCTTTTGAAACAGTCCAACTTCTTAGGTGGTAATTACTTCTCACACCATATTTCTTGAATTTCCTGCGTGCCCTCCTACCCTTTGGTTTTTTCAAGATCTCACTGTGTCTCAATTTCATCCTTAGGAACATTTTCCTTAGACTCAAGAAAAATCAATCTTCTAGACCTTCAAAGTGGCTTAATTGACTCACCTGACTTACTCATCTTCTCAATAACTAGAACAAGAAGACTCAAAAAAACCCTCACCAATTCTGCTCTCAGACTAGAACTCAAGTTTCAAATCTTTGAGTGCAAAATTTGAATGAAAAATACATCCATCAGTCCTTATTATATCAAGCCATGCAAGCATTCCAACAATTAATACTCAAGAAAAGCTTATGCATGTGAGCTGACAACAGTCTGATTTTATTTTTTTAAATATCAATCGTTGATCATGTTTTAAAAATAAATCAATGGATAGTTATCACCGGTGTAACCAATCATTATAAAACTTAATTATTTTCTATTAATTCCTTTTCCTAATCAGAAAATCCCCGAGTAGGTATACATCCACTTTGTATACATATTTAAACCACATACTTAGCATCAATTAAAACTTTCCATGCCATGGTTACCCTCTCACCCATGGGAATTAATACACTTATATTTCTTCATAGTAGAACAGCGGGGAGTGATCTTTATTCGATCTTAGAATATTGGTTTGTACCCTTCCTTGCTTTATTTTCACCTTCCCACTTGTACAAATAACTATCAGAATTGATGGCCGAAATCCTAAACATGGTCCTTATAGAATAATCCCAAAAAATGGCACTATTTTTATCATAGTGTCATCTCATCCAAATTTAGCAGCAATCCAACTCCACTAGATTCCATCGAATCCTTTTGAACATTCCACATGGCACTCACCCACTTTCCTACTAAAAAACATGGGACACAAGTGGGCCCCTCACGGGATGTTAGTTAGTGGTCATTGACCCACATCACCCACCATCAACCATCGATCTCCTTTCTTATGAAGCAATCACTGTCTTCAAATTTTGGTGGATCCCATAAAAAGTGACATGTCACCCTACCCGCTAGCCCATGTGATTATCTCTCCTTAATGCACAAGATAGACATGCATGTGGGGAACGGTCCTGATGAGAACACATGTTGCGGTGTCCATCATTGATCTTTCTCAAAGCTACGTTTGCTGGCCTTTTGGAAACACTGGTTCCATTTCTAGACATGACATGTGGCCACCACCCGCTATCCCATGTGTTTTAAAATAATAAGAAATAAAACAACACGGGCAAGCAGGGAGTGGTCAAGATGTGGCCACATTACTTAATAACTATCGTTGATCTTCTTCTAATGGCACCAACTATCTTTACCAAGGAGACCGGGCCCACCAATGCATAAAACACATGGCTTAAGCCTGACATCCCATGCGAATAAAATAATAAGAAATAAATCAACATGGGTGCATGAGGAATGGTGGTGATCAACCCTTGATGATCACACAGTTAGCATGAAAACCTAATTTTGCACATGCCACAAAATTTAATTTAAAAATGGGGCCACTCCTAGGATGACAGGAACTTGACCCTTGGGAATGAAGGCTAAAGATTTAAGTCATGAAAATCAAGCCTAATCATAGGAAAATTTGAACGCTGAAAAGGATTAAGGTGATTGACAAACCTAACCCAGGGGCCGGTGAACATAATGATTTCACTGGCATAAGAGGTAACTTGAACAATTGGATACTAAGAGCAATAATTCAATGCAAAATTACAACAGCCAAGGGTTTTTTAAGCTCATAGGTCATTTTTTGAAAGGTTTTAGCAACAAAAACCCTAAAATAGTGATGATGAACATAACCCTAAGCCAAAAATGAGGGTCCTAGCCAAATATCTCCAAAATTTTAAATGCATCCAAAATATTTTTTTTGAGGGGTTCCATCAGTGTGCCAATCTTTATTATGCTTACTTATCATTTTCCTTAAGATTTGTTCAAGAGTCTTGTTAGTTGATTTTTCATGACCATTTGATTATGGATAATATGGTGTTGAAAAATGATGTTGAATATGAAATGTTTCCAAGAATCTCTTCGCGTAATTGTTATTAAAAGGAGTTCCATTGTTTGAAACTAATGCAAAAGGAAGACCAAAGCAAGCAATAATGTGTTCCAATATGAAACGACATATTGCATCAACTATTGTGGAATGAAAAGGGATAGTTTGTACCCATTTCATGAAGTAATCTGTCATGATAATTATAAATCTATGCCTAATAGAAGAGGATGATGATATTTTTCCAATAAGAACCAAACCCCAAACTAAGAATGTCCAAATAGGAACTTAGGCATAAAGTTCAAAAGCAAGACCATGAACCAAATTGTTTTGTTCTTGACATTTATGAATTTTCTTAACATGGTAAAAACAATCTTGTTCCATATGTCTCTGATAATATCTTATGTGGATTAAATTTTTCACTAACAATCTTCCTCGAAAATATCCTCCATAAGCACCTATAGGGGTTTAGGATTGCTTATGACATCTAAGCGAGAGGCCATCAAATGATCACCTATATAGAACATTTACTAATATTATGTATTTAGATGTAAGTTTTCAAAGACAAGCTTGAGTGTTCTTAGTTTTAGGCTTAGGAAAGGTACCATATTTTAAGTAATTGAATATCATTGTGTACCATTCACTAGAGTTTTTGACATTGGTTTCTAACACTTTAACTTTATCGTCGATCAATGGTTTTAAAATCGTTTGGACTGTGAATATGAAATCAACAAAAGGATCTTCAGGAGATACAAGGGAGGTGGCACTCACCATTGTATCTATAGACATCTAAATTTAGTCACTCCCATATGATTAAATTCACTCCTTTTTCATCTATCATATTAAATATTAATTTAATATTACACCTTTTGTCTCATATCTGTAAAGTATTTAATTTAATAATTAAATTCTTTATCTTTCACCTTCTTCCTCTCTAAATTAAATAAATACACCAATTTATTTAATTTAGTCATTTTTTTCCCTTTTTGATTTAAAATCAAATTTAAAATTCTTTCATTTTCTCTCTCCTTGTCACATCCTCCATGATCTTGCTCTAATCTGAATTAATTTAATTAATTCATGATTATGATGTGCATCCTCTTAATCAAAGATTAATGTCACATCCTCCTACATTTGCCACTTGCCTCTAACCTTCCATTAATTATTCTAATCCAATATTTGCGCAACCTTAACCAAGGTCATTAGCCATATTTAGCACCACCTTTTTAGTCAACCTTTGCACTTATCTCTTTTTAGCATTGTCCCTCTTTCCCATGTGAATTTTTAATTCACATTTATTTATCCCAGATTCCCCTCTTTTATATGTGAATTTTTAATTCACATTCTATCTTTCCAAGGCTTCTAGAACCTTGGACTTGTCACAATCTCCACATGTGACCAAGTCCCACCTTTTTGGAGCCCATCTTTTATCCTTTAGACTCTCCTAAGAATTGGAATTTTTAATTCACACTTATTTCCCCAACCACCTCTCCTTTTCCCATGGAGATTTTTGAGGAATTCCAAAATTCCTCAAACGTCCCTTTCACTCTCACTTGGGGACAAGAAACTCCTTTTTGAGGAAATCTTCTCACTCCCCAAGGTACTTGTCCTTCCTCCACCTCATGTACCTTTTTTTGCCACCTCACTCCACCTCATCTCCTCCTAGCCACTTCACCATCCACATGTCAAGATGTGAGGGCTTGTGAGTTCTCAACTCACCTTATCCCTTCATCTTGACCTTGTTGGGTGAATCTCAACCGTTGAATTCTCTAGAGAATTCAAGTTCTCTTATAAATACCCCCTCCTCAAGGGAATTTTCAACACTTTCATTTTGAGCAACCTTATGCTACCAATTTGCATTCGCTATCATTTAGTCATCTATTTCAATCATTTTGCATAATTTGATCTTGCATTTAGTCACTCAAGAAGCCATCTAAGGAGCACAAAAAGTCATCCAAATCAAGGGCCAACCAAGGAGTCTTCAACAACAAGGGAGGTATAACTATTTTCATTTACTTCATCTATCTTTCTTCTTGTTTTATCACTCTTTAGGCTAATCATTGAAGTGTTCTTGGTATATTATCATTTTCATTTTTAGTTATTTTGCACATTAGAGTAGGGTAAAATTCTAAGGTACACATTTATGGCATGCCCGGTGGGACACACAAATGGGTTCTTGCATTTAACCTTCGTTTTTGCTAAGTTATTTTACAAGAAAAGGTCATATTTTACAAGAAAAGGTCACAGAAAGGCGGAAGCACCCTCTGCTTTACTATAGAAAGGCAGAAGCGCCCTCTTGTCCGCTGTAGAAAGGCGAAAGTGCCCTATATCTGACAATTTCATATTCTTCTAACAGTTTGTTGCAACTCTTTTCCTCTAACCTTTTTCTACAGAAAGGTGGAAGTGCCATCTTGTCTGCTACAGAAAGGTAGAAGTGCCCTATATCTGACAATTTCATATTCTTCTAACAATTTGTTGTAGCTCTTTTCCTCTAACCTTTTGCTACAGAAAGGCGGAAGCACCCCTTGGTTTTGCTGCAGAAAGGCGGAAGCACCCCTAATTTTACTACAGAAAAATGTCAACGCCCCTGTTTTTGCTACAGAAAGGTGGAAGTGCCCCCTTTTTGGCTGCAGAAAGGCGGAAGCGCCCTCTTTTACTGTAGAAAGGTGGAAGTGCCCCAAAACAACACAATTTGGAAGGTAAAACATTCATTTTAGCTTCATTTTTTCTCTCATTTTTTGCTATTTTTGAGTAGTAACCCTCTAACATTGTTTTGGCAAGCATATTGGGGTTTTTTTTTGCTAACGTTTTGCAGCATATTATGGCATAATTGACCAAGAACGAAGAAAAAGACAGCTAACATTTGTTTGCAGGGCCATCCATTTGATTAGATTTTCAAAAATTATCCTTGTTTTGGAACATAGTCTAATTAGGGGGAGTAAACTTCATTGCTTGCTGTGATTGTTTATTCTTGTGTTACCCAAGGGGAGCATTAATTTGTTTTCACTTTCCCATTACACTTCGTGTAAGCCTGGGGAGTAGTTGGAAACGGTTAGTGTCTTCTTTTTAGTGGGACCTGCTTGGGGATTTCATCACCCTAAGGGACGATTCCAACCACGCATACCAACAGGGTATATAAAGGGGGGAGAATGAAAGTTGTACTCCAATCTAGTCACATCGTAATTGGCAGAGCGTCAAAGGTAGGGTGATACCTAGATAGACGTGAAGAGTTGGTCTGAGCCTTTCAGTATCTCACTGGGGTTCCCAACTCATAGTTGTGTCTCACGTACCAAGAGTATATCGAGGACTCCCTAGAAGCCTTGTGCATCCTAGATTAAGACCTTGCTTGGCCATACCCTTAACATTAATCATAGGATTGTGCTTGCTTAAAGTGTTTTCTTGTGAAAAACCTGTGAAATCTTTGATACATTGGCCTTATTTCATTATTTTGAGTCCTTGCCATAGCCATTTCCATCAAAACCAACCTCTGTTTTATTGTAGAAAGGTGGAAGCGCCCTTTGTTTTACTGTAGAAAGGAAAAAGCACCCACTATTTTTGCTACAGAAAGGCGGAAGCGCCCTCTGTTTTGCTGTAGAAAGGCAAAAGTGCCCCTATTTTTGCTGCAGAAAGGCGGAAGTGCTCCTGACTTACTGTAGAAAGCTGTCAACACCCCTGATTTACTGCAGAAAGCTGTCAACACCCTTGATTTTTGCTGCAGAGGGGCGAATTTGCCCTCCTGAACACCCAAAATTGCCCCATTTGGATCTGTTTAGCCTCTAAACCATCATTTAATCATTCCCCACCATTATCTCATCATCCCAAGCCTCCATTACGTCACTTTAACTCTCCCAAAACCTCCATTTGATCAGCTTAAACCTCCATCTTATCATTTCAAACCTCTATTTAACCATTCTAAATCCCCATTCATTATCCATAATCATCTTCAACCCACCCTTCATTTTTTAATTTCCCCATATTCCATTCAAAAGTCCATACCACCACCTAGCAAACGTCATAATTTTACCATTTACATCACCAAATACCACTCATAACCAAACCGCTACAACCTTGTATTACAAAGAGGTTACCCAAATTGACCATACCACTCCAATTTGATTATTAGTCTTTAACTTTGACCCAAATCAATTTGCTTCCATCTTGAGATAAATTCGGTGTTGTAAGTTATCATCCTCGGCCCAATCAATCCATTCCTATCTTAAGGTGGATTCAGTGCCGTGGTCATCCTCTTAATCAATCAAAGCTCTAGGTCACTAAGGGTAACTTCCTTTGGTTAAACTCAAGGTCTCTCTCTCACATCTTTCATCATCCAATCATACCCGTCCAATCATCCAAATCTATCAAATCCAATCATTTGATCAAATTTTCCAACCAATCAAATCACATCCATTCAACCAATGCAATCCTATTGTTCTTAATAATCCAAGCTAATTCAATCAAAATCCAATCTACCCAATCAAATCCGATCCAATCAAAATCTGATCCAATCCAATATATCCAAACAAAAACTAATCCAAATCCAAACCCCCTCACAATCTGATTTCATCCAATCACAATCAAGTCACTTGTCAAGAACATCTTTGTAATCCACCCATAGCACATTTGCATGCCCGTTCAAACTAGGTCACAAGCTAAGAGACAAATGGATTCCCAAGCGAACATGTCCCAAGACCTTAATAACAATACAAATCCCACCGATGGTGCAAATATCGCTCAAGGTCCTAGCAATGTCCCCCAAGATCCTCATAATGGTACTTCATCACACTCCAACACTGAAAATTAGAACAACTCACCACATGGTGAAGAGAGTATGGCTAATCAACTTGAACTCACACTTGAGGAACATATTAGTAATCCCGCCAATGTGCAAATGACTGGCCGTCTGCTTGAAAAACATGGAGAAGAAATTTTGGCCCACCTAATTGAGAAGGGTGTCAAACCCCCCTAGGTGTTGACTTGTCCAAATATGGGAGTCCCCCATCCAACGTGCTCCAAAATGCACCAGAAGGTTCATACTTCCCCAATGTCCCTCCAGTTGAGGGTTGGCATCAACCTGAGTTTGGCAATGTTGTTCTTTATCAGGTTAACCATCCCCCACATGCTTCAACCTTAGTTATGGGAAGTCCTCAAATCCCTGATCCCAATAATCCTTTTGCCTATGGAATGCCACAAAATGTTCCACCACCCCCACCATTAACCCTAACAGCACCCCCTCTTTCGAATCAACCTACAGTCAACACTGGGGGCACACCCTTTACCACATTGCTTCCACCTCCTAGGGCCACAAATCCACCACCATCTTCGTATACATCTCAACAGCTTCACCAATCCAACATTCTGCCTCAATTACCTCCACAAGGCACACCCCAGCTGAATGTTCCAAGTGGTACCCCAACAACCTCCCTTACAAAACATTTCTATGCTACCTCGACCATCTCATCAGCAACAACCCATACATAATGCTTTGGTTTCTTCACAACAACCACCCTACTGACCACAAGGCAATCCATCTTGACCTATTGCTCAGACCATATCCCCTTTCTCGCATCCATTTTGCGTCTGCAGGCTCAACCACAACACAATATCCCATCTCGGCCCATACAACAGTTGACATCACATCAACAACCCCCTCAACACTGCTACTATCACAATCAGCAACAATTTCACCAACAAATGCCCTATGCAACCTCCCAACAATCACAACAGTACCTTCAACACCAACAAACCAATACAAAACATCCCATCCAAGCTTCTCAATAGCTTACCCCACACTTTTATCCAATAAATCTATACTATACCCCACAACAACAACCCCCATATCAACAAAATCCCCCATCTTACCAGCAAGGCATGTCATCATCCAACCATCCAAATCGGTATTTCAACAATCTGACGCTCTCTTAGCAAGATCCTTTATCATCCTATCATCAATATCCCCCCAACCCACCACCGGCCAACTCAGATCTATTGGAGATCAAAGGCGCTTTGAAGGATCTTCAAGCTGGGACCAGCAAACAATCGCTCAAATTTGAAGACATATGCCCATATCCATTTGATCCCTCCATCTCATTAATCCCATTTCCTAAACATTTTGAAATACCAAAGTTTGACAAATACAAGGGAAACAAAGACCCTAAGGCTCACTTGTAGGAATTTTATTCCCAATGTCAAGAAGTCATGTACAAGGACAACTATCTCTTGTGCCTATTTCCATGAAGCCTGACAAGCCACGCCCTGGATTGGTTCATGACCCTCGAAAAAGGGTCCATAAAATCTTTTGCTAATCTATCAGAAAAATTTGTGTCCTACCTCTCTTTCAATTTGGAGAAGGACACAGACACCTTAGATCTCCTCAAAGAGAAAAAAACGTGAGGGGGAAACCTTTACTAGCTACCTACAAAGGTGGCGTGCATTAGCAAGCCGAATGAAGACCCCTTTGAAAGAAAAAGACATGGTCACTCTTTTCGTAGAAAATTCTCACCCTGACATGGCTCATAATTTTAGGTTACATTGTGTCACCACTTTCATAGAGATAGTGGAAAAAGGACCCATCCTTGAACATGCCCTTATTACCAAAGGGCACATCAAAATACATAGTCATGATAAAGAGAGGTCATTTGGCGATAAACCACGATTCTGGAACAAGAACAAGAATGCAGTTAATGATGACATGATAGACACTAAACACGTCCAAGTGGCTAATGCATCCCAAAAACAACAATCGTCTATACCTAACGCTATCTCTGTACCACAGGGGGCACCTCGTCCTCCTCAACAGTCAAATCAGAATAGCCAAGGGAACACCAAGCACCAATATGCTCAATTAGGGGAACCTCTGAGTGTTGTCTTTAATAAGTTGTTACAAATCAACTATCCCATCACATAGCCTATCACCAAGCCACTTGACGAATCCAAACCCAAGCCCGCATGGTTTAAGGAAAATGAATATTGTGAGTTCCATAGAATCAAAGGACACTCTTTGAATAAATGTCAGGGTCTAAAAAACTTTCCAAGATCTCATTGATCAAGGAGATACCAAGGTTGACCCCAGTCAAGCTTCATCATCCAATGCTCAATTGCAGATATATCAAAACGCCTTTCCAAACCATAACCAAAGCCCTAGCACCTCCAACAATAATCCTCAAAATAATAACACAAATAATGTTAGCTATAAGAATGTACCCCTCAATTATGAAGGTATCATTCATTACATTGAGCAGGTAGAACCTCATGTATCCATGATACATGTCAAATCCAAGGATTCTCAGTGTGTTGTTACCACACGATGAGCCCGCATCACTATCCCTGCAGCCTCTACACCCGCCCAATCAACTCTTGTAAGCTCTCAGTACAACATCCTTGATCACTTAGGAAGGACCCCTGCACATATCTCCATTTTGGATTTACTCAAATCTTCCCCTATACATCAAGAAATCCTCAATAGAGCCCTACAGGAAACCCATGTGCCAAATGACATCGACCCCACACAATTCCAAGCTTTGGTGGGACACTTGGCTTTATCTCATCAACTACACTTCAGCCAAAATGATATGCCAAACCTCGATGTCAATCATAATCGCCCTTTGCATATCGAAGTCATGGTTGCTCATCATAAAATAAAAAGGGTCTTGGTAGATAATGGCTCTGCTCTCAATTTGTGTACTCTGAAATTCATAAAATAGGTGGGGTATACTCAAGCGGATTTGAGTAATCAGATTATCACAATAAAAGCCTATGATAATGCAGAAAGAAATTCATAGGGGATTATCAGTCTTCCCATCCAAGTGGGACTTGTGCTTCAGTACACTACCTGTCATGTCCTTGATCTGGACTTGCCATATAATCTCCTCCTTGGTCGTCCATGGCTCCATGCTATGCAGGCCATCCCCTCCACATACCATTAGTGCCTAAAATTCCCAGTCAATGGAAAAGAAGTCACCATCTATGCTAATCCCCAACCATTTGAATATTGTCACATTTTAGAAGTGTCATTTTCCCATTTACATTATTGTCTTGGGGTTGAAATGGGGGCATCCCAGTCATCATCCACTAATCCACCCTCCACTGCGATCACCACTCCATCCTCCACCACTGATCCTACAGTCACCAAAGTCCAGATCGTTGACAAAGGGTGTGGTGAATATGAAATGCATACTGCTCTCAATGTAGCAACCATGCCACCATCACCACACGAGTATGGTCAACCGTCACATGCTACTCCAAAGGAAGACAAGACTATCACCTTCAGTGGTAAAAACATCCCTACCACCACTTTCAGATCCCCGAGTGTCAAGATAGATGAACCAGAAGAGGACATAAGCCAATGGGTCTACCGAGAAGAGCCCGAACCAGAGACTCCTCTAAAGAAATATTTTTAGGAAAAGTACCCTTGGCCAACAAAGTTCATGGAAAAACATAACTATCAAGGTGGGGGCCTAGGAAAAGAAGAACAAGGGCGGTTGCAACCCATTGATACGTCCAAGCTACTAAAGAACATAGGCATTGGGTATGACAGAAAATAGAAAAGCCCTACAACATCGTCTAATACTTCCAATAGTGTTGCCATGGACAATGGCTCATTGGAAGACATACCTGAGGAGGAATCCATCATACATGCATATAATGACGTCGATCATACCGACTTATCATCCATGTTTGAATGCCTATCCGTCTACACTATTAGCCTATCCCTTTGTCACCCTGAGCTTATTGATTGGGACCTACGTAATAGCACACCTATCAGTATGTCTACGGATACATATGTCAACCTTATGGGATTGGGGGAGGATGAACACTCCAGTCACAAAAATAAGAATAAGAAAAGTAAAAGGTGGTCATCTAGTGAAAACCTCCTTGAGGCACTTCTTGACCTTGAAAAAGTAAAAATAAAGGATGCATCTGATGGCAAAAACCTTGAAGAGGCACTAAAAGATGGAGATGTTCATCTTCCCCTTATGGGAACTCAGTTATCTGCCTGATCATCTATTCTGATTGAAGAGACTCAAGAAGTTAATTTGGGCACTGCTAAAAGTCCTAAAATCACCTATGTAGCAAAGTCACTCTTAGAGCAAGAGTATTCGGTCATCGTGCAGGTACTCCATGAGGGAATCATTAACTTTGCTTGGTCATACTCAGACATGCCAGGCTTGGACCCCACCTTAATGGTTCATCACTTAGACATTCGACCAGATGCCAAGCCTGTCAAACAAAAGCTCCACAAGATGCACTCGCAGGTCGCATTATTAGTCAAGGAGTTACTAGAGGCGGGTTTTATTAGACCGATTGACTACTTTGAATGGATTTCCAATATAGTACCAGTTGCCAAACCAAATGGAGACATTCAGGTCTGCACAGACTTTAGGGATCTCAACAAAGCCTGCCCGAAAGACAACTTCCCTCTGCCTAACATTGACATGTTGGTTGACCTCACAGCAGGACATGAGATGCTATCCCTTATGGATGGCTTCTCTGGTTATAACCAGATTCGAATTGCACCAGAAGACCAACATAAGACTGCTTTTACAACACCTTGGGGTACTTTCTGTTACAATGTTATGCCCTTTGGTCTCAAAAATGCAGGAGCAACATATCAGAGGGCAATGACGGTCATCTTCCATGACCTCATCCATATCATCATGGAAGATTATGTCGATGACTTGTTAGGAAAATCCAAAACACGAGCAGAACATCCTGCCATCCTGAAAAAGATATTTGAGCGGTTAGAAAATTACAAATTATGGCTAAATCCAAAAAAGTGTGTCTTTGGAGTCACGTCAGGAAAGTTGTTGGGCTTTATAGTCTCTTGCAGGGGCATTGAGGTTGATCCCGCCAAGGTAAAAACTATTCTAGACATGTCACCTCCACGCAATCTGAAGCAGTTAAGAAGCCTCCAAGGGAAGATGCAGTCCATCCGTCGGTTCATAGCCCAGCTAGCAGATAAATGTCAGCCATTCACTCATCTTCTAAAAAAAAATTCCACCTTCCGATGGAACCAACAGTGTTAGATGGGTTTTGACAAAATTAAGGAATATTTAGCTCATCCCCCAATCTTGATGCCGCCTATTCCAAGAAAACCCCTCCTGCTCTACATCTCTGCTACTTCAGTCACACTGGGGGCATTATTGGCACAACATGATGAGTCATTCAAAGAGAGGGCAGTCTACTACATCAGCTGAACATTGGTTGGCTATGAGTTAAATTATTCCCCCATGGAAAAGGCCTGCCTTGCACTAGTCTTCAACACACAGAAACTTCGTCATTACATGCTCAGTCATCTAGTCAAATTAATCGCTAAAATTCATCCTTTGAAGTATTTGTTATCTAGAACCACTCTGACTGGTCGCATGGCCAAATGGGTCATGCTCCTAAGCAAATTTGACATAGAGTATGTAGAGTGAAAAGCCATAAAGGGACAGGTTATAGCTGATCAATTGGTCGAGGCACCATTAATAGATGCTTACCCTCTAGACACTGAGTTTCCAGACAAAAAAGTCTACATGGTCACAAAAACACCAATTTGGACACTATACTTTGATGGCTCATACACGCATAGTGGATCAGGCGCAAGAATTTTATTAGTTACCCCTCAAGGCGACTACATTCCAAAATCATTCAGGATAGCATTCCCGTGTACCAACAATATGGCAGAGTATGAAGCTCTCCTCACTAGCCTTAGAATTGCAAAGCAGTGGCACATTACTCATTTGAAAGTCTTTGGTGATTCTTTTCTAGTCATTAGGCAGGTTAATGATGAGTTCCTAACCAAAGATGATAAGCTATTACCCTACAAGCACATGGTGGATGATTTCAAGAAATATTTCACCTCTATACAATTTGACCAAATCCCTCGGGTATAGAATAAAGCAGCGGACACAATGGCCACTATTGGTTCCCTAATTGACATGCCTAAAGACTGAACAAAATGTGAGTTTCTTGTTGAACAACTTTTAATCCCTGCATATGATGTTCCTGAGACTGATATGGTGTGCGATATTGTAGGTCCCGCCTCCCCTTGGTATCAAGACATATACACTTATCTCCATGATAATGTCATACCCCCAGAACTTACACGCAACCAACGCAAATCCTTTATCCATCGCTCTTCTTGATACATCATTGTTGGTGATATGCTTTATTGTCGTGGGTATGATGGAATCCTCCTTAGATGTCTAAATGAGACTGAAGCCCAGACAACACTAACGGAAGTACATGGGGGTGTCTATGGAGCTCACTCAAATGGTATGGCTTTGGCGAAAAAAATCCTATGAGCTAGATATTATTGGCCTACATTGGAACATGATGCTTGTGAATTTGTAAAGAAGTGCCTTCTGTGCCAACAACATGCAGATTTGATTCATGCCCCGGCATAAGATCTTCAACCCCTTCTGGCACCATGGCCCTTTTCTCAATGGGGTTTTGACTTGATTGAAAAGATTTACCCATCATTCTCTGATGGCCATACATTCATAATTACCACCACTGAATACTTCACTAAGTGGGTGGAAGCAATGCCACTCTCACAAATCACCAACATCCAAATCTCAAAATTTATCCTTTACCATATTCTCTGCAGATATGGTATCCCATCCACCATCCTTTCTAATAATGGAAAACCCTTCAAAAACCAAGCCATGAAACACCTCTGCGACACCTTTCATATCCAACACCATTGGTCAATGCCTTATTACCCCCAGGGCAATGGTTAGGCGGAAGCAACCAACAAGACCCTCATCTGCATCCTCAAAAAGGTTGTCAATAACACTGGATGAGATTGGCACCTCCATATTCATCCTTCCCTCTAGGAATATCGCACATCCATCCACACCTTGACAGGTGCCACTCCCTACTCTTTAGTATACGGTGTTGAAGCAGTCTTGCCAATCGAAGTTGAGCTTCCATCATTGAGGATTTCTCTGAAGAATCTTATCAGCGAAGAAGATGCTTGTGTTGCATGGCTTGCATAGCTAGAATTACTGGATGAACGAAGAATAAAATCCTATGATCACTTGCAAGCATACCAAAATCGCCTCAAACATAATTACAATAAAAAATTTTGTCCTCGACAATTCTAGGTTGGTGAACTTGTTCTTAAGGAGAACCAGCATACTCAACAGGATCGTGATAAAAAGGGAAAATTTGAGGCAAACTAGTTAGGGCCTTATATCATAGTTGCCAACTATGGATCTGGGGCCTACAGATTGACTACTCTTGAAGGAGATCCCCTTGATGAACCTATCAATATCATGCATCTGAAGAAATTCTACACCTAAATCTGCTCGGTAACCCCACCCAATCAAAAAAATCAAAAAATCAAAAAAGTAAAAAATCCAAAAAATAGTAAAGAGAAATAAATTTGTCCTATGGTGAAAACCACCTCTTGGTGGCACCTTGGATAGGTATGGATGATGAAAACCTGGTAATAGGTGTCATCCATAGAGGGCTTAATCATTATCTACCTAACATGCTAGTTATTTTATGCTTTCATCCACACTATCATCCTCACCCACCTCATCCTAGGCCACCTGGTATATTTCGATTCACCATTGGATGACCCATCTAATGTATCCCTCATCCTGAGCTTTTCAATATCCCACTCTGGGTTTATGTCATTCATTCCCTTTTTCGGTTAGCTTGCGTCATCATATAGGATCATCTATCATGTTGGTCTCCATCTAGATCTTGTCCTTCCACATAACTGGTCGAACCACATTGCCCCTGCACTTTCACGTAGGCAAGGCTGATCATTCGATCTGCCCCCAAGGCATTTTGGATCAATTTGTTTTGGTCCTCCATCACTTCACCTTCATAGTCTCTTTTCGCTTTTATTCATGGTCTTTTCATCAAACTACGTTTCCCCTACACTTTCACGTAGGCAAGGTTGGTCATTTGATCCTCCCCCAAGGCATTTGTCTGTTGTGTTTTGTGTCCATCATCGGTGACCATTGTCTTATTTCTGCTTTATCCATGGTCCTTTTCATGAACTACGAGGGCTCTGCGCTTTCACGTAGGCAAGGATAATCTATGATTAGCCCCTGAGCCCCTAGGTCTATAGGTTATGTTGTTTCTCTGCCTTCTATCCTACCTCCTTTGTGTCATATCATCAAGCCATGTCCTTACCTAGCTAAAACTTAGCAAACAAACCCCACTTGTATCATGAGAGTTAATTAGTTTTGAAATGTCTCACGTCATAATGATCGTTTAGTTTAGTTTATCCATCATCTATGGTCTTAACAGGATGCATCCTTCCTAATCGACCTCATCAATCCCATCCATCCCATGGATCCTATGGCAAAGGACATTTGAAATTAATTGTGATCTTTTGATACTTTTGGCTTTTGTTTATCATTTGAGCTCCCTATCATCACTTGTCAAGGCCGCCATGGTCCATCATATTATGGCGTGTTTTGATTAGTCCACATAGGGGCATATCTTGATCTATTGTTTGATTATGTCTTCTTGGTTGTCCCACGTAGTACCCACCAAGATCCTTGTAGTCTTGTGTTATGTTGAGGCATCCTTTTGTGCTTGTGGTTATCTCAATACCTGGCCCGACCAAGGTCTTCATGACTTTGGGGTGTTGGGATAGCCTTCTTTTCTGGTGTGTTTGTTTCATCCATTAGACACTAATCTACCTCGGTCCTCCATACCTTGGTGTATCGTGTCTTATACTATAGCAAAAACCAGTGCTCCAAAGATGGAAAATTGTACTAGGATTGCATTTCATAATCATGACCATTGCATTACATTCATCCTATGATTTTGGTTGTGCAAATATTTCTGCTCCATCCCCTATTCTTCTCAAGATACTAAAAGGTTTTTAACAGGTGCACACTCACACCATGCCCGCACTCATCTTCCACTATCACCTAGGGCCTTATTGACACTTATGATGAAAAAATTACATTTGCACACTATCTTAGGTTCATCCATAATATTGCCACCTGCAATATCAAGTGTTAGGTCCATCATTAATACTGTCATAATACATCCATTACATCCTGCATCACACATATTAGTCAAACATGCATCATAAGCATATAAAACATAAGCATTTGTCGTGTCATCATAAGCATATCCATATCTACCTTAAACGTATACATCATAGGAATTCATCATACATGAAAACAAAAATCACCATACATTACATCCTGCATCACACACATTAGTTGGCATGCACAAAAACCCCTCAAAAAACATAAATATATATAAATAACAACATCCATACATGTAACATCCACAAAAGTCATCATAGATGACTGCCATCATATGACCATCCACATATGCATCAACACAATCATCTATAGATCTCAAATCCATCACATACATAAAACATGAGGTCAATAAGAGCTATCGTATATATAAATATACCACAAATCCATAGTACATCTCATAGTCAAGACTAACATATAATAATGCCATCGATGTCATCACAATCTGTGACCATCGTATACAAAAATCATCCAATCAAAACACCAGTACACGGTCCTATAAATATCCACTGCACCTCTACACTATCCATCTACCCTACACCTATCAAAAACTCAGTAACCTGTCACCTCCCAAATGAACTCCCCACATCTGATCTCTGTGGAGAATCAGGTACTGCTCCCCTACCTAGTGAAACCCTTGGTGAATCACTGTAACCTTGGGTCCGTGTCCCCAATGACTGAGACAACACTGGCATCTGAGGTGTCTGCCGGGTATAATGGAATGTCCGTTGGGCCAAATCAGGAACTGCATAATAATATGTAACCATCCAAAATCCTACCTCTCTCATGCTATCCTCTCACTCCGCAACCTGGACAGAAGCGGAATTCCGCTCATGACAATACCTGTCTCAGTCCCTGGTAATGGTTCTCCTCTCTTGCTCCCATGCCTCCTGAGCCAACCGGCTCTATGCTAGCTCTGCCTGTAATCGATCCCTCATCTCCTCTGTAGCCGCTCCCCGTGCCACCGCTGCATCTCTATCTCTCTCTGTAACCTGTATATCTGCTCCTGGCATCCCACCCTCATCTTGACATGTTGGTGCATGAGCCATCATGACATCCCTCTCCACCTGTAGAGTCTGCATCCATATCTCTGCTGCATCTCTCTCCCTCTCAGCCCCCTATGCCCAAGTCACTGCTGCATCCCTATCCCTCTGAAGATCCTGTGCTCTCAGATCTGCTGAATCCCGCTCTCTCCGGAGAGACGATACCTCTACTACTACCTCCTCTCTCCTCTATAGTGACTATATCTCAGCCTCTGCCAATGCTCTCTCACTCTGAATGCACACCTGCACTGCATCCCTCTCCAACTCCATCGTCTGCACCTGTGCCTGTGCTGCATCCCTCTTAGCCTGCATAATCTGTGCCTGCTCCCTGGCCTCATTCTCCCTCTCCTGCATCAGCCCCATCTCTCCAACTGTCTGCTCAAGGCACTGTACTCTATCCTAAAGCTCATCCCAATCTCGCTAGAGATCTCCTTACTACTGACTAGTACATCCTGCTTTCTGATCTACCCCCTACTCTGTCCCCCCCTCTGGCTCTCCCCTAGCCTATAAAACCACGACCTCCGCCTGCAATATGTCACGATCCGACATCACACTAGTCAACTCACCCTGCATCCTCTGCAGTTCTATCTGTACACTATCTCTCTCTCTCACTACCTCCCTCACCCATCCATCTAGCTCAAAAACAATGGCATCATAATCTCTCAATGCCTCTCATTGTACTCTGGCTAGCTCGGCCTCAAGAGATCTCACTCTCCGCTCCGCAATCTATAATCTCACCTCTACTCCTCTCACCTATACAGTGGGATCCTTCAGTACCACATAAGGAACCAATGCTAATGGCTCTACCTCCATAACATCCCCCTCTACCACATCCCTATCTACGTCCATAGCATCATCCTCCTCACCCCCTGCTCTGTCTCCTCCCCACCCTCCTGATCCTGTCACTCCTCACGGTCCTCCACAATACAGCAAACCCGGAATCGTCCCACTGTCCCTGTCTCTCCACCATGAACCGACGTCGTTTCAACCTCTTCTCCTCCTCTAGCGCTACTCTAACATCCTCATCCTCTCTGTCCTAATGCTCCTGTCGAACCTCGTGACTCTGCAATCGGTCGAACCTGCAACCACCGTGGCTGACCATGTCATCCTACCACAAACTGTCTCCTCCCATCCTTTGATGCCTCCCTTGCACCTCCACATCCTCCACATCCTCCACATCCTCCC
>VDFB02047230.1:571996761-572101284 GCA_007258455.2 Sequoia sempervirens
GGGTGGCTCTGCCCGCAGCCGGGGCAGCTCCACCCTGGGTCAAGGCAGTAGCACCCTTGGGCTGGGTGGCTACACTTCACCCTCCTTCTTCTTCCCCCCGTCGTTTTCAACTTTTTTTTTACTTTTTAAAAAAATCTAGTCCCGACCCATCTTTTTAATTTTGCTACTTAACAAAACCCATGTTTTCAAATTTCTAAAATCTATCAAATAACATGTGAAAAATGCGTAAATTAAATTAATAGGTTTTGTTACCACTCACATGCTGTGGGTCCGCGCGCCCGCTATATAATCCCCGCACCTCGTCCACCCAGTGCACAATCTCTGTATCGTTGTTTGTCGGCATCATCCCTCCTCAGTCGCTTTCTCTTCTCTCCTCTCCTCCTCTCAACTGCTACAATAAACATGACTAAAGTAATTTTTAAAATTACCTTTTTAACCCCCCTTCTTCTTAAAAGGTATTTTTTACTTTTTATTTCTCTTTTTCTTCCTCCCACTAATCCTTAACTTCCCAAGGCTGCCATTTGCAAACCATGCGTCGGATCACGTCTGTTCAAAAACCAAAATTGCTTGGTTTTTTGAGCTCTATCCAATGGTTTCTTTCTTTTCTTTCTATCAAGATGTCATCTGAGGGACCCCTTTTTCCTCCCCCAACTGCCCTCTCGAGGGAGCATACCCTCCTACCATTCCTCCATTCCTTCAGCTTGGTCATTGGGGCATCATCAAACTTTTCCATGCTAGGGGCATCACCATCTATCATTTCCTCCCACATTTGCATTGTATTTTCCTTCAAAACACTGTTATTCTAACAATATTTCAAAGAGGGGAAAAATGTAGACATCTAAATTTAGTCACTCCCATATGATTAAATTCACTCCTTTTTCATCTATCATATTAAATATTAATTTAATATTACACCTTTTGTCTCATATCTGTAAAGTATTTAATTTAATAATTAAATGCTTTATCTTTCACCTTCTTCCTCTCTAAATTAAATAAATACACCAATTTATTTAATTTAGTCATTTTTTTCCCTTTTTGATTTAAAATCAATTTAAAATTCTTTCATTTTCTCTCTCCTTGTCACATCCTCCACGATCTTGCTCTAATCTGAATTAATTTAATTAATTCGTGATTATGATGTGCATCCTCTTAATCAAAGATTAATTTCACATCCTCCTACATTTGCCACTTGCCTCTAACCTTCCATTAATTATTCTAATCCAATATTTTCACAACCTTAACCAAGGTCATTAGCCATATTTAGCACCACCTTTTTAGTCAACCTTTGCATTTATCTCATTTTAGCATTGTCCCTCTTTCCCATGTGAATTTTTAATTCACATTTATTTATCCTAGATTCCCCTCTTTTATATGTGAATTTTTAATTCACATTCTATCTTTCCAAGGCTTCTAGAACCTTGGACTTGTCACAATCTCCACATGTGACCAAGTCCCACCTTTTTGGAGCCCATCTTTTATCCTTTAGACTCTCCTAAGAATGTGAATTTTTAATTCACACTTATTTACCCAACCACCTCTCCTTTTTCCATGGAGATTTTTGAGGAATTCTAAAATTTCTCAAATGTCCCTTTCACTCTCACTTGGGGACAAGAAACTCCTTTTTGAGGAAATCATGTCACTCCCCAAGGTACTTGAAAGGTACTTGTCCTTCCTCCACCTCATCTCCTCCTAGCCACTTCACTATCCACATGTCAAGATGTGAGGGCTTGTGAGTTCTCAACTCACCTTAGCCCTTCATCTTGACCTTGTTGGGTGAATCTCAACCGTTGAATTCTCTAGAGAATTCAAGTTCTCCTATAAATACCCCCTTCTCAAGGGTATTTTCAACACTTTCATTTTGAGCAACATTATGCTACTAATTTTCATTTGCTATCATTTAGTCATCTATTTCAATCATTTTGCATAAGTTGATCTTGCATTTAGTCACTCAAGAAGCCATCTAAGGAGCACACAAAATCATCCAAATCAAGGGCCAACCAAAGAGTCTTCAACAACAAGGGAGGCATAACTATTTGCATTTACTTCATCTATATTCCTTCTTGTTTTATCACTCTTTAGGCTAATCATTGAAGTGTTCTTGGTATATTATCATTTGCATTTTTAGTTATTTTGCACATTAGAGTAGGGTAAAATTCTAAGGTACACAGTATCTACATGTCGATTATCCATTTGTGATATGTTTTCAATGGTATATGATTCAAATTTATCTAATAATGTCATTGTTAGGTCTTTGTATCAAATAATTTCACCATGCTTTGCTCGATATGAACCATTTATTTTTAATGATTAATAGAGAATTACCAAATATAGAATTATGTTGAACACCTAAGGCTAACATTGCACATATATGCCAGTGATTAAATCTTCATACTCTGAAGTGTTATTTGTACATAGGAAGTTTAAATGGAAGGACAAGTGAATAGGCTTATGTGAAAGAGGAGTTATTATAACCCTAGCTCCAGAGCCAATTTGACTCTTAGAACCATCAAAGTACCATTCCCATGTTCTTTTTTCTTTTTTCGATAGTCAAGACACTTTCATGAGGGAATGAGTCCATGTTAGGTAATGCTAAGGGAGAAGGAGCATCAACTAAATAGTTGGTTAAGGCTTGTCCTTTATTTTCCTTTTGGGAGACAAATTTAAGATCAAACTCAATTAACAACATAAATCATTTAGCTAAACATCCTATTAAATTAGTTTTAGCAAAAAGATGTTTTAAAGGATCAAACTTTTTCATCACATGAATTTTCACGTTTAGCAAGTAATGTCTCAATTTACTAGTAGAAAATACAAGATCCAAACATTTCTTTTCTATCATTCTATATTTTGTTTCATAATCAATCAAGGTTCAATTGATATAATAAACAAGATGTTATCTACCAATGTTGTATTGTTGAGCCAACAATGCTGCTAGAGCATGGCATGATGCTACTATATAAAGGATGAATGGTTTTTCTTGCATAGCGGGTTGTAAAATAGGTGGAGTAGTAAGATAATCTTTCAAACTATTAATGGCCTATTTACAATTGTCATTCAACTTAAACTCAACCTACTTAAGAAGTTGTGTAAAGGGTAATATTTGATCTACTAAAGATTCTACAAAACAATAAATTTCTTGAATTATCCCTTGTATGGTATGCAACTGAGAGATGTTTTTAGGAGGTTTCTTGTTAATGATAGCATCAATTTTTGTGTCCACCTCAATGCCTCTATGAGATACTATAAAACCTAAAAAAAATCCATTATCTACCCCAAAGACACTTCAAATTCAATCTCATGTTATACTTTTGCATTCATCCAAAAAAATTCTGAAGGATATTAACATTGTCTTGTTGAGTTAAAGATTTTTCTAGATTATCATCAGTATAATCTTCCAAAATCTTGTGTATGCAATCATGAAATATAAATTTCACAACACTTTGATACATTGTACCTACGTTCTTTAATCCAAAAGACATAACTACCCAACAAAATGTCCCACAAGCTAGATTAAATGTTGATTTGTATTGATCTTGAGGGTTCATAAAGATTTAATTGTATCCCAAGAATCCATCCATAAATGACAAGAAAGCATGTCTTGTAGTCGAATCTACTATCATGTCGATATTAGGAAGGGTAAAATAATCTTTTAGATATTCTTTATTAAGGTCACAAAAATTTGTACACATCCTAATACGATTATCAGGTTTTGCAATTGCAACAATGTTTTATATCCATGGAGAATAGTCAATAGGCCATATAAAGCCATCTTCAAGGAGTTTTGCAATCTCAACCATCACCAATAAAGCTATCTTAGGATTCATCTTTTGTATCTTTTGTCTTACCAATTTAGCATCTTGTTCAAGAACTATGGTGTGTTTTACTATCTTAGCATCAATACCCAACATATCTGAATAAGTCCAAGCAAAGAGTTCATGAAATTCATGTAATAATTGTTGGAAACTATGCCTCAATCTCATAGGCTGAAACCTCTGAGAAAGCTTAGTCGTTGTGACATTTTTGTTGTCTGGCCGGCTGGTAGTTTACCTTGTGTTTTTTTCATGTCGCCAAGACAATGCTTTTGTCTTGCCAAAGATGCCTATCGCTGTGACTTGTGGCCTTCGCTATAATCTCCTACCGAGTGGAATGTCTCAGCGACATAAGGGCTTGTTATCGGGCTTCGGGGAGACTCATGGAGACTTTGAGTCTTCTGGATAACAAATGGATTTGGCAGGAAGTCATGGTGATTGGGAGAAGTCTCACCGATAAGCTGGTTTGGGGTGACCTGAACTCTCAGGAAGATCTCTTGGCGATTGAGGAATGTCTCACTGATGGTATACACTCGGGCTAACTCAAGAGTCTCAGTGAGAAGTCTCGGTGATGATAGGAAGTCTTGTCGATATCGACATGACCTTCGGTCTGTCTGGCCGATGAAGAAATCGGTATGACTTGTTCCTATCGGCATGATCTCTTGGCGACCGGGAGATGTCTCAGCGATAATGTTAGGGGTCATCGGTGTAATTTATTATTTTGATATGATGTCTCATCGAATATCAGAAGTCTCACTGACAGCATGTGGGGTCATCAGTTCGGTGTGACTCTTGGTGAACAGTTGTTTCGGCACAACATGGAAGCCTCGGTAAGATGTCTTGCCGAAGGTTGATTCTATCACCGACAGTGGAACACATCGATATGACTTAGAGGCTTCTATATGAAGTCTTGGCGAAAGCAGTAAGTCTGGCCGACAAGATTGAATCAGGGTGACTTGGAACCTGCGGGGTGATGTCTTGGTGAAGAGCAATTGTCTTTCTGATGGAATCCTGACTTTGGTGTAACTCTTGGCGGCTGTTGTTTGGAGTTCGGTATAACATGAAGTTCGGTGTGTGGTCTTGGAAAAAGATGATAGTCTTGCCGATGAGAACATTCATGTCTATGTGACTTGAAGACCTCTGTGAAACCTCTTGATTATAGTTGAATGTCTTAGCGATAGCGTTGGCAAATGAGTTCAACTGGAGGTCGGTGAGAGGTCTCACCGATCATGCCGATAAGGTGACTCTTGCCAATAGATGGATGCTAATAAGAATACAATGGGTTTCAGCATGACTTGAAGACTCGATATGATCTCTCAGCGAATGACTATAGTCTTGGCAACTAAGGAACACTTCAGAATGACTTATGAGCTCGGTGTGATGTCTCATCAAAAGCGATTGTCTCACCGATGAGAATGTTGAAATCAGTATGACTTGTGGATATTGGTAGAACCTCTTGCCGATGGAGACGACTCTTGGTGACATGTACTCTGGTCTTGTGGCATCGGGGAGAGACTTCTAGTGTCTCATCGACATGTGACACAAGTTGATCACTGTTGACCAAATGAAGATTGTCTGACGTGGTGAGATATGGATAAATCAGAGAAAGAAAAATGTGAATAATTTCTGAGCTAGATGATTCAACATTTGTGATCCGATAGTTGGAAACAAACCATTTCATAGAGCCAAAGCCGAAGAGAGGAAACAAAGCGAATAGATGTGAAGGCCGAGTGGCTGGCTGGAAGGCCGAAGCCATGAGGCCGTAACAGGTGATGCTGAAGAGACGAGAGCCAGAGAGAGATTGATAGAGAAACGCCGAGTGGCTGGCTAATAGGTCGAAGCCATGAGGCCGAGGTAGAGAGTGAGAGAGGCAGAGCTATGTTGTTGGAATCTCTCCTGATCATGAATGCCATGTTTGATCTCTCAGGGATAGTATGTTACCAATTGTATCTACATGAACAAGATGTAATCTCTAAAAAGGCTAAGAGCTTGAAATTTTATTGTAACTATTTTGTTGTTGAATAATACAATGGCTTGATCTTTGGATTGTGGGGTTTTTTATCTGAAAGGATTTTCCCCACGTAAATATTTGTGTTTTGGTTTTTTGTTTCTTCTTTCATGTCTATTGGTTCATGTAGTAGAATCTATTAATGTTTGTTGTTGAATCTACATATGTTTCTCTCATATGGATCAATGTAGGAAATAAACTGTGTATGTTCTGCAGTTGGACATAGTTGTCTATGTCTTTGAGGTAACCTAATCGAAATGAAAGTTACCAAAGGCACTACTGTATGGAGTTTTCACTAGTTGTGCTCCCAAATTTCCTTACAAGTGGTATCAAAGCCTTCTTTTGGTTGTTGGTTCTGGATATTTCTCCTGTGAAGATTACTTAGCCTGGTAGGCTGGAAGAAATCTAAAGGAATGGATTGATGTATTGATCCTTTGATGAGTGGAAGCCTTGTGGTATTCTGAGACAACATGCAGCTTGAAGGATGGTCAAGATGGAAAAGGGAGTTGATCATGTTCTGATCTGTGTCTCCTGCTGGTAGAGGTATAACCTTGGATTATAAGGTGGATTTTCTTACTTTGTGGATATGTACCAGTAAAGCTTTCATATTGGTGTCTGTGTGACAGGCTCCTGGGTGATATGGAGAAGCCTAGATTGTTTCTCAGTCATGGAAGAGAGTACTTATGCTAGCTAGTGGTTCCTGGTGTTGGAAAGCATTGTTTCCTATTAACCTCGAATGCTTGAAGACTATGGAGTTAATCATTAGATGATTTGCAAGCTTCTGAAATAGCCTTTCTCTTTTTCTCGAATGCATGTACATGGTGGTGGTTTAAAGTTGGCCTGAAAGGGGCCTAGATCCTCTTGAACTATTGTTTCCTTTCTAAGGATAATCTGTACTTGCATGGCTCAATGGTTTTGTAGGTCTTACACGGTTAAGCAAAACTTGTGACCATGTGGAGTTGTTGTTAACCTATTTTTTAGACACTAACCTTTTGGGGTGTTGTTGGATGAGATAGTTGTAGGTCTGCATGCATGCTTGGTGCATGGTTTTGAGGAGGTATGACTCTTTCTCTGCATGGGAGTGTTGGTAAGTGTTTTGTCACTCAGCATTCTTGTGGTAATGCTTGTGGGGTCCTTGATTATGGTGCTTGTTGTGGACATGATTGGCAAATCAGATTTGGCATGATTTGATGTTTGAGTTATGTTGTCTATGTGGATTTTCTCTTTGATATCTCAGTGTTGCAATTTTCAATTTGATAACGGGTTTGCATGTTCGATGTTTGTAATCTACGAGTTATGCGGTTGGTGGATTAGCTACCCATTGGTTGCAGTGAGATAACTTGGATGTGGACTGTCTTTATCCATGAGATTGATTCATTAGTGGTGCAGATTTGTTAGCTGGCCTTGTCTGTGGTCACTTGTGCATTGGTGTGATTGTTTTGAGATGAGAGGATGGATATTCTTGAGTACCTGAATAGACAGTTATGGGAACCTAAAGCAATGGTCATGATGCTCTGAGAGCTCAGGTGTCACTTGTCAGTGGGAGCTCTAGCAGTGACTATGGATTTAACACATGGTGGTGAATGGTCTTATTTAGTGTTGCATAAGGGTTCTTATGCTTGTGCTTTTGCATGGAAATTATTTGAAGATGTGCAACATCTTGGAACCATGGAGGATGCTTGGAGTCTTTGGCTGAGGTGTTGGTGGTGCTTGATAGGTGATGTTGGTTTTGAGTATATTTGCTTTATGTCATAGGTATACTCTTGTTTGTGTAATTGGAGTTTTGGCATTGTGCATTTTACTTGAGACAATGGTGGAGTCACTTGAAGCATGGTATCTCCTATGGGGATGTGTAGATCATGGTGTCATGATAAGTTCCTGATTTAGATGATTGGAGCTTTGACAATGGTCTGGTAATTCTTTGTGTATTGGGTGCTTTGATTGTTTACTTGGTACTTCATGATAGTGCAGTAATGTAGATAGAGTTTAGCATGAGATGGTTGGTTGCTAGTACTCATGGATACATGAAGAATAATGTGAGGCTATTTTTCTCTTATGAGAGATGTGTTGTTGCTTGTTTCTCTTGTTAAAGTTTTTCAGCAGAAAGTCCGAGAAGCCTACACCTTGGTTGAATGTAAGTTCAAATTAGAGACCTGTCATGTGATTTCCTTTGGATTAGTCTTGGTCTACTCGACAGTTTGTCTGAAAGGTATTTGGCCCTTTATATCTTTCAGATGTGTTTTATGTTTACTTTCATGATATGGATCTTGAATTACTGTTTAACCTTTGATCTTGGAGGATTCATAGTGGAAGTTGTATAGTTTATATTATCTCCTTGAGCTTTTGTGTTATGTCATTTACTAATGAGAATTGGTAGGAGATGATGTATGGGCTGATTTCCTAAAATGGGAAATGCTTTTAGCCTAATCTTCTTTGAGAGGTTTCAATCCATGTTTTTAAAGTTGGTTTGATCTTGGTGATTAAATGTATGGATGTTGTTAAGGCTTTCTTTTGGGATGTGAAGAAGATCATTCTTGACACAGCTGGCTATTAGAAGTGTATGTTGGAGGATGTTCTATAGAAGATGATGTGCAGTGTTTCTCTCTATGGCTGTGAAGGTTTGTGGTGAGAGAAATGTTTCTTGTGGTAGGTTGTTGCAAGTTGTGCATATCATTGTGGATTTTTCTTTGGTACTACAGGGTTACATTTTCTTTGTGCTAGTATTGGTAGGCTTGTGATGCCTTCTGATCTTTTAGATCTGAATTTCTCAGGCAGTGGGAGTTCTTCTATGTGTCTTGTCTTCTTCAAGTGGTTGACATTGGAACTTGTATTTGTTGTTAATGGATTGGCAGAAGTTTACTAATGGTGATACCTGTGAGGTATGTGAGATTGGATAGTATAGCACGAGCTGTGGGTGCTATTTTCAGTTGTGTAGGTTATCAGTTGGATGGAAGTAGTCAGTCTGATTATTGTTCTAACTGATGTTTAGTTTCTTGTTTCTGGATAATGACTTCACTATTGTGTTCTGATTGAAGCTTTGAAGTTGATATTGCTTCTTTATAGTGATTGAGCATAGTGAAGTGGTAGCAATATCTTGTTGAAGATATCACTGGGATCTTTTTTGCTTGTGTTCGTTGGAATGGTGCTTATACACCTTGGCTTTGTATCTTTCTTCCACACATGGAAGATGACAGGATTGTTGTCTGAATGGTGAACATCTTGGATGTTGGAGAAGAATTCTTGATGGAGCATGAGAGCATGTTTAAAGTCTATGTGGTTTCTCGGGGGCTATGATTGGTTGTTTTGTTGGTTGGTGAGTTGTAGTTGGATGCCTGGTCTTTGTTGCAAATTGTCTAATGGACTGTTATTTGTGGAATCTTGTTGATTGGGTGTCTTGAGTATTGCAGGGTTTGAACTGATGGAGCTAGTGTGATCTTAGTTTCTGGTTGCTTTGGATGTGCCTATGTGATCTTCTTCAAGTGGGAGATTGTTGGAAAATATGCCTCAATCTCACAGGTTGAAACCTCTAAGAAAGCTTAGTCATTGTGACATTTCTGTTGTCTAGCTGACTGGCAGTTTACCTTGTGTTTTGTTCATGTCGCCAAGACAATACTTTGTCTTGCCGAAGATGCCTATCGCTGTGACTTGTGGCCTTCGCTATAATCTCCTACCAAGTGGAATGTCTCAGCAACATAAGGGCTTGTTATTGGGCTTCGGGGAGACTCATGGTGACTTTGAGTCTTCAGGATAACAAATGGATTCAGCAGGAAGTCATGGCGACCGGGAGAAGTCTCACCAATAAGCTGGTTCAGGGTGACTTGAACTCTCGAGAAGATCTCTTGGTGACTAAGGAATGTCTCATCGACGGTATACACTCGGGCTAACTCAAGAGTCTCGGTGAGAAGTCTCAGTGATGATAGGAATTCTTGCTGATATCGACATGACCTTTGGTCTGTCTGGCCAATGAAGAAATTGGTATGACTTGTTCCTATTGGCATGATCTCTTGGCGACTGAGAGATGTCTCGGCGACAGTGTTAGGGGTCATCAATATAATGTATTATTTTGATATGATGTCTCATCAAATATCGGAAGTCTCACCGACAGCATGTGGGGTCATCAGTTTGGTGTGACTCTTGGTGAACAATTGTTTTGGCACAACACGGAAGCCTCGGTAAGATGTCTTACCAAAGGTTGATTCTCTCACTGATAGTGGAACACATCGATATGAATTAAAGGCTTCGGTATGAAGTCTTGGTGAAATTAGTAAGTTTGGCCGACAAGATTGAATCGGGGTGACTTGGAACCTACGGGGTGATGTCTTAGCGAAGAGCAATTATCTTGCCGATGGAATCCTGACTTCGGTGTAACTCTTGGCGACTGTTGTTTGGAGTTCATTATAACATGAAGCTTGGTGTGAGGTCTCGGTGAAAGATGATAGTCTTGCCGATGAGAACATTCATGTCTATGTGACTTGAAGACCTCGGTGAAACCTCTCAGCGACAGTTGAATGTCTTGGCGATAGCATTGGCGGATGAGTTCAACTGGAGGTCAGTGAGAGGTCTCGCTAATCATGCCGATAGATGGATGCTGATAAGAATACAATGGGTTTTGGCATGACTTGAAGACTCAATATGATCTCTCAGCGAATGACTATAGTCTTGGTGACCAAGGAACACTTCAGAATGACTTATGAGCTCGGTGTGATGTCTCATCGAAGGTGATTGTCTCACCAATGAGAATGCTAAAATCGGTATGACTTGTGGATATCGGTAGAACCTCTTCCCGATGGAGATGACTCTTGGCGACAACATGTAATCGAGTCTTGTGGCATTGGGGAGACACTTCTAGTGTCTCACCGACATGCAACACAAGTTGATCACTATTGACTGAGTGAAGATTGTCTGACGTGGTGAGATATGGAAAAATTAGAGAAATCAGAATGTGAATCATTTCTGAGTTGGATGATTTGATAGTTGTGATCTGACAGTTGGAAACAAACCTTTTCATAGAGCCAAAGCTGAAGAGAGGAAACAAAGCAGATAGATGTGAAGGCTGAGTGGTTGGTTGGAAGGCCGAAGCCATGAGGCCGTAACAGGTGATGCTGAAGTGCCGAGAGCCAGAGAGAGATCAATAGAGAAAGGCCGAGTGGCTGGCTGATAGGCTGAAGCCATGAGGCCGAGGCAGAGAATGAGAGAGGTAGAGTTATGCTGCTGGAATCTCTCCTGATCATGAATGCCATGTTTGATCTCTTAGGGATAGTATGTTACCAGTTGTATCCAGATGAACAAGATGTAATCTCTGAAAAGGCTAAGAGCCTGAAATTGTATTGTAACCGTTTTGTTGCTGAATAATACAATGGCTCAATCTTTGGAGTGTGGGGTTTTTTATCTGAAAGGATTTTTCCCACATAAATATTTTTTCTCTAGTTTTTTGTTTTATCTTTCATGTCTGTTGGTTTGTGTAGTAGAATCTGTTAATGTTTATTGTTGAATCTACATATGTTTCTCTCAGATGGATCAATGTAGGAAATAAACTGTGTCTATTATGCATTTGGACATAGTTTTTTGTGTCTTTGAGGTAACCTAATCAAAATGAAAGTTACCGAAGGCACTACTGTATGGAGTTTTCACTAGTTGCACTCCCAAATTTCCTTACAATAATGTTACATGATCTTCTTGTTCATCGTCATCAGGATACTTTCCTATTTGAATCACTCTTTTTTCATTAAATCTATCCATTGGTATGTTTTTGGTATCTCCCATAGGAAGTGCATTTTGTTTTGAAAATCAAGGATATTCTCTTCTTTATCATCATCAACATCATTGAGTTCTTTTTCTTCATCCACTTTTTTAGCATTAACCATAGTACAAGTGACTCCTTGTTTCTTAGGGGGAGAAAATGACTTGTCATAAACTCCTAACATTTCTTTCAAAGATTCATCATCTTCAAAGTAATCCAATGATTCTTCGCATGTTGTATCAATCAATTCAGGATGCTTCAAATTGAGAGTTGTCTTAGAGGATCTACACGTTATGGTGTTAATGTTGAGTGAAGGTCTTTGCATTGATTTCATTATCTTAAAAGGACAATATTCAAGACCACTTTTTTTTTCTTGTGAGTTAGGCTCTTTAGGAACACATATGCCTTATTCTTTTCTACCACATCCTTTTCCACTATAACCAATTTGTTTCAAGAGATCATAACCTATTCCATAATGTTTTTCCATCTCTTATGTATTTGGTGGATTTTTATAGTCTATTTCATCAAAGTTTGTTGTATAAATTGTGTCTTCTTCTAAAGTGGATGAAATAGATGCTTGTGAGGGTTTTTCCAAGTTTTGTGTTAACATTACCATTGATTCTTTTTCATTTTTCAGGTTATTTTGTTGTCATCTTGTATTCTCCCATGAATGTTGGTATTAAGGAACCCCAATCATCTTCTAATAAATGTGTGACTTCTTTAATATTCTTCTCTTTTTCTTGTTCTTGCGTGATTCAAATTTTAAAGTTGGTATCAATGTTTCCATAGGACTTTGTTTATGTTTCTCAGTGTACAAACAACTTTCAAGTTCAGGGTTAGCCTTGAGTGTGTAAAATTTATTGTTGTAAACATACCTCATTAAATGATGAACTGTTAAAGGGACCACCTAATTTCATGAATCCATGGTCTTCCTAAAATAAGATTATATGAAATATCAATAGGCATAACATGGATAGTAGTTTTCAATGCATCTCTCCTAATGATAACAGGTAATGTAATCACGCTAAGAATTTTTTTTCCCATGTTATCAAATCCATGAATGGATAACAAGTTAGGTTTAATTTTTCTCTTATCAATTCCAAGCTTATCCAAAAGGTTCATACTACACACATTCAAGGATGAGCCATTTTCAACAAGGGTTCTTTTTATTTCTTTCTTATTAATAATGAAAATGATCATGAAGGCTTAATATTGTTTTTGAAATTCCAAGTCAAATCACTTTGGTGAAAAACAATATCTAGATTAACTATATTCATTCCTTGAACTAGAGATCCCACATCATTTGGATTTCTATTAGGAGGAATCACAACTTGCTGCAAATCTATTTGAAGCATACTATGGTAATTCAGTGAGACTTGAATAAGATCCCATAAGGATATCTTAGTAGGAGTATTCTTAAGTTGTTTAACAAGATCATAGTCCTTTCCACTATGTAAAGTCAATCAAGGAGCACTAGGAAAGATAGGTTGAGGAAATGGTAATGACATGGGAGGGGTTTGTTGTTTCCTATTGTTCCTTGTGTTATGTGTATGAGCAATGTTATTGTAACCCAATTTCTTTGAAACATTGTTGTTATCAAGTTTCCTTGTAAAGTTCAAGGTATCTCCTAGTTTTCATGGATTCTTTTTAGGTGGTTCTAGAATGAACATGCTTTTTTTTTAACTTGAGGTTATTGTGAGGGTGGGTAAAGGATAAGTTGAGGTGTGATTGCGTTGACGTCTCTATGTTGTAGTTTGTCATGACAAGCCTTAGTGGATGAACCTTGTGAGATGAAGTCCTCAAGGGATTAATCTAACATATCAAAGTCACCAATAATAAAGGGCTTGAGGGATATATTAACTTGGAAAAAGAGGTTTGACATTATCAAATAACTATGTTTTCTCCAAGAGTTTCAACAAGTTTTGTTTGTTTCTTTTTATGTTTTTGGTTTTTTTTTTGTGTTTTGTACTGATTGCAAAATGTAAATTAATCTATCTAATAATCCAATAATGTTGAAAATGAAAGAAAAGTGTAGAAACATAATACTAATTTTGGCTAAAATATGAAAGAAAATCATCTCCAAAATGTTACACAATCTAACTAAGAAATGTTTTGAATGTTCAAATAAACTATTTTAGAAATTAGGCTTTCAGATCTAGAAACTAAAACAGAAATAAAAAAGAACTCAAAATTTTCTAAAATTTTTTTATACAAGGACCCATTTTCCCTAGGTAAAATGGGTCCCATATTAGGCTTTTTTAAATTTGAATTTTTAGTTGTTGAGTTTATCCTATGTATTTTATGTTTTTGATCTATAACAAGAAGTTCTATAATAGTTTTTTCTAGATTTTTGTCTCTAAATGCAAGTTAAATCAAGGTCAAATGATGGATTATGTGACAATTTTTAAGATGCAATATGATTCTAAATTTGAAATTAAATGATTGAATGAAGATCCTAATGCAAGTACTATGCAAAATAAACTTAGATCTAATGCAATTTTTTTATTTTTTTATGATTTGAAATTATGCAAACATGCAAATTTAACTCTAAATGTAATGTTCACTAATACAAGATCAAAGAACCCTAAATGTAATGCAACTGATGTAAACCTAATTCAATTTATTTGCAAAACTTATATCTATAGTTGAAAGGACTCCAATTTTAGAATTTTGTTGTACATGGTTAGGTTCACCAAAATGAAATGATGAAAATAGGTTCACAAATTAAAATGAAGGGAAATAGGGTTATGATGGACCTATCTTCTTCTATTTAATTAGGAAATGAGATCCACACAATGAAAGGACTATCAACCTTGAGGTGAGTCAAGTCAATGTGTGAATCTATAAATTTCCCTTTTTGTAAGGATGGGGGTCTACGCCAAACAACACTTTAGGGAGAAAGATTAAAAATATAAAATAAACTCCAAAATTCACTCTATAACTTGGATTTAAAAGATTAAGCATAAAACTAATGGAACTTACAAATTTTTTGGAGGATCTAAGAGTAATAAATGTTGTGTACTGTTCAAAAGTTGTTATTCCTACAAGTTGAACAAGGACTCATTCACCCTAGGGAAAATGGACCTTGGAAGAATTTTCTAGAAAACTTTGAATCTGAGATTTAAGTTTGAGACCTAAAACTATTCCTTGTAACTTAAAAACTTTGCTCCTAGATCCAGATCTATGTAAAATTTGCAAAAAAAAATTGTTGTTCATTGGTGGCTAGGAGTTTGCCTTGTTCAAACCCCAAGTTTGGTAATTAAACCTTGATGAAGAACATAGATCTAAAACATGAAATGTGTGTGCAATCCTAACCTTAAGTGTGCCTGATATTAAGATCAAATTATATAAATAACCCCTACTCAAATCTGTTAGAATAGGGTTCCTAGATGAACATGCACAATGATAAAGATCCACTTTAGGAGATCTCAAATCACCCAAATAAGTCAAAAAATTTATTATACCTTCCTTAGGATGAAATTAGAGAGATAATAGAAGATAAAATCACTTAGGAAAGAAGTCATTAGGCTTGGATGAATGTCTTGTGCATCTCCAAAAACCTAGAATCCATCATGATCCTCTATAGGCAACTACCACCAATCCTTTGGCAATGCTTGATCTAGATATCAAAATAAGCTTAAGACCAACAAAACAACCTAAATGCTACTCCAAGACTTAAATTTTGAATGCTTATTTTTTATCTTGAATATTAATGCTTTATCTCATGTGAATTTCTCTTCCTTTTCTCTTTTCTTGTACTGTAAAATGAATGTGAGACTTAGTTTTATAGGCTTCCTATCTAATTCCCCAATTATCAGATCTTAGAAGCTGACATATGAAATTTGAACTTGAGAGATTAAAATGTCACCAAAGATATATCCAAAGTTGAGTTTAAAGTACTTAATGAGGACCCATTCACCCATGGGTGAATGGATCTTTACCTAAAGCTCTAGGACTCCTTAAATGTCAGGGAATTAATTTGATTCATAGCATTTATTCAATGTGGGTTGTGGTGTCAGTAATTAAATAAAATGAAGTAATATAGGCCTTGGGATACATAATAAATGGGTATTAGGGGACTATTAATGATATTTTTAAATGCATTAATGAAAAGGTCACCAAAATAGTTCCAAATAAGTGTGAATTGTACTTTCTCCTAGAAATGGGTACAATTTTCTACACTACAAAAGTATGATCGGATTTCATCTTTCTATAAACCCTAGTTAGGTTAGGGTTAGGTTTTTTTTTCAATTTTGAGTTATGCATGCACTATAAAGGAAATATTTATATAATTTTGAAGGATTCTTCCCTAGAATTTCTTTGGTAGACTTATGCAGTTTTAGCACTCTCTGTAGCTACAAAATTGGCTTATGCCTCTATGTTAATAAAATTACTATTTTTCACCTTTTCTCCATGCTTGCATTCTATGTAACATTTGATACCTCTTTGCATGCATGAGCTTTCATCAATTTTATTGGTTATATGATTGTGCTAATCTATTGTAGGTGTCAATTATAGATAATATTCATCCTTGAAATCTTTCAAAACCTAGCCTCCATGTGTTTCCCTCATCAAACTAGTAAAAATAGAGATTTGTGTGAGCTCTTTTGGTGATTTTATCAATACTATATACAATTAGAAGCAAGAAGAAACAATAAATTTGATGCATCACCTTTCCATTACTTTTGTACTTTTATCTTTTCCCTTTCATCTACAAGTCCTTAGTTTAGAGTTTATTGAGGTTGGGTCAGATCAGTCCTCTTTTGCACCTAGTTTACAAAGGAATTTAGCCTTCTTTGGAGATTTAACCTTGATTTTAAGGTCCCACAGTTCAAGATTATTTCCATTGTATCACTAAAACATTAGATTCCATGTTTAAAAAGGTGCATTTCATGTGACAAATTTTTTTTGGCACACTCGGTGGGACTGAAGAATTTTCTTTTTTACCATTATTGAGGGAGTGGTATTGCTCTCAATAATCCAACCTTGAAGAGGCACACAATCAAATTACCTGGTGACTTTGCATTCAAAAGAAGACTTTACATCAAAGTTGGCGATTTTGTTGAGGGAAGACTCTTGATTGCAAAAGTAGATCTATGAATTCATTCCAAGAATCCAAAAAAGATCTTCAAGAGGTATTTTTCAATATACACAAATTTCTTTTGCTGCCCCTAGAAGAGCTAGGAATTATTTTTTTCCTATTAGAGGAAGAAGAAGAAATAGAAGTTTAAGCCGTTCTCCTAGGGCTCAATCTACACCATCATTGGGTACATTGTTCCTTGTTAGAAAAACTACTTCCCAAACACAAAGAAACCTATTTGTAATGGCTAGAAATATTCCTTTTATACCTTTTAATGGAGGTATCCCACTAAATTTGTAGCAACATGATGACATTGCTATGGCTACATTAAAATGTCTCCCATTTTTTAATGGAGAAGACCATGTCACCCCTATTAAACATATTAGGTGCATGGCTTCCCTATGCACATTTGACAATGTTACTGAAGAAAATGTAGCCTTTAGAGTTTTGGTTGTCTTATTCAAAGGCAAGTCTTTGTAGTGGTTTAGAGGTTTAGAAGTGAATTCTATCACTACATGGGATGAGTTAGGAGACAATATTTTTAAATTTTTTGAGGATAAATCAAATAATTTGTCTTTCATGGAGTAGCTAGCAATAATTAAAAGAGATCCTCATGAGCACATGACAAATTTCAAATTTCACTTTCAAAAGACCTAGGATAGAATCCCACCTTTTGTGAGACCTTTAGCTCAATATGCCTTCCTACATGTTTTGAGGTCTCTAAATAGTTATATTCTTGTAATGATTCAATATATGGATGCACAAACACTTCATAATGCTTATGACATGGCCATTGGAGCTAAAAATAGTGTTACACAAGCTAGAAAAATAGGCCCAAGGCCTCTAATACCATTTTTCCCAAACATATAGCCACCATTATCTATGCCAATGTCATAAATAGCCACTCTACCAATTGCTCCTACACAAGAAAAAAGTTTCCCAACTCAATATTTTGACTTACAAGAAATTAAGGGCCTTCTCCAAAAATTTGGAAATGAGTTGGTAAATATTAAAAAGAAGAAATTTCAAAATTACAGGCCTTACCAACCCCAAAACCAAGCACCTTATCAACCAACTCAATCAAATAGGTTACCTTACCAAGAAAATAATCAAGGCCAAAAGAAAGCCCTTGACCCAAGACCCTTTCAAACATATAATCCAAGTGCAAAAAGCACATCCAAATAATTAGTACCCATACAAAAAACCTTGCTCAAGATTATGAGTGGTGTTTTCCTTGTAATCAACCTCATAATCAGTCTACTCATTCAAATGGGGTGATTAATCAAGCATTTGTGGTGCAAAGTGCACATAGTTTACAACCAATTACATTAGATGAAACACCTTTACAATAGCAAGAGCAATTTCCAATTGATACTACACTGCTAAATTGGAAAGGAGTGGAGTTTTGTGGGGTTAACCAAGATCATAATTCTATAGAATCCAAGACAAGAAGTAAGAGAATAGATGTGGTGATAGGGAAACCAATGAATATGGAGTCTCTTCAACCTCCTAGATTAGATCAAGAAGTTTTCAACCCATCTGCACCTCATGAAGCACAAGTCCAACAAAAGAAGCAACTTGGGATCCAATCTCAAGCAACCCATTTACAAGGAGATGATACTATTACAAAATATCAATAGAAGGAAAGCCCCACTCCTTTTAATATTCTTTATTATATGAAAAGATCCAATGTTAGTATGTCTATGTGGGATTCTTTGTCTATCCCTAGATAATAATATTAGTTGCAAGCTACCCTATCAGATGTAAGAACATGAAAAGAGATCTCAACTAGCCAAGATAAGGTTTTATTGACCAATACATCCCAAAACATCAAGGAACAACCAAAAAAAGAGGTCAACCCACCACTATTTTGTGTCTCTAATCATAGGAGGAAAATTGGTACATAATTGTATGATTGAATTAGGACCTAGTAGCTCCATGATGCCTAAATAGATTGTAGATAGATTGGGTATTGATTATCAGCCTCTTAAGAAAGGATTAGTCTAGCTTTATGGGACAAATATTAAAAATATAGGTATCATAAAATACCTAGGCCTTACCTTGCATGCATACCCTAATTTTTCCATCCCATAATATGTCTATGTGATTGACTTGACACCTTATTTTTCTCTTTTCCTTTCAAGGGAGTTCACCTCTAAAATAGGTGGTTATTTATCTTCATAATAGTCACATATGTTGTTCAACAAGAGATATGGAACCAAAGTGACTATTAAGTATGAATATATAGCAAAGGATCACATAGAGCCATGTGTACCTTGTATGGAAAATGTTAGTTGTGATTTTTTTAATAATGATGAGCATGTTGTTGCTCAAGAGCCAAGTACCCAAACTGAAGATATCCTTGTTATTATTTTGGAAGTAGGAGTAGGTTTTTCTTGGTCCATGAGCTAGAATCATTCATTCCTAATCTCCAAAAGAGTGAGAAGTTGCATGAGAAACAACAAACTGAGATTTGGAAAATATTTTTTGATGGTCCAATAAGTAGACATGGAGTTGGTGAGGGTGCCATGCTTATATCTCCATAAGGTGAAAATTATTAATCAAATTTTTAGTACTCTTTTAGTTGTATTAATAACACAACTAAGTATGAAAGTTTGATTCAAGTTCTGGATTAGGAAAGGAAAAGTAATATAGTATTCCTACAAGTATTTGGAGATAATGAATTGATTGTGAACCAGGTAAGAGGTTTACATTTGACCAAAAAATTACTTGATCAAGTTATATAAACATAAGGTATGGGATATGATAGAAGAGTTTGATGCTTTCAATATGTTATCCATACCTAGAAATTAGAATAAGCATGTTGATATATTGGTTTTCATAGGTGCTTAATTTGATATTCCAAATGATGCCAAGAGTGATAAAGTACAACAACATGTCAAGGTGGTTGAAAGGCCATCAATTCCTAATAGTGATGTGCATTGGCAAGTGTTTGACAATGACAAATAAATCATTAAATTCTTGATTGAAGAAGCTAAGTTTTCAGCTAGTAATCAACAAAAGTTGCAGCAACAATATGGTGAACAAAATATTTAGCTGAGGTCAAATAAGTTACCAAAGGGATTGGTAACCATCAAATCCATCTTCAACACAAATGAACAAGTAACAAAGGAGAGGCCCAACATGTTGGTTAAATAGGAACACTATTAACCTTTTGAAAATTTCAAAGATTAACTCCTTAAAATTAGCAAGATTTATACTAAGGAAGAAAGAGATGCATTTATTGCACATTTTCAAGAATATGCTGAAATATTTCCTTGGGAATACAATGATTTGAAAGGATTTAACCCTGAGGCAAAACATACCATAGAAATGGAACCCAATGCAAAACAAATAAGGAAGAAGTAAGGGCCTTTGAATCCAAAGCTTGAACATCTCATGAAGAAAGAATTGTGCAAGCTGATTGAAGGTATTATCATTTTCCCTATTAAGCACACATCAAGGGTGTCTAACTTAGTACCTATGAGGAAAAATAATGGATAAATTAGATTGTGTGGAATTTAGGGACTTAAATAGAGCTTCACTTAAAGATTATTATCCATTCCCTCTATGGAGAAAATATTACAAGTTGTATCAAGTTTATAGAGTTTCTCATTGCTAGATGGATTTTTTGGTTATAACCAAATATTGGTTAAAGAGAAGGACCAATACAAGATATAATTCACTACCAAGTGGGGTACCATGGCATACAAGAAGATTCATTTTGGATTATCTAATATTGGGGAAACTTTCCAAAGAGAAATGGATATGGATTTGCAGGGTCTCATGAACAAGATTGTCCTTGTTTATTTGGATGATATTACTATTTTCTCAAAGGAAGAAAAGAATAATTTTTATCATCTAAGGCATATTTTTGAAATATGTAGGGAATATGATGTATCCCTCAATCCAAACAAATGCATATTTTTTTATTCATGAGGGTAAGATACTTGGTTATGTGGTGTCAAAAATGGTATTGCAATTGATCCTAAAAGGGTGAGTTCCATTTTAACACTACCTTTTCCTAGCCATAAAAGGGGTTTACAAAGTTTCATAGGAAAGATTAACTTTTTTAGGAGGCTTATACCAAATATTGCCAACTTTTTGAAGCCAATAATAGCCATGCTAAAGAAGAATATGGACTTTAAATGGAATGGGAAAGGGAAATAAATTTTAAGGCCATAAAGGAGGCCATCGTAGTAGCACCTACATTAGTAAATTCTTACTTTTCTAAGGATTTTATCCTCTATTCTTATGGAAACAAGGATACCACCGTTTCTATTCTAGTTCAGAAGAATGAGAAAAATTTGGATCATCCCATAGCCTTTTTTAGTTAGGGTCTAGAAGGTTATGAGAAAAGGTATTATTTTATTGATGGGAATGTTCTTGCTATCATTAGAAGTATAAATAATTTTAGGAATTTCATTTCCAACAACAAGATTCAATTGATGGTTGCTCATCCTAGTGTCAAAGAATTTCTTTTGAGTAAAGATATAAATGATAAAAGGGTAGGTTGGATAACCAAAGTGAAGGAGTATGATGTTGAAATAAAGATCACAAAGCTTGTGAGGTAAAGGTTTATTTGAGTAGCTAGCTAGTGACATGGAAGATACCAAACAAGAAATTATGGAGGTTGTCCTATCTATCCAACAATAGTCTCAAACAACTGCACATACTTCCCCTACAAGTTGGGTGAAAAATATGGCTCACTTTCTCCAAACTAGTGAGTGTCCACAAGGAATGGATATTGCTAAGAGAATGTATTTCATAATACAATCCATCATATATGTAGTACTTAATGGTATAAACATGAAATATGTCAATGGTGTGTTGCTCAGATGCATTGATGTTGAGCAAGTTGATAGAGTGCTTAAATAGTTCCATGATGGGGAAACTGGAAGAAATTTTGTACCAAGAACTACATCCCTAAAAATAATGAGGGTGGGTTATTATTGGCCTAGTTTATTCAAGGATACCCATGTTTGGGTAAGAAAATGTAAGAAATGTGCCTTCTTCTCTAGGAAAGAGAGATTGGCTTACCTTCCTTTGTAGCCCATCTAGGTAGTGTAGTGTTTCATAAAGTGGGGCATTAATTTTATTGGAGCTATCAACCCACCTTCTAGTGTAGGTAATAAGTGGGTCCTCACTTCCACTGATTATTTCACCAGGTAGAATAAGGTTGTAGCATTGAAGGAGGATAATGATTATAATGTACTAAATTTTTATGATGATTTGGTGACCAAGTTTGGAGTGCTTGATTCAATTATTTTTTATATTGCTTTAGCTTTTGTTGGCATAAAATTAAGTGAATGGGCTATTAGGAATGACATCTACCTGAGTACCTCATCAAACTATTACCCTCAGGGAAATAGTTTTGTTTTGTCAGTAAATAAGAACCTAATAAGGATCATCATGAGGACTATGGAAGATAATCAAAGATATTAGCATACAAGGTTAAAATCTACCCTATGGGTAGATAGAATTACTCCAAAGAGATTCCTTGGAAATTCCCCATATATATTGGTTTATGGAAAGGAAGCAAGGATGCCCTTATTAATTGAATTACCAACTATTGAATTGGATAAAAAATTGGAGATGTTACAAGGAGAATATCCAATGATGATTATATATACTCAGTTGATGGAGTTAGAAGAAATCAAAGATAAAGAAATGAGGAAAATATAAGGGCACCAAAATCAAGTCAAGAGGTCTTTTGATGAAAACACAAGCCCTAAGGTTTTCAAAGAGGGGGATGTAGTCCTCAAATTGGATGAATTTAAGAGAAATCTTGGAAGGTATACAAAATTTAATTCCATGTGGAGCAACCCATACATTATTTTTGAATGCAAGCAACATAATGCCATCCAACTATCAAAAATCAATGGAGAGGAACTGCCAATTGTAGTTAATGGGATCCATCTCAAACAGTATTATTGAGGTAATTGTTTCAACTTTTTATACATACCAATTTAGGTTTCTTACATTCCATGAAGTGATTTTTACACCCCGCATTCTCCTTACTGGATTGCATTCTTTAGATTTTCTATCTTCTTCCAGGTGAAACATGCACATGTCTTGTTTTATTTTCCCTTGGTTGAACACATTTGTTGCAATAACTTGTATGAATCTATACCAAATGGATTTGATAAGGATATTGAATTTTATGATTAGCAGGAAATCATCCTAGAAAGTCACCACGAATGTTTCCATTTTGTACATCACCATTTGATGCCCATCATTTATTTTTGATCAGAGAGATCATATATGTGCATCTTGTTGAAATCTTTTGAACATGACAACTGAAAGGAGGGTGAATCAGTTGCCACAAATTTAATCTTTTAATTCAATCAATAATTTTTTTTAACACTACTTAAATGATTAATCATCAAATGCTAATGCAAAAACTTAAATCCAACACATAAACACAATAACACTAGATTTATTTGGAAAAACCAATAAGGGAAAAATGACAATGAGGATTAACTCACACTATAGAGAATATCAAAATCAATTAAAAGAGGCTCACTACCTGAGAAAAAAGGCTCACTTCCAAAACAAGGACTCACTGTCCATCAGGGCTATCAACCAAGAGGGATCACTGCCACAAAGATACAAAGAAGAAAAATAAGAATTGTTACAAAGAGAATACAATCTCAATACAACAAAGGATTCCACCACAATCACTCAAAAACATGCATGAATGATAGAGTTCACCATCTGCTCATTGCATCTAAAAACTCAAGATCTGGGCTTTGCACTAATTTACCACTCACATCACACACACTCACTAGATAGCATCAATGTCACATCTATCTTCTTTTTTTTCTTTTCACTTATCTCTCTTCTTCGCTCTTGTATATTTTCACCACTAACTCATCATGCATTTATAATATATTCAATTTTGAAACATATCCAAAGTTGGCCATCCAAATTCAAATTCAAATTAGGTATGTGCCAAAACATCCTAGGGTGAAATTATAATGAGGGTGAACCAAATGCACCTTCATCAGGACCCAAATAGATCCAACACACTTCACTATCTTTGAAAGTAGTGTTCAACACAAGGTCACCCAAACTAGTGTAAATCACATAGAACCATTAAGTGCATACCTTCTAGATACTGAAATTATCTTCAACATAATAAAGGAAACTCAACTCTAGATCCTCAAGTCATAATACTTCATTAAAGATAAATTTGGACCAACAACATTTCTCCTAGACCTCAACGAGAAACATAGAAAGCCACAGTTCACAACTAGTGACCATAACTTGCATTTTACAATGAATCAATAGCTAAAAATATAGATATAACATCTTCCAACAACAATGATCAACATATTTGAACCACACAAACATAGGAGAAACAAAGTGAAAAACCCAAAGTAACCACTCAACATATCTTCATTACAATTTTCTCAATATCCTTGACATATACAACCAACAACCTATATCCATGACACTAATGACAACAACAATTAGTTGATAACCAATTTACCAGTTGACATCAATGACAACACCTTCAATATTTCCAATCTTGCAAAAATCTCCCCCTTTGTCATTGATGGAAACACATCATATGAAAAACCATCAAAGACACCATACTAGCTCTGAATACCCTTCTCAAGATTTGTCTTTCTATTTCTCCCCCTTAGTAGATGATCTCTTGTATTCTTCCTCTTTTTGTTCACATTCTTCCTCTCCTTTTTCTCTTCTTTTTATTTTATTTTTTCACATACTTCCTCTTCCCCTTTGAAATCAATGGAAAAGGAAAAAGATATTTTACATTGATTTCTCCTTTGATATGAAAAATAGAATACAATGACAACACCTAACACTACCTGCTCCCCCTAAGAGCTAGCCACCAAAACATCATTCTAGAAGAAAGATTGATCCATAGATCCACCAAACTGATGCATTTCCATATGCATCTAGTTCAAGAAAAGAGGTGAAATGACCCCTAACTTCTAAAGATACTCAAAAGTATCTTTAGGAAGATCATTCATGAAAATATCAACCACTTGATCCTTCATCAGAACATACTCAAGATTTACTTCATTCTCTATGACCTTTTCGCTCAAGAAATGATACCAAATAGATATATGTTTTATCCTTGAGGGTATGTGTAGGATCATCATGGAAAAAATAGGCCCTTAGGTGGCAAAAAATTCAAAAAAATTAGAGTTAGGAAACTTTATGTAAAAACTTGAATAAGTTATCTATATTATTTCAAAAATATGTAAGAATAGAATTTGTAGCAAATTGAATGTAGTTTCTAAAAGTTACTAGGTTTATTTAAAAAGAAAAATCTATTTGGTGGTAATTTGAAATTTCAATGTAGTAGTACTTAAATTTCAGGGAAAAAATAAGTAGGTGTCTGTCTGACCACCCTAACCACAATAAAATAATAATATTTTTTTATAATATTTTAGATATAAGTAGATCGGATGTGATGCATATTTTTTTGTAATTTTTTCCAAGTAAATAATTAATTATGATTTTTAATTATAACTTTTAAAAAATATAAAAACTTATGTCGACCACCTTAGCTTGGTCAAAACTTCATGAAATTCAATTTTTTTTTTTAATCCTATATTATGAAGCATAGAATGTGACACATGTTTTGGATTCAAAAATGTGATACCGTTGAAATCTATAGATGTTTTTCAATCAGCCTATCAATCGGGACTGTAGTCATAATTCAAATAGAAAATGAATAATAAATATTTATTAAATTCAAAGTAAAGCATAATTTATATTGGTGGAAAGCTAAGAATCTCCTTTAAAAACCTTTTTCATTTCATCAATTTTGGGTTAAAAAAAATATTCGTCAACCACATACCCTACACACACCCATCATATCACCACTTTTTGGCCCATCATGATCCTGCACATACCCTTGAGTGCATCACAAGATTCTTCAAAATTTTAATTGCATGTGTATTATCACAAAAAATAGATATAGGATCATCATACACCACTATGATATCTTTCAATGTTTGTTTCATCCATAGAACTTGTGTATAACAAGATGCAACAACAATATACTTAGCTTTAGCAATAGACAAGGAGACTAAATCTTGCTTTTTACTCAATCATGCCACTAATTTGCATATAATAAATAATACACCACCACTTTGTACTCTTTTTGTCATCTACACATCCAACCCAATCTACATCTGTATAGGCACTTAAGGTAAATTCAATATCTCTAGGATACCATAATCCATAATATAGAGTGCCATTCAAATATTTGAAAATTATTTTAACAACAACAACATTTGTTTCCTTAGGATTTTCTTGAAATCTAGCCACAATACAAACAACATGCATGATATATGGTCTAGTAGCAGTCAAATATAATAGTCCACCAATTATAGATCTATAGTTGATCTAATTAGCCCTAGGTGAATCATCTTTACCTAATTTGCAACCAGTCACCATAGGAGTACATACCAGTTTGGAATCATCCATCCCAAACTTCTTCAACATCTCTCTCACATACTTAGAATATGAAAAAAAAAATCATTTCTTTGTTTGATTAATCTGTAGCCCAAGAAATAAATTCATCTCTCTAAACATAGACATTTCAAATTATTTTTGTATCTATTCCAAAAACATCTGATACATATTTTAATTTCCTCCAAAGCTAATGTCATCAACATACACAACTATAATCAATATTTTATCATTTTCAATATTAAAATATAGATTACTATCTACCATACCTTTGTTGAAACCTTATTGAATCAGGTACCTATCCAACCTTGCATACCAAGTTCTAGGAGCTTGATTCAATCCATATAAATCTTTTTGAACAATCTACACACCATATCTAGTTGATATGTCAACTGAAATCCTTCTAGTTGTTCCATGTAGACTTCTTCCTCTAACTCACCATCCAAAAATGTTTACTTGGCATCCATCTGATAGACCTTAAAATCTTTATGAGTAGCAAATGCTAAGCACATCCTTATAGCTTCCATTCTTACTACTGGAGAAAATTTTTCCTAAAAATCTATTCCTTCTACTTGTGAGTAACCTTTACACACAAGCCTTTCTTTGTTTTGAAAGACTTCTCCATTCTCATTTAGCTTATTTCTAAATACCGACTTTGATCAAATAATGTTTTTATCTACTAGTCTTGGGACCAATTCCCAATTTTGATTCTTCTCAATCTACATAAATTCTTCTTTCATAGCATCCATCTAATTTTCATATTTACAAGCTTCACTTATAGGCTTTCGTTCAATCTTAGAAAGTAAACACAAATTCACTTCAATGACAACTTTGCTTCTAGTTAATACATCTTTTTCCTTTTAACCAATAATTTGACTTTCTGAATGATTCTTTTGTACATATCTAGGTGTCTTAGGTGACACCACTAGATCATCTTCTTCTCTTTCATTTTCTTCATCCTACCTCTCTTGCTCATCCTTTTCTTGTTCTTCAATCTCTTCTATTCTTACACAATCAGGTTCATCAAATACATATCCATCAATGTCAACAAAATTCTGCATTGTCTCATCAACCTTGAAATTTTCACCCTCTGCAACTTTCTCAGTATTTTATTGAAACAATTGTATGTGTTGCTATTAGTAGAATATCCAAGAAAAATTCCTTCATCACTTCTTGCATTAGAATTTCCCAAAGTTTCATCTCTTTTGATATAACACTTGCTTCTGAATACCTTGAAATATTTAATAGTAGGAATTGTTCCATGCCATAGCTCATAGGGAGTCTTTGTATTATTTGCTCTTGCTTGAACTTGATTGAATACATAAACAACGGTATGAATAGATTCTTTCCAATAAAATTCCCATAAACCAACCTCAGTAATCGTTGATCTGGAAACCTCTTGAACCAATTCAACAACTCCATTCTACTGAGGAGTTTTTGGGGAAAATAATTATCTTTATTCCATGCACTTCAAAAAAAATATTAAACTCATGGGAGGCGAATTCTCCACCTGTGTTAGACCTTAAGCATTTTATCTTCAATTTTACTTCATTTTCAACCATAGCTTTGAATATCTTGAATCTATATAATGCATCTAATTTCTCTCTAAGAAATGTAACAAATGTATATCTAGAATAATCATCAATTAAAAGCATAAAGTACCTTTCACCAAGTACAATTTTCACTCTTGTAGGACCACATAGATATTCACTTATAAGCTTTGGCTCAATCTTTGAAAGTAAACATAGATTCACTTCAACGACAACTTTGCTACTAGTTAATACACCTTTTTCCTTGTCACCAATATTCTAACTTTCTAAATGATTCTTTTGTACATATCTAGGTGTCTTAGGTTACACCATTAGAGAATCTTCTTCTCTTTCATTTTCTTCATCCTACCTCTCTTGCTCATCCTTTTCCTATTCTTCAATCTCTTCTATTCTTACACAATCAGGTTCATCAAATACATATCCATCAATGCCAACAAAATTCTACATTGTATCATCAACCTTAAAATTTGCACTCTCTAGAACTTTCTCAGTGTTTTATTGAAACATTTGTATGTGTTGCTATTAGTAGAATATCCAAGAAAAATTCCTTCATCACTTCTTGCATTAGAATTTCCCAAAGTTTCTTCACCTCTTTTGATATAACACTTGCTTTTGAATACCTTGAAATATTTAACAGTAGCAATTCTTCCATGCCATAGCTCATAGGGAGTCTTTGTACTATTTTGTCTTGCTTGAACTCGATTGAATACATAAACAACATTATGAATATATTCTTTCCAATAAAATTTCCATAAACCAGCCTCAGTAATTGTTGATCTAGCAGCCTCTTGAACCATTCTATTTTTCAATTCAACAACTCCATTCTACTGAGGAGTTTTTGGGAAAAATAATTTTGTTTATTCCATACACTTCAAAAAACATATTAAACTCATGGGAGGCGAATTCTCCACCTCTACTAGACCTTAAGAATTTTATCTTCAATTTTACTTCATTTTCAATTATAGCTTTGAATATCTTGAATCTATATAATGCATCTGATTTCTCTCTACGAAATGTAACCCATGTATATCTAGAATAATCATCAATTAAAAGCATAAAGTACCTTTCAACAAGTATAATTTTTACTCTTGTAGGACCACAAATATTTGTATGAACTAAATCAAGTAGTTTGATAGTAGACTATTCCTCTGATCTGTAATGATTTCTTGCTTGCGTTCCAAACTGACAATTTCTGCACATAGCAATAATAGGCTTTGTAATTATTGGTAGATCTCTCATAGCCTTAACAACACTAATTATCACCAAGCTATAAAAATTCATGTGACACATTCTCTGATGCCATAACCAACTATCATTAATTTGATTCATAAAGCATCATCCATCAACACCCTTAAGTTGACAGATATTTCCTTCATATTTCTTTCATGTAGCAATCAATTTTTTAAATCCTTTCTAGATATCACATCATTCATCCTCAAACATAAGATCATATCCCTTTCTTCACATATGACCAACACTTAAGATATTATTCCTTAAACCCTTAACATAGTAGACATCATCAGTATGATGCTTTCCATCAAAACTTACTAAACCTATCCCATAGATTTTAGCACCAGTATCATCTCCAAACATAACCAAGCCTCCATCATATTTTTCAAGATTTAAAAACTTAATTTTATCACCAGTCATGTGATGTAAACAACCACTATCAACTACCCAATATTTTTTCTTGTTTATCATGTAGGACAGAGATAAATGTACCTTCATTTTTCTCCTTCTCCATAGGGCTTTCCTTTACTTATTTTTTAGAATTAGTAGTAGGTTCATCCTTAATCACCAAGAACAAGAATTCATTATCATTAGGATCTTCATACTCAAAATATTCATTAGATATACTAGCATTCTCATTCACATTATATGCTCTATTAATCTTCTTTACTTTCTTTTCTTTCTCATATCTTTCTTTATTCTTTTCAACTCTTTCTAGACATTTTACAACATAATGACCTATTTATCCACAACTGAAGCACTTAAGGGGTAACTTACCTTCATACTTGTTGGAGCCTTTCCTCATCCTTCTCGCAAAGTTAGATTCTATTTTATCAAGGTTTTCTTCATTTGGATCTTCAGCTTTTGTAGCCTTAAAAGCAATCTCTGATTTGCATCCATTCCTTACATACCGACCACTATCTCATCCAATCTCTGTACATAAGCTTTAACATTATCATCTTAATACATATGTAGAAGCTCAAACTGTGTCTCCAAATTCTACAATTTCACCTCTTTAACTCTTTCATCACCTTCATTCACTCTTTCCAAAGCATACCAGACTTAGCAATCTTCAAATTTTGAGCCTTAATCAACTTTTTATGTACCAAACTATTCTTCAATATGTATTTCACCTTATCGTTGGCTTCATGTGATTTGATCTCATTAGGTGTACTTGGACCATTAGCAAGAGGAGTTTAAGTATTCTTGTAAGCTTTCTCCACATCATATCAACAATACTCTAGATATTCTTCCATCAATATTTTCTAGATAGGATAGTTAGTTCCATCGAGCCTCAAATAATCATAAATCATTTTTCCAGCCATCCCAAAATTTCCTCAAGTGGTTAATCTCTTCACCAAGGAACTTGGATCTGATACCAATTGTTGAATAGGATAGCTAAGAGGGGGGTGAATCAGTTATCACAGATTTAAACTTTTAATTCAATCACCAGAACTAATTCTTAACACTACTTAAATGATTAATCATCAAATGCTAATGCAAAATTAAATCCAGCACATAAACATAATAACACTTGATTTACATGGAAAACCCAATAAGGGAAAAACCATGGTGAGGAATAAATCACACTATAGAGAATATCAAAATTGATTACAAGAGGCTCAGTGCCTGAGAAACAAGGCTCACTGCCAAAACAAGGACACACTATCCAACAAGGCTATCAACCCGAATGACTCACTGCCTCAGAGATACAAAGAAGAAAAAGAAGACTCATTATAGAGAGAAGAAAATATCAATGCAACAAAGGATTCCACCACAATCACTTAGACATGCATGAATGATAGAGTTCACCATCTTCTCACTACATCTGAAAACCCAACATTTAGGATTCACACTGATCTTCCACACTCACATCACAAACACTCACTGATTTGCATCAATTTCACATCTATCCCCTCTTTTTATTTTCACTTATCTCTCTTCTTCGCTCTTGTATATTTTTCACCACTAACTCATATTGTATTTATACTATATTCAACTTTGAAACATATCCAAAGTCATCCATCCAAATTCAAATTCAAAGTAGTTTAGTGCCAAAACATCCTAGGGTGGAATTAGAATGAGGGTGACCCAAACAAACACTTTATTAGGACCCAAATAGATCCAACATGCTTCACTAACTTTGAAAGTAGTGTTCAACACAAGGTTGGCCCAACCAGTGTAAAACACATAGAACCATTAAGCACGAACCTTCCAAATACCAAAATTATCTTCAACACCATCAAGGAAATTTAGTTCTAGAACCACAACCCATAAGACTTCATCAAAGAGAAATCTAGACCAACAAGATTTCTCTTGGATCTCAACTAGAAATACAAAAAACCATAGTTCACAACTAGTGAACATAACTTGCACTATACAATGAATCAACAACTAAAAACTTAGATATAGCATCTTCCACCAACCATGATCAACATATTTAAACTAGAACAAACATAGGTGCAAATCTAGAGTAAAATCTAGAGCAACCACTCAATATATCTTCATTAAAATTTTCTCAATATCCTCGACATATACAAGCAACAATATATATCCATGACACTAATGACAACAACAATTAGTTGATAATCAATTGACCAGTTGACATCAATGACAACACCTTCAATATTTCCATTCTTAAAATAAAATTTATGTTTATTTTTATGTTTTATGGTTTTTGAGGTTTCAAAATTCTTCAATTGTATCAAATTAAGGTTTCTTCTTCTACAATTTTGTGCCTTCCAAAACACCCTCATATGCTTTAACCCTTAAAACCTAATTTTAGCATATAATTTTTCTATATTTCTTTGTTGACTTGCTATGTCTAGTTCTTAGCCATTCAAGTTATGACTTATGTCTAGGTTTCCATCAGTTTATTGGCCCCCTAGTCCCATTCTACCATTTGTGTCATGCCTCTTCACAAGGTCTAGCTATGTGCAATCCCTCAACATTATTTTTCCATGCTATACCTTTTCCTTTGTGAAATATCATTTTCATCCAAATGCCTAGGTGAGGACCCCTTTTCAAATCAACCTTCTGAGCATGTGCTACTTATTCCACCTAAGAGTTTTTTCCTCTACTTAGCTTGCACCACATGGTGGTTTCTTATTATATTTCACGCTTACTTTGCATCACATTTTTCTCTCCCTTCACTGGTTCCCTTTGTGTGATATGCAATGGTTATAGACCAACAACTCAAGATAAAATATGGAAATCAATGGTCATTGCATAAGTTCAATACATCACATTTGTGTCTCATGGAGGCTAGAGTCTTTTTTGCGATATGTGATGAAGACTAGTCAATGACTCAAATTCAAAGGGAGTGATCTAAAAAATATCACAAAAGTTATTCACATTGTAGTTTGTAATTGAATCACCGATACCTTTTCTACAATGTGTGATGGTGAAGTTATATGTTGGGGGAATATTCCTATGGCTAGCTAGTGGTAGCTTGATGTCTTGTGGTATCATGGTTAGTCCTCAATTTGGGCCATATGGGGGTGGAGTGTGACAATAGCAAGGACATGTGGAGGATGTTTATTACATCACTATCTTCTAGTGCATCATGTTTTCATATCATGAAGTTGGAAATCAAGCAATGATGTGCGATGTTCAGAAATCAATCTTTGATGAGAGAGATGTTGAACATTTAGAATATTGAGCAGGGGGGTGATTCAATATTCTATTAATTTTTTATCATAACTTATCCAATCATCAAACATATTAACTAAAATAAGAAATGAAAGCATGAATCATTCGCAAAGTAAAAAAACACATGAACACTAGGATTTTTATGTGGAAAACCCCAAAAGGGAAAAACCATGGTGAGGGCTAGCTCACGATATATTATATATAGATATAGTATATTATAGGGCCTCATTGCTAGGACAAATTATCCTTGAAAGGATCATAGCTAGAGCTAAGTACAATACAAAAGTGGTGGTTCATTGACAAAGTATTAACTAATACAAAGTGCACCTTCCTTTTTTTGTATTTAAATTCCTTTAAAGCTTTGAATATGAAGTATTGTTGTGCTTAGCAATTTGCTCAATAAATCTGCTTTGATTTTGAACTCTTTACCATTGAATTCACATGTTCACATCATATGATACCACTCACACTTGATATGTAATTTATGACCATTATTTATCATTCCTTTTTCTACACTCCTCAATTCTAAAATTTATCTCATATATATACCTAAATACATCCACGCACATCAATTAGGTCGACCTAATTATATGTAAACAAAAATAATCCAAAATGGCTTTTGTCAACACCACACATGATTCAAAATCCTCTTCATACCCAAGTAATCTGTACAATACTTAATTTAGGTTGGCATGAATCTAAAATAGATCTAACTTACACAATGTATATTCCTTTTCAACATATATCATGTATTAGGTGGGCCAGGGATTAGACCTAATAACAAAAACTTCCAATCATGCACACTCTTCCCAATACATGCTAAAGGAACACAAAGACAAATAAGAGGGGGGTTGAATCAGTGGGCTAAATTTTTTAACTTTCTAAGTAGTAAGATAATGAACTTTAAAAGAAAAAACCAAAAACAAAGGAAAGGAAACTAAATCAATCACAAAAAGTGCATCCCACAACACAAGATGTATGAGGAAAAACCTAAGATGGGAAAAAACCTTGGTGAGAATAGTTGTTAGAGGCTACTGCTCCAATCTAGCCTCACAATGAAAACATCTTCAGTTACAATATAAGGACACTAACCCAAAGGAACACCAATTCCTAGTTTATGAGCACTGACTCAAAGGAGCTCCTACCCCTAATCTAAGCACCCACTCAGATGAGTTAACAATAAGATATTTTGTTTACAAATTTAGTATCATGTTACAAATGAAGTTTTGTAGCTCAAAAGATTTATGCACTTATGTTAAACTTGTCGTCCTCAAACAACCTTTGGTTTTCAATTATCAACTAACTCGACAAGTCTTCTTGAATCACTCTTTGCTGCTCTCTTTTAGCTTCACACCAATCTCTATAATCTCTTTTGCATCCACATGATAAGTTCTTTTCAAATACTTATCATAGACCTTCACACTCTTCTGCAAAAATAAAAATTTAACACTCAGAAATAATACATACTCTATTTTCACAGAGTTATCTTCTCTTTTCACACCACTCTTCTCTCCACTCATACCCTCTTACTCTCACACACACCACGGAAGACAAACCAAAATGAATAACAACCTTTGATATAAATCACTCCTGTTGTTCAAAGAAAAATTTGTAGCCATAATCTTTAAACAAATAATTCTACAACACTTTTTTAGTAACTTTCTGACCATTCTGTAGCAATTTTCTTGCAAATTTTTGATAAATTTCTATAGTAGTATGTAGAACATTAAAAACTTAAATCTTATTCTACTTTTTTTATTCCATCTACAAGTATTTAGTGCTCTTCTTGAGTAGCTAAAGGATTTGATGCAACTTCTTCTTTTTAGACTGGTTACCATAAATTTAAAATGTTTCTTCTTTATTTGAAATAACTTAAACATCATATTTCCTTTGCATCGATTTTCCCTAGTTCAACTATAGCTTGCAAATCTGATTGCAATGTCAAATATGCAATAAATAATTTTATCTAGGGCACCCCATAAACCAAAAAATCTTTGAATATACAGTGTTGCTACAAAAGGAAAATTTATTGCTAAGCAATGAATGAGTAAAATCATATATGCATCAAAGGTTTTCTTTTCCCAAATAAATTTGATATCAAATCTATAATAAATGGAAAACTTAATCTAGGTAATTTTCTAGACGTATGAAATTTAGAAAAAAGGATTTAAAAATATTTTCATTCAATCACTGCTACAAAAGCTTTGTTGTCAAGTAAGGAATGAAAACTAATTTCATTTGAAACATTCTAATGCAGCTCAAAGGCAAGGAAAGAAAATGAAAAACAATGAATTTTCTTTGCAGTCCATAGATTTGCACGTCATCTTGTAGCTGGCATATCATCTAAGTGTTGACAAAAGTAAATCCAATCTTCTATAGCCGCACACAACAAAAATCTATGCAAGCATAAAACCATACTAGGATAAACAATAAGTTAATCGGCCAAATCTCCACCTCTTCACAAAGTTATTACTAACACATCATCATGCCACCAATTCTCTACCATGTGAATGTCATGTCAATATTCTCTAAAGTTTTCTTTTTACATATTTAAAATATTAACCACTGCTGACTACAAATTAAGTTGTTAAGTCTATGTCGTTGTGAAGATCATGTCACTATGTAGTCATCTTCCTATCATATGAACTGCACATCACTGTAGCTATAAACTATGATGTTTTTGTAGCTATACCTATTCATGTAGTTGTGTACAAACATTGTATACCATGAGTTGACATCAATGGAAATCTAATGCCAACCAATCAAAAACTCAAATTCCAACAATCTCCCCCTTTGGAATTGATGTCAACCAATCAAATCGCTATGCTACCAATTGAAGTTTGACCTCCACATCATCTAGATAAACTTCACCTTCAAGATTCTTTCTCCCTATTTGACAACAATGGAAAAGGGTGCCATAAAGATCACTTTTAGATCAGCTACCACTTTTCTTGCATAACTTTCAAACCATCTTCTCCCCCTGTGGCATAAAACTAAATAGAAAGTTGACTGGACACACCACTTTCAAATTGTTTTCCCCTATCATGAACATAACGAGGTGCATATTTTGCATTTAAACAAAAGATAATGCATGTGCTAGCATAAAGAGAAACAATAATATTGGAAAACAATAATCCTCTTTCTTAAGAGACATGGAAAGTGTATCAAAACATTAGAAATTATTGTTAGAGTAGCATCCATCACTCCTTCAAGAAGCAACTCTCCTTTAACTTCACACTTGAGAATTCTACCCCCTGGGAGTAGAACAAAGTCAGGGATGTAGGATGATATAAAATAAGCTCCCCCTGAAACATAAACTTCCTTATCCAACTAAGTCTTAGAAGAGGGATATACAACTCCCAATCTTATTCTGAAATACTCAAATGTCTCTTTGGGCAATGGTTTGGTAAGAATATCAACTATTTTCTCACCAGTATTCACATACTCAAGTTGAACTTCTTTTTCACTCACTTTTTCTCTCAAGAAATGGGACTTAATAGCTATGTGCTTGGTCCGTGAGTGCATAACTATACTTTTAGAGATATTTATAGCACTATAATTGTCACACATAATGGAAATAGGTTCTGAATATTCTACCTAAATATCTTTTAGTGTTTGTTTCATCTAGAGAACTTGAGAACAACATGAGGTAGCAGCTATGTATTATGCTTCATTTGTAGAAAGTGAAATAGATTCTTTCTTTTTACTGTGCCAAGAGACCAATCTATCACCAAGGAAGAATGCAACTCCACTCGTGCTCTTTCTATCATCTATGCACCCATCCCAATCTGCATATGTGTAAGCTTGCAAAGTGAATTCATCATGTTTAGCATACCATAAACCATAGGTCAAACTACATTGCAAATATCTAAAAATTCTTTGTACATCATTCAAATGAGATTTCTTTGGAGAAGCTTGAAATCTAGCTACCATACAAACTACTTGTACAATATCTGGTCTAGAGGCAATAAGGTACAATAGACTACTAATCATGGATCTAAACATGGTTTGATCAACATCTAGTGAATCATCATTATTGGAAAGCTTGTACCCAATCACCATAGGTGTACTAACAGGCTTACAATCATCCATTTGAAATATTTTCAACATGCTTTTAGCATACTTGATTTATGAAATAAAAATTCCTTTATCTAATTGTGAAATTTACAAACCAAGAAAGTAGGACAGCTCACCTATCATTGATATTTAAAATTCTTGTTGCATTTGATCAATAAATTTCTTGCACAAATCGTCATGACTACCAACAAAGATGATATCATCTACATAAACAACAATGATAATCATATGATTACCTTCCACTTTTGTGTAGAGATTGTTGTCAACATATCCTCTTTTGAAGCCTTGCTAATGTAAATAGATGTCCAATCTAGAGTACCATGCTCTAGGTGCTTGTTTTAATCCATATAGAGCTTTTCTCAATCTGCACACACAACCTCCTTTCTCAGGTGACTCAAACCCTTCAGGTCATTCCATGTAGAATTCTTCTTCAAGGTTACCATTCAAGAATGTATATTTAACATCCATTTGATAAACTTTGTAGTTCTTATATGTTGAGAATGCTAAGAACATTCTAATAGCCTCTAGTCTTGCAACTGGGGAAAATTTTTCCTCAAAATATATGCTTTCAACTTGAGAATATCCCTTGCATACTAGTATAGCTTTATATCTAATCACTTTACCTTCTTCATTTACTTTGTTTCTATAGACCCATTTTGTGCCAATAATGTTCTTATCAGCTGGCCTTGGAACTAAATCCCATGTTTTGTTTCTTTCAATCTGTTGTAGCTCCTCTTTCACAACCTTTATCGAATCTTCATTCTTGTTGGCCTCATTGTAATTCTTTGGTTCTATTTCAGTTAGAAGACACAAGTTGACTTGATCCTCATTTATAGCATGTCTTCTTGTTTTCACACCACTATCTTTGCTTCCTATAATATGATCTTCATGGTGGTACTTCTAAACATACTTGCTAGGGGTTTTTTTTGGAGGATTTTCAACTACTTCATTTTCTGATTGGTCTTCACCTTCATTATGATGTTCTTCAATCTATTTTTTTGTTATTTGCCTTGACTACTACAAATATTCATCTATTCTCACATGTACACACTCAACTATTCTCACATGTTGACTATCCTAAGGATATTCCATTATCACATCTTGCATCAAAACTACCAATCCCATCATCATCTTTCTTAACGAAACACTTACTACCAAAAAAATTGAAATATTTGACAGAATGTTTCTTACCATACCATAGCTCATAAAGTTCTCTTTTGTTGTGTACTCTTAGCTAGGGTCTATTTAGTGTGTATACTTCTATATGAACAACCTCTTTCCAATTAAAATCTAGTAGGTTTTGTTGGATGTTGTGGTTTTGTTGTTGATATGTGGTTGTCATTAATGTCAACACTATTAGCATTGATGTATTGTAGGATTTATGTGTCGAGGATATTGAGAAAATTGTTAAAGAAAGAGTTGTAGGTTGACAGTGGAATAGTGAAGGTATTGAAGGTGTCTTGCTCAGTACATTGATGATTAGTCATTGTGGACTAAAGGGTTTATTGCTGAGTGTGTCTAGTTTATCCACCAAAAGTTTTAGAGGCTCGCATGAAGATTTAATCGTGTTATGAAAAATTGTATTATGATAGTTTTTTTGTGGCTTCAGTTAGTGTTCTTGATTTAAGTTGATGTGATTCTAGTAATATCAATTGTTGCAGATGCTTCTCTGATGCTTGTGGATGGCTCTAGATCATTCTCTATTTTTGTTTCATGTCCACATTATTGGTGTGCTCGTGGTCAGCGATTTTTTTTCTTGTGTGTTCAGGTTTTTATGTTCTTGGATGACATGGTGGTTGTAATGTGTTGTGGATCCTTGGAGATTAAAATTTGAAATTTTGGCATGCTTGAGGATATTGTTTTAAGTCTTCATTATGTTGTGGTTGACGGTGTTTGATTCGCATTGTAAATTTACTTGTAAATTTGGGCTGACATTGTGTATATGTTTTATATTTTGGCTGACGAAGTTGTTGATGTAAATCCATATTGTGGATACATAAGAGTAGTTGTTTGTGTGAAGTTAGTGTGTGAAGAAGTGCCAGAGAAAGAACAAGTGTGCAAATAGTGATCCAATCATTTTATTGTACAGCAGAGTGTGAAGAAGTGCCAGAGAAAGAGAAAGTGTGTGAATAAGTGATCCAATCATTCGATTGTAGAGTAAGGTGTGAACAAGTTTGAGTGAAGTGTGAAGGAGTGTTTATGTGCTTAATCGAAACTGTAATTAGGCTTTTCTAGAAGCTATTTTCTTAGTTCATATGTCATGTGGATCTAATCTGAATTGCTATAAGATAGTGTGTCTTCTTTGGGAAGTGATATCTCTTGTATTTGAGCAGTGAGCTGTAGGCAATGTGCTTGAATGCATGTGTGTTCCCATTATTCTTCATTATAATTTTAGCAGGGCATAATATTGTGGACTGACATCCACTGTGGTTTTTCCCCTAACATGGTTTCCACGTAAAAATTCTTGATGTTCTCTATGTTTTTTATGTGTTGATTGTTTATGGTTAATTGTTCATTCATTAGATCTGAGATTAAGTTAAATTAATTTTGAAAAGTTCAAATATTCTATGACAACTGATTCACCCCCCCTCTTATTTTTTTGTCCTTATTTTTCCAACAATTGGTATCAGAGCAAGTTCCTCTGAAGAATTTTAAAAGCTTAAGGTGATTCAAGATGGAATCATAAAAGGACAACCCTAGATTCAATGGGACAAACTAATCTCTATGGAAACCTAGAATGGAGTGTCATTTGAGGTGTATTGGTGAACCCTTTTGGAAGATTACAAATAATGGATATGTTATTCCTCAAAATGGTCCTTCCACTCCTAATGAGATTAAAGAGGTTGAGACTAACATCAGGGCTATTGAAGCTTTGTTGAGTGCTCTGACGAATTTGGAAATGATAAATGTGATGGATTTGAAGAAAGTTCATGAGATCTAGAAGAAGCTGGAGAATTTGTATGAAGGTGATGCACTTGGGAAGGTCACTAAGCTATAGAGTTTGAAAGGAAAGTATGAAAATTGGAAGATGGGTGAAGATGAAAATATTTCTTCTTTTATGTAGTGTAAATGAACTTGTGATGGATATTAGATGTGTCTGTGGTGCCTTGGATAAACAAGAAATTGTAGCTAAAGTTATCAAATCATTGCCTCCCTCTTACAAATTTAAGGCTCATGCTATTGAAGAGCTCAGAATAGTAACAAATGTGACAAGAGATATGCTGATTGGTAAACTTGTTGCCTTTGAGTTGAGTGAATTTGGTGATTCTTCCCCCAAGACCGAATCTACATTTAAGGCCTCTGTATCTAGAAGAAACAAGAAAAGATATGATTTGGGAGAGAGTTCTAGAAAGACATTCAAATATGAAGAAGATATGAAACAACTTGAAGATGAAGAAAGAGAGGTAGAAGCACTGGAAGCACTGATTGCAAAGAAAGAAGGAAGAGGACAAGGTAAGTATAAAGGAAAGTTTCCTATTAAATGTTTCTCTTGCAATAAAATAGGTCATTTTTCTTTAGGGTTTCTTGAAAGAGTTCCTAGTTCTAAGCCTAACAAACCTAGATTTCAAAAGAAATTATATTATGATGAAGGTGTGATTGATGAAGAATCTGATAAAGAAAATGGAAATAAAGATGAATGGGTTTTCATTGCTATCAAGTAAAATGGCTTAGTGGCTATTGAATCTACTAAAGTTGAGAAAGCTCTTGCAGCCCAAATTGAAGAAAAGGATGAGTGGTTTATTGATAGTGGATGCTCACATCATATGACTAGTGACAAAAGAAAATTTTTAAATCTAGAGAAATATGATAGTGGGGTTGTAAGATTATGAGATAACAATGTTGGTGTGATTCGTGGTAGAGGATTTATTTGTCTTGGTGGTAAACATAACACTGATAATGTCCTTTATGTTGAAGGCTTGAAGTATAACCTATTAAATGTTGGATAGATGGTGACAAGGGTTATGATCTTTAGTTCAAAGATGGAAGATGTAAGATACTTGGAAGCTTTGGAAATATAAAAGCTTCAAATACAAAGACAAAAGGTAATATTTTTCACCTGAGTGCTACTAATGAAAGTTGTTTAATTGCTCAAATAGATGAAAGATGGTTATGGCATAGGAGGTTGTGTCATGTGAATTTTGATAGCATTGTCAAGGTAAGCATCACTCAAGCAGTAAGAGATCTACCTAAGCTAGTGAAGCCTACTAGGAATGTCAGATGGGAAAATAGACTAGAGTTTCTTTTCAGAGCAAACAACATCATTCTAATGGAATATTGGAACTAGTGTATACTGATCTATGTGGTCTATCCAGAATCAAAAGTCTACAAGGAGAAAGGTAATTTATGCTACTTATTGATGATTACTCTTGAATGATATGGGTTTCTTTCTTAAGAGAAAAATGTGAAGCATTAGAGAAGTTCAAAAGTTTCAAAGCTATGGTAGAGAATGAGACAGGTCTAAAAATAAAATTCCTCAGGTCAAACAAAGGTGGTGAGTTCACCTCCTAGGAGTTCAATTCTTTCTATGAAGAGAATGGAATTAAAAGATGGTTCTCTACTCCCCGAACCCCTCAATAGAATGGAGTTGTAGAGAGAAAGAACAAAACAATTATAGATGCTACTTGAACAATGATGATAGAAGGAAATGTGCCTCACATCTATTGGAGAGAAGCTATGTACACTCTAAACTGAGTAAATGTCAATGGTATTTCTGGTAAGACTCCTTTTGAACTTTGGTTTGGTTATAAGCCTACTGTAAAATATTTCAAGATCTTTCAAATCAAGTGTTATATTAAGAGAGATGAGGACATAGGAAAGTTTGAAGCAAGGAGCAATGAATGAATCTTTCTAGGTTACTCTACTAAAAGTAAGGCTTACCAGTGCTATAATAGAAGATTGAGAAAAAAGGTTGAAAGTGCAAATATCAAAGTTGATGAGGACTCTACTAGATCATCCAAATATTGTGGATATGATATAGATAACTAGCAAGATATTATATAAAAAGGGAAGACTACTCAAACACAGAATCAAGTTCATATTGTTCTGGTAAATCAAGAAAGTTGGGAAGGAGAGATAAGTGGAAATACATAAGAAAGAACAAAAGAACCTGTTAGAATTGTAAAATTTTGGAAATTTTATGAGTTGTTTCATACCCCTGAGTTTCCAAATGAGTCCTCCTCATAAGCATAAAATCCTCTCTTCACAACATTTTGCTCATATTTTGCCATGTGGTTCAAATGAATCCATCTAATCCTGAATATTTCACTATATAATTCCTATTGGCATGAGGTGATCAGGGTCTCCCCGATCCATAATGTATTTTTGCTAATATATATCTACTTCAGCTCTATCGGCAAGACTTCAGAGATGTCACATCAATCAAAATTTATATGTAGGCACCTATTGAAAGGACACATTTATTGTCTCGGTGACAGAAAGTCATATCGACAAGAGAGTCATCATCAAAATAAAGTCATAGTGAACTCATCATGTCTTACCGATCGGCTCACGAGTAAAAAATTTGGCCAAACCATATGTCTTTGGTATGTGGTCTTGCCAAACCTATTGTGTCTCACCGACTAGAGCACAAAATGATGTATCGGTAAGACTAAGGGTTATCGGAGTAATGTCTCACCGAGTGGCTCCAGTCTCATCGACAAAGCGCAAAGGAATTCTATCAAAGGTCATCAGAATGAGGTCTTGCAGTCTTTCTAACTCATATGTCAACCTGAAGTATTATTTCATCGGTGAGAAAATGATTATGTCTCAGCGACCAGAAAGTATTAAAGGGTATATATCGGTAACACAAGGCGATCTATGAGACGTCTCCTTGACTCAGATATGTCACAGTGAAATACATAAGACTACAGGATGACTATCGATCAGACATTGGATCTCAGTATGACTACAGGATGTCTTGGCGAGTGTTCAACGAATGTTAACAAAAGCCCGAATACAACTGATCGCCAACATTGGAATTGTGAAGGGATGTGTCTTTTTAGATGCAAATGTATAAATATCGATTTTCGATTGTAAAAAGGGGATATTAGATTTTAGATAGAATAAGTAGATAGGGTAGGAAAAAAAATTCCACAAAACAGTGACTACGATGTATGATTACAAAATGGAGATTTTATGAGAATCAGTTGATGTGGCAGCGTATTTCTGGTGTCAATTGTCTGTTGTGTTCATTGAAATTATTACTGAAGTTGTCTCCAAGATTGATGCTTTCTGGTTATTTAAATTGATGTAACAAGTTTATATTTATTTTATCAGTGCACATTTGTTGTATCTGTGTGGTTGATTGATCAGTTCTTTCAAGGAAAGATTAAATTCTTTTAATTGATCACAGTAATCAGGGAAGTTCGTCTGGATCATTAAGAAGAACTTGGTAGTCAAAGTCTTGCATGTTTATACAAGTTATAAACAAAAACATATGCCAAACAATTTGAGTGTTTTCTAGAAATAAGTTGCCCATTCATATTTCATTTGACTCCGCATGCCCAATAAGGCACTAGTCTCTGCACTTTTCATCATTCAGTTTCATTCATTTCTTACATCTGTTAACTGAACATATTAGGATTTAGCTTTGAATATTTCTATACAATTTATACCAAATTTACTTTTATTTGTTCACTCCAATCTGCCATTGTGGGTAAAAAACTTCAAGAGAGATAAGCACATTAAGTCTGTTTCATTCATATAGGTACACCCGCCTAGGTCTAGCAGCACCTGAAGAGTAGAAGGTCTAAATCTTTTGACCTTGTCTGTTACCCTGAAACGTACCAAGAGATTGGCAACCTCTTGAGGCATTTCACTTGCATTTTTGAGAGCTAACAAATTGGCGACTCTGCTGGGGACTAAATTCAAAATCAAGGCCTTAATCATAGAGTCAGAAACCTCATATAGACTCCGCAGGGAATAAGAAATATCAAAATACTTTCTCACTTTTGAAAAAAGTGAGTGGTGAATCTGACAGAAACATTGCACCTGTTCAAACATGAATGGCGGAAGATCTCAATACGAGGGAGGTCATACTGGAGGTCCTACTAGAAACAGTAAGTGGACACACAAGGATGATAAGGTGGATAAGGGTAAAAAGATAAATGAGGACATGTGCATGAAAAATAAAGACAAAGCATTAAGACCACATTGTGAGACATATGATCGTTATGATACATGGAGAGATAATTCAAGTGCAAAACTTTGTACCCCTAAAGAGCAAAGAAATCATTTTTATGATCTTCAAAAACAAGCTGAGTTTGAAAATGAACTCGAACTAGAACGAATCAGATATCAACACGAACATGATCTAAAAATGGAGGATAATCAGAATGGACCTATTGATCATGAAACTCCTCAAGAAAATTATGAATCTTTAACTTATGAAGTAAAAGAATGGTTTGAATCTTAGAGAAAGGAGAGAGAAGAATAGGAGAAAGCCCAGATGATACAAGCAATGAGAGACTTCAAATTGTAGAAATCTCAAAATATTTCTCAGGCAGCTAGTTGCCCAAAGTATGTACCATCTCATAAGTAGGGTAATCATAGTGTAGGGCCTTCAGATCCATCAAAGGTTCCTCACCATCAAATAGGGAATCAATATAGATAGCCAAATCATCCACCTCATATTCCCACACAATATACAAATATACAGCCACCTCATGATCAACATTATGTGCCACATCATCATACACAATACAATAATCTGATGTAGCAGTATTAGTACCCACCTAATCCTCCCCCTCATCAGTACACAACAATGATCAGGCAATTTGATTTAGCAAGGTTTCAATTATACCCTTACCCAATGGATAGCAGTTGGAGAAGCCTTGAACCTAAGTTTATAGGGAGTAGTACAATCACTGCTAAAGATCATTTAAGGAGATTCAATGCTTTCATCGAAGACTTGGATGTGCCATATGAGGATTTACATATGAGGTTATTTTTGATGTCACTTATTCATGAAGCTAGGGATTGGTTTAATAGCCTACCAATTGCTTCTATTGATTCTCTCCAAGGATTTTAGGATCAATTTCTTGAGAAATTTGGAAATCTATCTGCACCAAATTGGGTTTCCAATGGGTTATTAGAGATTCAAAATAATTAGAACTTGCAGCAATATGTATGCTAGAATCAACAATTCAAAGAAGAAAAAGCTGAGTATGTACATACTCGAAGCCAGGACTCCATCACAGAATCAAAATATGGAATTTACCTCTTTGATGCATTTCTTAACATAAGGAGACATGAAGGAGAAGATAAAATTTATTTATACAACAGGATGATAAATATATGTACGCAATTACCTCCTAATTGTAAGCCTACGAGGTCCATCTTTGTTTCATACTTCATAAAGGTTTGGAAACCTGAATCAACCTATTGGTTAGAATCATCAATATAGCATGCTTGTGATCGTGTGAATAAATTCATTGATTCCATGGGGAGGATAACGTATGAGAACACTATCAATGTTGAATCCAATAGTTGTATTTCTGATGAGTATAGAGAAATTGATCAAACAATGCAGCCAATAGAAGATGAGACAAGTGCAAGTAGAAATGGTTCATTTGATAGCTTGCATGAGGAAGATAAAGATAAAAGAGATCTCTCTTGCATAATAGATTGTGATAGGGAAAGTAGTGTATGTTATGAGGGATCTAATGAATATTCTGATTGTGAAGATGAACCTATTGATTTTGATTTACAGCAAGGTGATTCTTGCAGTTCTTGAGGTAATCAAGATGAAGAAGCAATGGAAAATGTGGATCCATTTGACAGTGAACAAATAAAGCCTTTGGCTACAGGTCATAACCATGAGAACATGATTGATGAAGACGAATATTTCACACTTGAAAATAGTTTTAATTTTTCTTCAAAACTATTGTATGATCAAATAACTAAAGAATCTCAAAAGACATCTGGCCAAAGTGTGCTACAAAATGATTTCTTTTTGAATCCACTCCATGATGAGGATGGAACGTGCTCAAATGAAGAGGAGAGTACATCAACATGTGAAGAGAACAAGTATAATGATCTTGAAGGTTGCCGTGTTGATGAATTGGAAAATGAAATGGAAGGGGATTGTGTATCATGTCACAATGAGGAAGAGTTGAGGGAAATCATGTGAATGTTGATTTACAACAAGGAGATATTTCTAGCTATTGTAGAGATCAAGAAGAGGGAGAAATAATAGAAGATATGTAAGAAGAAACATGTTCACTTAGTAGTGAGCAAATTTCAGATTTGCTAACTCTTGAATACCAGAGATGTGCACACAAGGATGATTCTAAAGTTTTGTGTCCAGCTTACATTTGTTTTGACAATGAATTTTCTTTGTGCAATGATTCATATGACTCCCAGTGCATTTCCCGAAATGATGGAGAAACCTTTGAAGTTGATCAAAAATATGTGTCCATTCAAGATGAGGTATGTGATTTTGAAATTTCTAACTCATGTGGAGAAGACATTTATTTGCATACCAAGGATGATAGAAGTCCAACATTGATTGGTTCATATATGCATAATATTGAAAATATGAGTCATAATCCAATGTCCTTTCCAAATGGTGATATGGAAGAGGTGCAAAAGGTCTCAGATTTGTTTGTCTCAAACAACGTTGATATGACATAATTTTTAGATTCTCAAGAGAAGCATTCTGATGGTGAATTTTTAGTACAAATAGGAGAGTGTTTTATAATACATAACAGTGAGAAAGATAATGAGAAATATTGCATTGAATATGAATGTACTTTGTATGTTGAAGATAACAGAGATTTGTCTGATGATAATGGGGAATTTGAACAGCAGAATGGTGAAGGGAATCTGGGCCAAGCTGAGCATGATGATTCTCTAAAAACTTTCAATAACAGTGACAGGGAAGATTGCATGAATATCTTCAAGAAGAATCTAATGAACTCGAAGCAAGGTCGAGTGTTTGAGAGAGGAAAGTATGTGCCTTTCTTTTGGATGGCCTTGAGCCATCATTTATGGTTTGAATTTTAGACCATAACAGCTCAAGACAGGTGAAGTTAAAACATAGAGGATTTAGGGTTGCCAGTGCATGGACAACTCTTGATAATCCTCTTAAAATTATTTTCCATGCACAGTAGTTTAGGGTTTTGTTCATCTCCATTTCAATTTCATTTGCATTTCCATTTTTCCTCACTGATTCATCATCTTGAGTCTACTCTGCTCACCCAGAAATTTGGATCCTTGCAATGATTTCACAACCATTCATCCCTAGACGGAGCCACTGTTAGAATTGTAAAATTTTGGAAATTTTACAAGTTGTTCCATACCCCTGAGTTTCCAAAGGAGTCCTCATCATAAGCACAAAATCCTCTCTTCACAACATTTTTCTCATATTTTCCCATGTGGTTCCAATGAATCCATCTAATCTTGAATATTTCACTATATAATTCCTATCGGCATGAGGTGATCAGGGTCTCCCCGATCAATAATGTATTTTTGAAAATATATATCTATTGTAGTTCTATTAGCAAGACTTCAGAGATGTCACATCAATCAAAATTTATATGCAGGCACCTATTGGCAGGACACATTTATTGTCTCAGCAACAGAAAGTCATATCGGCAAGAGAGTCATCATTGGAATAAAGTCATAGTGAGCTCATCATGTCTTACCGATCAACTCACGAGTAAACACTTCGGACAAACCATATGTCTTCGGTATGTGGTCTTGCCAAATGTATTGTGTCTCACCGAATAGCACACAAAACGATGTATCGGTAATAATAAGGGTTATCAGAGTAATGTCTCACCGAGTGGCTCTGGTCTCATCAAAAAAGTGCAAAGGAATTCTATCAAAGGTCATCGAAAAGCGGTCTTGCAGTCTTGTTGACTCATATGTAACGCTGAAGTATTGTTTCATTGGTGAGAAAATGATTGTCTCAAGGACTAGAAATTATTAAAGGGTATATATTGGTAACACAAGGTGATCTATGAGACATCTCCCTGAATCACATATGTCACAGTGAAATACATAAGACTACAACATGACTGTCGATAAGACATTGGATCTTGGTATGAATACAACATGTCTTGCCAAGTGTTCAATGAATGCTAACAAAATCCCGAATACAACTAATCATTGACGTTGGAATTGTGAAGGGATGTGTCTTTTCAGATGCAAATGTATAAATATCAATTTTCGATTGTAAAAATGGGATATTAGATTTTAGATAGAATAAGTAGATAGGGTAGAGAAATTTTTTCCACAAAATAGAGACTACGATGTATGATTACAAAATGGATATTTTAATGAGAATCAGTTGATGTGGCAGTGTATTACTATTTTCAATTGTTTGTTGTGTTCATTGAAAGTATTATTGAAGTTGTCTCCAAGATTGATGCTTTCTGGTTATTTAAATTGATGTAACAAGTTTATATTCAATTTATCAGTGTACATTTGTTGTATCTGTGTGGTTGATTGATCAGTTCTTTCAAGGAAAGATTAAATCCTTTTAATTGATCATAGTAATCATGGAAGTTCATCTGGATCATTAAGAAGAACTTGGTAGTCAAAGTCTTGCATGTTTATACAAGTTATAAACAAAAACATATGCCAAACAATTTGAGTGTTTTCCAGAAATAAGTTGCCCATTCAGATTTCATTTGACACCACATACCCAATAAAGCACTAGTCTCTGCACTTTTCATCATTCAGTTTCATTCATTTCTTACATCTATTAACTGAACATATTAGGATTTAGCTTTAAATATTGCTATACAATTTATACCAAATTTCATTTTATTTGTTCACTCCCATCTGCCATTGTGGGCAAAAAATTTCAAGAGAGATAAGCACATTAAGACTATCTCATTCATATAGGTACACCCGCCTAGGTCTAGCAGTACCTGAAGAGTAGAAGGTCTAAATCTTTTGACCTTGTCTGTTACCCTGAAATGTACCAAGAGATTGGCAACCTCTTGAGGCATTTCGCCTACATTTTTGAGAGCTAACAAATTGGCGACTCTATAGGGGACTAAATTCAAAATCAGGGCTTTAATCATAGAGTCAAAAACCTCGTACAGACTCCACTGGGAATAATAAATATCAAATAATTTATCACTTTTGAAAAAAGTGAGTGGCGACTCTAATAGAAACATTGCACTTGTTCAAACGTGAATGGGAGAAGATCTCAATACAGGGGAGGTCATACTGGAGGTCCTGCTGGCAACAGTAAGTGGACACACAAGCATGATAAGGTGGATAAGGGTAAAAGTTTAAATGAGTACATGTGCATGAAAAACAAAGATAAAGCATTAAGACCACATTGTGAGACATATGATCGTTATGATACATGGAGAGATAATTCAAGGCAGAACTTTGTACCCCTAAAGAGAAAAGAAATTGTTTTTATGATCTTCAAAAACAGGTTGAGTTTGCAGCTGAACTTGAACCTGAACGAATCAGATATCAACATAAACATGATCTAAAAATTGAGGGTAATCAGAATGGACCTATTGATCATGAAACTCCTGAAGAAAATTATGAATCTTTAACTTATGAAGAAGTAAAAACATGGTTTCAATCTCAGAAAAAAGGAGAGAGAAGAACAGGAGAAAGCCCAAATGGTACAAGTAATGAGAGACTTCAAATTGCCAAAAGCTCAAAATATTGCTCAGGCAGCAAGTTTCCCAAAGTATGTACCATCTCATAAGGAGGGTAATCATAGTGCAGGGCCTTCAGATCCATCAAAGGTTCCTCACCATCAAATAGAGAATCAATATAGACAGCCAAATCATCCACCTCATATTCCCACACAATATACAAATATACAGCCACCTCATGGTCAACATTATGTGCCACATCATTATACACAAAAAAAATTCTGATGTATCAGTATCAATACCCACCTAATCCTCCCCCTCATCAGTACACAACAATGATCAGACAATTTGATTTAGAAAGGTTTCAATTATACCCTTACCCAATGGATAGCAGTTGGAGAAGCCTTGTCCCTAAGTTTACAGGGAGTAGTACAATCACTGCTGAAGATCATTTAAGGAGCTTCAATGCTTTCATCGAAGACTTGGATGTGCCATATGAGGATTTACATATGAGGTTATTTTTTATGTCACTTATTCATGAAGCTAGGGATTGGTTTAATAGCCTACCAATTGCTACTATTGATTATCTCCAAGGATTTTCGGATTAATTTCTAGAGAAATTTGGAAATCTGTCTGCACCAAATTTGGTTTCCAATGGGTTATTAGAGATTCAAAATAATTAGAACTTGCAGCAATATGTATGCCGAAATCAACAATTCGAAGAAGAAAAAGTTGAGTATGTACATACTCAAAGCCAGGACTCCATCACAGAATAAGAATGTGGAATTTACCTCTTTGATGCATTTCTTAACATAAGGAGACATGAAGGAGAAGATAAAAGTTCTTTATACAATAGGATGATAAATATCTATATGCAATTACCTCCTAATTGTAAACCTACGAGGCCCATCTTTGTTGCACAGTTCATAAAGGTTTGGAAACCTAAATCAGCCTATTGGCCAGAATCATCAATACAGCATGCATGTGATTGAGTGAATAAATTCATTGATGCCATGGAGAGGATAAGGTATGAGAACACTATCAATGTTGAATCCAATAGTTGTATTTTTGATGAGTATAGAGAAATTGATCAAACAATGCAGCCAATAGAAGATGAGACAAGTGCAAGTTGAAATGGTTCATATGATAGCTTGCATGAGGAAGATAAAGATACAAGAGATCTCTCTTGCATAACAGATTGTGACAGGGAAAGTAGTGTATGTTATGAGGGATCTAATGAATATTATGATTATGAAGATGAACCTATTGATTTTGATTTACGGCAAGGTGATTCTTGCAGTTCTTGTGGTAATCAAGACGAAGAAGCAATGGAAAATGTGGATCCATTTGACAGTAAACAAATAAACCCTTTGGCTGCAGGTCATAACCATGAGAACATGATTGATGAAGACGAATATTGCACACTTGAAAATAGTTTTAATTTTTCTTCAAAACTATTGTATGATCAAATAACTAAAGAATCTCAAAAGACATCTGGCCAAGGTGTGCTACAGATTGAGTTCTTTTTGAATCCACTCCATGATGAGGATGGAACATGCTCAAATGAAGAGGAGAGTACATCAACATGTGAAGAGAACAACTATAATGATCTTGAAAATTGCCATGTTGATGAATTGGAAAATGAAATGGAAGGGGATTGTGTATCATGTCACAATGAGGAAGAGTTTGAGGGAAATCATGTGAATGTTGATTTACAACAAGGAGATATTTCCAGCTATTGTGGAGATCAAGAAGAGGGAGAAATAATAGAAGATATGGAAGAAGAAACATGTTCACTCAGTAGTGAGCAAATTTCAGATTTGCTAACTCTTGAATACCAGAGATGTGCACACAAGGATGATTCTAAAGTTTTATGTCCAGCTTACATTTGTTTTGACAGTGAATGTTCTTTGTGCAATGATTCATATGACTCCTAGTGCATTTCTTGAAATGATGGAGAAACCTTTGAAGTTGATCAAAAATATGTGTCCATTCAAGATGAGGTATGTGATTTTGAAATTTATAACTCATGTGGAGAAGACATTTATTTGCATACCAAGGATGATAGAAGTCCAACATTGATTGGTTCATATATGCATAATATTGAAGATATGAGTCATAATCTAGTGTCCCTTCCAAATGGTGATATGGAAGAGGTGCAAAAGGTCTCAGATTTGTTTTTTTCAAACAACATTGATATGACAGAATTTTTTGATTCTCAAGAGAAGCATTCTAATGGTGAATTTTTAGTACAGCTAGGAGAGTGTTTTATAATACATAACAGTGAGAAAGATAATGAGAAATATTGCATTGAATATGCATGTACTTTTTATGTTGAAGATAATAGAGATTTGTCTGATGATAATGGGGAATTTGAATAGCAGAATGGTGAAGGGAATCTGGGCCAAGATGAGCATGATGATTTTCTAAAAACTTTCAATAACAATGATAGGGAAGATTGCATGAATATCTTCAAGAAGAATCTGATGAAATCAAAGCAAGGCCAGGTGTTTGACAGAGGAAAGTATGGGCCTTTCTTTTGGATGGCCTTGAGCCATCATTTATGGTTTGAATTTTAGACCTAACAGCTCAAGATAGATGAAGTTAAAACACAGAGGATTAAGGGTTGCCAGTGCATGGACAACTCTTGATAATCCTCTTAAAGTTCTTTTCCATGCACAGTATTTTAGGGTTTTGTTAATCTCCATTTCAATTTCATTTCTATTTCCATTTTTTCTCACTGATTCATCATCTTGAGTATGCTCTGCTCACCCAAAAATCTGGATCCTTGCAATGATTTCACAACCATTCATCCCCAGACGAAGCCACTGTTAGAATTCTAAAATTTTGGAAATTTTACAAGTTGTTTCATACCCTTGAGTTTCCAAATGATTCCTCATCATAAGCACAAAATCTTCTCTTCACAACATTTTGCTCATATTTTTCCATGTGGTTCCAATGAATCCATCTAATCTTGAATATTTCACTATATAGTTCCTATCGGCATGAGGTGATCAGGGTCTCCCCGATCCATAATGTATTTTTTCTAATATATATTTGTTGTAGGTATATTGGCAAGTCTTCAAAGATGTCACATCGATCATAATTTATATGCAGGCACCTATTAGCAGGACACATTTATTTTCTCTGTGACAGAAAGTCATATCCGCAAGAGAGTCCTTGTCGGAATAAATTCATACTGAACTCATCATGTCTTACTGATCGGCTCATGAGTAAACACTTCAGCCAAACCATATGTCTTCGGTATGTGGTCTTGTCGAACGTATTTTGTTTCATTGACTAGCACATAAAATGATGTATCAGTAAGCTAAGGGTTATCAAAGTAATGTCTCACTGAGTGGCTCCTATCTCATCGACAAAGCGCAAAGGAATTATATCAAAGGTCATCACAATGAGGTCTTGCAGTCTTGCCGACTCATATGTCATGCCGAAGTATTGTTTCATTGGTGAGAAAATGATTGTGTCTTGGGGACCAAAAAGTATTAAAGGGTATATATCGGTAACACAAGGCAATCTATGAGACGTCTCCCCGACTCATATATGTCACAGCAAAAGACATAAGACTACAGGATGACTATCGATGAGACATTGGATCTTGGTATGACTACAGGATGTCTTTGCGAGTTTTCAGTGAATGTTAACAAAAGCCCGAATACAACTGATCACCGACGTTGGAATTGCGAAGGGATGTGTCTTTTCATATGCAAATGTATAAATATCCATTTTTCGATTGTAAAAATGGGATATTAGATTTTAGATAGAATAAGTAGATAGGGTAGGAAATTTTTTTCCACAAAATAGAGACTACGATGTTTGATTACAAAATGGAGATTTTAATGAGAATTAGTTGATGTGGCAGCGTATTTTTGGTGTCAATTGTCTGTTGTGTTCATTGAAATTATTACTGAAGTTGTCTCCAAGATTGATGCTTTCTGGTTATTCAAATTGATGTAACAAGTTTATATTTAGTTTATCAGTGCACATTTGTTGTATCTGTGTGGTTGATTTATCAGTTCTTTCAAGGAAAGATTAAATCCTTTTAATTGATCACAATAATCAGGGAAGTTCATTTGGATCATTAAGAAGAACTTGGTAGTCACAATCTTGCATGTTTATACAAGTTATAAACAAAAACATATGCCAAACAATTTGAGTGTTTTCGAGAAATAATTTTCCCATTCAGATTTCATTCGACTCTGCATACCCAATATGGCACTAGTCACTACACTTTTCATCATTCAGGTTCATTCATTTATTACATCTGTTAACTAAACATATTTGGACTTAGCTTTAAATATTGCTATACAATTTTTACCAAATTTAGTTTTATTTGTCCACTCCCATCTGTCATTGTGGGAAAAACATTTCAAGAGAGATAACCACATTAATTATACTTCATTCATATAGGAACACTTGCCTAGGTCTAGCAGCACCTGAAGAGGAGAAGGTCTAAATCTTTTGACCTTGTCTGTTACCCTAAAATGTACCAAGAGATTGGCAACCTCTTGAGGCATTTCACCTGCATTTTTGAGAGCTAACAAATTGGCAACTCTGTTAGGGACTAATTTAAGAATTAGGGCCTTAATCATAGAGTCAGAAACCTCATACAGACTCTGTTGGAAATAAGAAATATCAAATACTTTCTCAGTTTTGAAAAAAGTGAGTGGCGACTCTGACAGAAACATTGCACCTATTCAAACATGAATGGGAGAAGATCTCAATACAGGGGAGGTCATATTGGAGGTCCTGCTAACAACAGTAAGTGGACACACAAGGATGATAAGGTGGATAAGGGTAAAAGTTTAAATGAGTACATGTACATGACGAACAAAGACAAAGCATTAAGACCACATTGTGAGACATATGATTGTTATGATACATGGAGAGATAATTCAAGTGCAGAACATTGTACCCCTGAAGAGAAAGAAATCATTTTTATGATCTTCAGAAACAGGTCGAGTTTGAAGCTGAACTCGAACCTAAATGAATTAGATATCAACATGAACATGATCTAAAAATGGAGGGTAATCAGAATGGACCTATTGATAATGAAACTCCTCAAGAAATTATGAATCTTTAACTTATGAAGAAGTAAAAGCATGGTTTGAATCTCAGAGAAAGGAGAGAGAAGAACAGGAGAAAGCCCAGATGATACAAGCAATGAGAGACTTCAAATTGCAAAAAACTCAAAATATTGCTCAGGTAGCTAGTTGCCCAAAGTATGTACCACCTCATAAGCAGGGTAATCATAGTGCAGGGCCTTCAGATCCATCAAAGGTTCCTCACCATCAAATAGGGAATCAATATAGACAGCCAAATCATCCACCTCATATTCCCACACAATATACAAATATACAGCCACCTCATGGTCAACATTATGTGCCACATCATCATACACAATACAATAATCCGATGTATCAGTATCAATACCCACCTAATCCTCCCCCTCATTAGTAGACAACAATGATCAGACAATTTGATTTAGCAAGTTTTCAATTATACCCTTACCCAATGGATAGCAGTTGGAGAAGCCTTGTCCCTAAGTTTACAGGGAGTAGTGCAATCACTGTTGAAGATCATTTGAGGAGCTTCAATTCTTTCATCAAAGACTTGGATGTGCCATATGAGGATTTACATATGAGGTTATTTTTGATGTCAATTATTCATGAAGCTAGGGATTGGTTTAATAGCCTACCGATTGCTTCTATTGATTATCTCCAAGGATTTTAGGATCAATTTCTTGAGAAATTTGGAAATCTGTCTGCACCAAATTAGGTTTCCAATGGGTTATTACAGATTCAAAATAATTAGAACTTGCAGCTATATGTATGCCAGAATCAACAATTCAAAGAAGAAAAATCTCAGTATGTACATACTCAAAGCTAGGACTCCATCACAGAATCAGAATGTGGAATTTACCTCTTTGATGCATTTCTTAACATAAGGAGACATGAAGGAGAAGATAAAATTTATTTATACAACAAGATGGTAAATATATGTATGCAATTACCTCCTAATTGTAATCCTACGAGGCCCATCTTTGTTGCACAATTCATAAAGGTTTGGAAACCTAAATCAGCCTATTGGCTAGAATCATCAATACAACATGCCTGTGATTGAGTGAATAAATTCATTGCTTCCATGGAGAGGATAAGGTATGAGAACACTATGAATGTTGAATCCAATAGTTATATTTCTGATGAGTATAGAGAAATTGATCAAACAATGCAGCCAATAGAAGATGAGACAAGTGCAAGTCGAAATGGTTCATATGATAGCTTGCATGAGTAAGATAAAGATACAAGAGATATCTCTTGCATAACAGATTGTGATAGGGAAAGTAGTGTATGTTATGAGGGATCTAATGAATATTATGATTGTGAAGATGAACCTATTGATTTTGATTTACAACAAGGTGATTCTTGTAGTTCTTGTGGTAATCAAGAGGAAGAAGTAATGGAAAATGTGGATCCATTTGACAGTGAACAAATAAACCCTTTGGTTGTAGCTCATAACCATGAGAACATGATTGATGAAGAAGAATATTACAATCTTGAAAATAGTTTTAATTTTTCTTCAAAACTATTGTATGATCAAATAACTGAAGAATCTCAAAAGACATCTAGCCAAGGTGTGCTACATAATGATTTATTTTTGAATCCACTCCATGATGAGGATGGAACGTGATCAAATGAAGAGGAGAGTACATCAACATTTAAAGAGAACAACTATAATGATCTTGAAAATTTCCATGTTGATGAATTAGAAAATGAAATGGAAGGGGATTGTGTATCATGTCACAATGAGGAAGAGTTTTAGGGAAATCATGTCAATCTTGATTTACAACAAGGATATATTTCTAGCTCTTGTGGAGATTAAGAAGAGGGAGAAATAATAGAAGATATGGAGGAAGAAACATGTTCACTCAGTAGTGAGCAAATTTCAGATTTGCTAACTCTTTAATACCAGAGATGTGCACACACAGATGATTCTAAAGTTTTGTGTCTAGCTTACATTTGTTTTGATAGTGAATGTTCTTTATGCAATGATTCATATGACTCCCAGTGCATTTCCTGAAATGATGGAGAAAACTTTGAAGTTCATCAAAAATATGTGTCCATTCAAGATGAGGTATGTGATTTTGAAATTTCTAAATCATGTGGAGAAGACATTTATTTGCATACCAAGGATGATAGAAGTCCAGCATTGATTGGCTCAAATATGCATAATATTGAAGATATGAGTCATAATCCAGTGTCCTTTCCAAATGGTGATATGGAAGAGGTGCAAAAGATCTCAGATTTGTTTGTCTCAAACAACGTTGATATGATAGAATTTTTTGATTCTCAAGAGAACCATTCTGATGGTGAATTTTTAGTACAGCTGGGAGAGTGTTTTCTAATACATAACAATCAGAAAGATAATGAGAAATATTGCATTGAAAATGCATGTACTTTGTATGTTGAAGATAACAGAGATTTGTCCGATGATAATGGAGAATTTGAACTGCAGAATGTTGAAGGGAATCTGGGCCAGGCTGAGCATGATGATTTTCTAAAAACTTTCAATAACAGTGATAGGGAAGATTGCATAAATATCTTCAAGAAGAATCTGATGAACTCAAAGCAAGGTCGAGTGTTTGACAGAGGAAAGTATGTGCCTTTCTTTTGGATGGCCTTGAGCCATCATTTATGGTTTGAATTTTAGACCATAACAGCTCAAGACAGGTGAAGTTAAAACACAGAGGATTCAAGGTTTCCAGTGCATGGACAACTCTTGTTAATCCTCTTAAAATTCTTTTCCATGCACAGTAGTTTAGGGTTTTTTTCATCTCCATTTCAATTTCATTTACATTTCCATTTTTTCTCATTGATTCATCATCTTGAGTCTGCTCTGCTCACCCAGAAATCTGGATCCTTGCAATGATTTCATAACCATTCATCCCCAGACGGAGCCACTGTTAGAATTGTAAAATTTTGGAAATTTAACAAGTTGTTTCATACCCTTGAGTTTCCAAACGATTCCTCATCATAAGTACAAAATCCTCTCTTCACAACATTTTTCTCACATTTTTCCATGCGATTCCAATGAATCCATCTAATCCTGAATATTTCACTATATAATTCCTATCGGCATGAGGTGATTAGGGTCTCCCCAATCCATATTGTATTTTTGCTAATATATATTTGTTTTAGGTATATTGGAAAGTCTTCAAAGATGTCACATCGATCGTAATTTATATGCAAGCACCTATTGGCAGGACACATTTATTGTCTCCGCGATAGAAAGTCATATCAACAAGAGAGTCATCGTCGGAATAAAGTCATAGTGAACTCATCATGTCTTACAGATCGGCTCATGAGTAAACACTTCGGCCAAACCATATGTCTTCGGTATGTGGTTTTTCCAAACGTATTTTGTCTCACCGACTAGCAAACAAAACGATGTATCGGTAAGACTAAGGGTTATCAGAGTAATGTCTCACCGAGTGGCTCCGGTCTCATCGACAAAGTGCAAAGGAATTCTATCAAAGGTCATCGGAATGAGGTCTTATAGTCTTGCTGACTCATATATCACGCCGAAGAATTGTTTCATCAGTGAGAAAATGATTGTCTTAGGGAACAAAAAGTATTAAAGGGTATATATCTGTAACACAAGGTGATCTATGAGATGTCTCCCCGACTCAGATATGTCACAATGAAATACATAAGACTATAGGATGACTATCGATGAGACATTGGATCTCGGTATGACTACAGGATGTCTTGGTGAGTTTTTAGCGAATGTTAACAAAAGTACGAATACAACTGATCGCCGACATTGGAATTGTGAAGGGATGTGTCTTTTCATATGCAAATGTATAAATATCCATTTTTTGATTATAAAAAGGGGATATTAGATTTTAGATAGAATAAGTAGATAGGGTAGGAAATTTTTTTCCACAAAATAGAGACTACAATGTTTGATTACAAAATGGAGATTTTAATCAGAATCAGTTGATGTGGCAGCATATTTCTGGTGTCAATTGTCTATTGTGTTGATTGAAATTATTACTAAAGTTGTCTCCAAGATTGATTCTTTCTGGTTATTTAAATTGATGTAACAAGTTTATATTCAGTTTATCAGTGCACATTTGTTGTATCTGTGTGGTTGATTGATCGGTTCTTTCCAGGAAAGATTAAATCCTTTTAATTGATCACAGTAATCAGGGAAGCTCATCTGGATCATTAAGAAGAACTTGGTAGTCATAGTCTTGCATGTTTATACAATTTATAAACAAAAACACAAGACAAAAAATTTGAGTGTTTTCTAGAAAGAAGTTGCCCATTCATATTTCATTTGAATCCGGATACCCAATAAGGCACTAGTCTCTGCACTTTTCATCATTCAGGTTCATTCATTTCTTACATCTGTTAACTTAACATATTTGGATTTAGCTTTGAATATTGCTAAACAATTTATACCAAATTTAGTTTTATTTGTCCACTCTCATCTGCCATTGTGGGAAAAACATTTCAAGAGAGATAAGCACATTAATTTTTCTTCATTCATATAGGTACACCCACCTAGGTCTAGTAGCACCTGAAGAGTAGAAGGTCTAACTCTTTTGACCTTGTCTGTTACCCTAAAACGTACCAAGAGATTGGAAACCTCTTGAGGCATTTCACCTGCATTTTTGAGAGCTAATAGAACCAAAAGTGCAAGAGAATCCTAAGATTCTGAGGTATGTAAAGATGAATCATTCTGAAAATCAAATTATAGGAGACAAGAATAATGGTATGTAGACTAGAAGAAGGATTTCAGAAGATTATTGCCTAATTTCCAAGACTGAGCCTAATAATGTCAATGAAGCTTGTAATGATGAACACTGGATGGATGCTATGAAGGAAGAACTGGTGCAAATTGAAAAGAATGATACATGGATTCTTGTTCCTAGACCTAAAGATAAAAATGTGATTGGTACTAAATGGGTCTTTCAGAATAAGTTGAATGAATAAGGAGAAGTGGTTCGGAATAAAGCAAGATTGATATGTAAATGGTATTCACAAATGGAAGTTATTTATTTTTAAGAAACCTTTTCTCCTATTGCTAGAATTGAATCTATAAGATTATTTCTTGCTTATGTTGCATATAAAAACTACAAAGTCTATCAAATGGATGTGAAGTCAGCCTTTTTGAATGGTGAGTTAGAAGAAGAGGTATATGTTGAACAACCAAATGGATTTCAATTGACTGATAAGGAATACATGCTTTTCTGATTGAAGAAAGCTCTATATGAACTCAAGCAATCCCCCAGAGCTTGGTATGCTAGAAAGGATAAATACTTACTAAAGCTTGGATTCAATAAAGGTGGTGATGATCTATGTATGAAGTTTATTGAAGAAATGAAAAGTGAATTTGAAATGAGTATGATTGGAGAGATGAAGTTCTTTCTAGGATTGCAAGACACTTAGTTATACAATGAGATTTTCATATCTTAGTCCAAATATGTGAGAGAGTTACTGAAGAATTTTGGCATGGAAGACTCAAAACTTGTTGGTACACCCATGGTAACCGGATACAAGTTAACAAAGGATGATGATTCTCCTAAGGAAAATTAAACAAGATATAGGTCAATGATTGGTAGATTTCTCTACTTAACTCAAACTAGACCAGACATCATGAATGTTGCATGTATGGTTGCTAGATATCAAGTTGATCCGAAAGAATCTCATGTGATTGTTGTAAAGATAATTTTTAGATACCTGAAAGGAACCGTTGATTTTGGGATTTGGTATACTAAAGATGATGATCTTACCTTGAGTGCATATGTTGATGCAGATTGGGCAAGAGATGTAGATGATAGGAAAAGCACTAGTGGTGGTGCCTTCTTCCTAGGGAAGAAGCTGGTGTCTTGGTTGAGTAAAAAGTAGAATTCCATATCCATATCTACTACTGAGGCAAAGTATATTGCTACTACAAATAATTGTACTCAAGTGTTGTGGATGAAACAAATGTTGAAAGATATCAAAGTGGCATATGATGAGCCTATTTCCATATACTATGGCAACTCAAGTACAATAAACATATTGAAGAATTTGGTGCTACACTCTAATACCAAGCATATATCAATCAAGTTTCACTTCTTGAGGGAGAAAGTGAGTGAGAAAGAAATTAGACTGGAGTATGTGCCTACCAAAGACTAGATTGTAGAAATTTTCACCCAGTCGTTACCAAAGGATACTTTTGAGTATCTCAAAGGGATGTTAGGGATGATTACCCCTCTTGATATGAACTAGAGATGCATTTACTTGCATCAATCTATGTGTTTCATAGCTATATTTTGATTTGGATTGATGTTTTTGTGGCTTCTACTCAGGGAAAGTAGTCAGATGTGCAAATATGTGGTTCAAAGCTTGTATGTGGAAAGATAATGCTTATCTTTTCCATTGATGTCAAAGGGGGAGAAGAGTCATGTGAAAAAATGTGAATTATCTAGGGAGAAGAGCCTTGTAGAGAGAAGATCATGTAGAAGAAGTTGAGGAGAAGAGTCAGAATCTAAGGGCGTGTAAGTGTTGATTGAGAGTTTTGTTAATGGTATTTTTCACATCAAGTGTTGCCATCAATGCCAAAGGGGGAGATTGTTGGATGTTGTGGTCATGTTACTGATATGTGGTTGTCATTGGTGTCAACACTATTAGCACTGATGTATTGTAGGATATATATGTCGAGGATATTGAGAAAATTGTTAAAGAAAGTGTTGAAGTTTTAAAATGGAATATTGAAGGTCATGAAGGTTCCTTTCTATGTACGTTGATGATTAGTCACTATGGACTAAAGGGTTTATTGCTAAGTGTATCTAGTTTATCCACTGAAAGTTTCAAAGGTATGCATGAAGATTTAATCATGTTATGAACATTTATATTATGATAATTTTCTATGGCTTCAATTAGTGTTCTTGATTGAAGTTGATGTGATTCTAGTAATCTCAGTTGCTATGGATGCTTCTCTGATGATTATTGGTGCTTGTGGATGGCTCTAGATCATTCTCTATCTTTTTTGTAGATTAAAATTTAGCGGTGTGCTTATGGTCGGTTATTTTTTTTCTTATGTGTTTGGGTTTTTATGTTCTTGGCTGACATGGTGGTTGTAACGTGTTGTGGATCCTTGGAGATTAAAATTTGAATGTTTGGCATGCTCGAGGATATTGTTTTAAGTCTTCATTATGTTGTGGTTAACAGTGTTTGATTCGCATTGTAAATTTACTTGTAAATTTGGGCTGACATTGTGTATATGTTTTATATTTTGGCCAACAAATTTGTTGATGTAAATCCATATTGAAGATATATAAGAGTAGTCTTTTGTGTGAAGTTAGTGTTTGAAGTGCTAGAGAAAGAGAAAATGTGTGAATAGTGATCCATTCATTCGATTGTAGATCAGAGTGTGAAGAAGTTCCAGAGAAAGAGCAAGTGTGCAAATAAGTGATCCAATCATTCGATTATAGAGAAGAGTGTGAAGAAGTTGGAGCGAAGTGAGAAGGATTCTTTCTATTCTTAACCAAAAATGTAATCAAGCTTTTATAGAAGCTATTTTCTCAATTCATACCCTATGAATCTAATCTAAATTGTTGTAAGATAGTGTGTCTTCTTTGGGCAGTAAGCCCTCGTATATTTGAGCAGTGAGCTCTAGGCAGTGTGCTTGAATGTATGTGCATTCCCATTATTCTTCATTATAATTTTAACAAGGTATAATATTGTGGACTGACATCCACCATGGTTTTTCCCCTAACATGGTTTCCATGTAAAAATTTTGGTATTCTTTGTGTTTCTAATGTGTTGATTGTTTATGGTTAATTGTTCATTCATCATATCTGAGATTGTGTTAAATTAATTTTGAAAAGTTCAAATATTCTGTGATAACTAATTCACCCCCCCTCTCAATTGTTTGTCCTTCTTTTTCAAACAGGTTTAACTCATTAAGCATAGTTCTTTCCATTTCTTTCACACTCCTATTCTTCCTCTCAACAACTCCATTTTGTTGAGGTGTTCGAGTAGTAGAATATTGTCTTCTAATCCCATGCTATTCACAATAATCTCAAACTGATTTGATGTAAATTCCCCACCACGGTCTAATCTTAAACATTTCAACTTGAAACCACTTTCTTTCTCAACCATTTTTTTGAATACTTTGAACCTTTCAAATGCTTGTGACTTATCTTGTAGGAAGGTTACCCAAGTCATCCTTGAGTAGTCATCTATCAACATCATAAATTATTTGTCACCATTAAAAGATTGTGTCCTTGTAGGACCATATAAATATATATGTACTAACTCAAGTTGCCTTGTGGTTGAGTACTCTTTAGTCTTGAAACTAACTTTAGTTTGCTTCCCTTTTTGACATTCATCACAAATAGTGTTTGTTGGTTTAGTTATCTTTGGCATGTGTCTCACATATCCTTTTGAGCTAACCTTGAGAAGGTTGTGAAAATCTATGTGACCTAACCTCCTATGCTATAACCAACTCTCATCCACTTGTCCAATCATACATTGAGATTCATGACATTCTTTTAAGTTGTAGACATTTCCATCAGTTCTCTTACCTTCAACAACTAATCTTCTATTGTTCTCTTTCTTGATTTCACATCCTTTCAAATCAAATGAAAAATTATAACCATTGTCACACATTTGGAGTACACTAAGTAAGTTGTGTTTCATCCCTTCATCATAATATACATCCTTTGTTAGTAGTTTCCCATCAATACTCAAGGTTCCTTTACCTTTTATCTTGATTGAGGAGTTATTCCCAAGATTAACTGAACCCCCATTCCAATCTTCTAACTATTTGAACTTGTTCCTGTCGCCAGTCATGTTACTGGAGCAGCCACTATCTATCACCCATGATATATTTTTCTTCTATGTGTGTAATTTTGTTTGTGCAAACATGCTTGATTGAACTTTATCTTTACTCACTTCTTTCCACTCTTGTTTGGTTTCATTCTTCTTTGCTGCTACTTTTTGTTCATCATTGTTCTTGGAGGCAACAACTACATTCTTCCCAAGTTTAGTAGATCTTTCTCTACAAAACTTTGTTGTGTGTTCATATTTATGACAATAATAACATTCAATCTTCTCATCAAACATAGGAAAGTTGAAGCTTTTACCGGACTGATTTAAACTTTTGCAATTTGCACTTCTATGTCCCAGATTATTGCAGTTGTAACACTCAATATCCAAATCTCTCAAAGGTGCAAAATGATTTTTTCTCATGAAATTTGGAGCTGCTTTGTTCACCATTTTGCAATGAATGTACTTATGACCAAATGCATTGCATCTAAAATAGTAACCATAAAATTTAGGGGCATACCAATCATTATACTAAGAAATGTTTCTAGTTGTTTCCACAATAGCAGTAGACCTTGTCATTCTTGGGGTAGTAGTATTAACATGTAGGATAGTAGAGTTATCCTTTGGGGGTAGCAACAATATTATCTCTTGGGGCAGCAATGTTTTCACTAGTGGTAGCATTGAAAACAATCTTCTTCTTGGTTTTTTCACCCATATTAGAGCTATCACCATGTTCATACCCAACACCACTATAATATTTTTTCTTTTTCTGCTTACCAAGTATATCATTTAGAGCTTTAGTGCTGCTCTCATTTTTCATTCTCAACTTTAAGTCTTCTTGACAAGCTTCTAACTCTTTCCTCAGAGTTACTAGTTGTTCCAACACATGACATTCTTTTTGCTTGGATTCAACTTCAAATTTCAAAACTTAACTTTTGACTTGTGCTTCTTCCAACTAAGTCTTCAGAGTGGCAATACTCTTCTCTAACTAATATTGTTCTTTTAATGTACTATTCTTTAATTTGGCATGTTATTTCTCCAACTTTTCTAATTCATCAAGAGCACAAATCAACTCTCCTTCAAGATAAACCTCAGCATCAACTTCATCTTCCTCATCTTCCTCAATCTTTGAAGTTCTTTTGTCATTAAGAACTTCTTTATCCATGAAGAGATTAACCTCTTTCTCATCTTCACTAGAGTCTACAACTGAATCACTTTCATCATCTGATATCTCACTTTTAATAGTGAGAAGACTTCTTTTCCTCTGATAATTTTTCTTCTTGGATTTGTAGAACTTCTTACATCTGAACCTTTTAGTTTCTTCAGTGTTTTCTTCCTTCTTCTCATAAGGACACTTAGCAAAAAAATTTCCAATCTTGTCACAATTAAAACACTTAAAGGGTAGCTTGTCCTTGTACTTTCTCGAACATTTCTTTAGTTTCTTGACAAAATTTTCTTCAGCATTGTTAGAATCTTCTTGATCAACATTTGCAGTTACTTCTTTTCCTTTCTTCACCAAGTTGAAGGTAGCTTCTCTCTTAGAGGGTTCAACACTCACAGTCCTCATTTCATAGACTGATAATGAACCAAATAATTCATCCATAGAGAAATTCTTCGAGTCTCTAACTTCTTCTACGGCAGAAACTTTAGTGTCATATTTTGTTGTCAATGACCTTAGAACTTTCTTAAAAATTACATTATCTTTAATTTCTTCTCCAAGTCCTCTTTCAACATTAACAATATGATCTACTCTTAGTAAGTAATCAACAATCTTTTCATCTTCTCTCATCTTCAGACCTTGAAAAAGAGCTCTAAGATTTTGTAACTTAGCTTCCTTTACATTCTCATCACCTTAATAAATATTTTGTAGCTTATCACACATTTTTCTTGCATATTTGTAGTGCATAACTTTGAAAAACTCAGTATTAGACAATCCACTAAGAATAGCATGCTCGGCCTTGGCATTGAACTCATATTCCTTTTTAGCATCAAGATCAGTTGGAGGAGTTTGGGGAGAATTGTAACCATTTTTTACCATTAACCATACATCACAACCTTAGGAGGACAAGTAGGTTTCCATTATTCTACTCCAAAAGGAATAGTTAGTGCCCTCAAACATAGGTACTTTCACATAAGCGAATTCATGCTTAGACATTGTGTTCACAAATTAGAATCTACCCAAGTTGGAGAAATCTTTCTAATAGGGAACCTAATGCTCTGATACCAATTGAAGGAGCATAAAGACCACTGAGAGGCGTGGTGAATCATTGGGCTACAAATTTTAACTTTGTAAGTAATCAGATAATGAAATTTAAAAGGAAAAACTAGAAGCAAAGGAAAGGAAACTAAACCAATCACACAAAGTGCATCCCACAACACAAGATGTAAGAGAAAAAACCCAAGATGGGAAAAAACCTCAGTGAGCTGTTGGAGGCTACTACTCCAATCCAGCCTCATAATGAAAATTTCTTTGGTTGCAATATATGGGCACCAACCCAAAGGAACACCAATTCCCAGTTTATGAGCACCAAATCAAAGGAGCTCCTACCCCTAATATGAGAACCCACTCAGATGCATTTAAAAATAAGATATTTTTTTACAAATTCAATATAATGTTATGTTGATGTTTTCTGCACAACAACAACTCAGACCTCTTACCTCGTGGAATTCACATGTTACAAATAAAGTTTTGTAACTCAAAAAAATTTTGCACTTATGTTAAACTTATTGTCCTCAAACAACCTTTGGTCTTCAATCATCAACTAACTCTGCAAATCTTCTTGAATAACTCTTTTCTGATCTCTTTCAGCTTCACACCAATCTCTATGATCTCTTTTGCATCCACATGATGATTTATTTTCAAATACTTATCATAGACATTCACACTTTTCTACGAAAATAAACATTTAACACTCATAAATAATACATACTTTTTTTTCATAAAGTTATCTTATCTTTTCACATCACTCTTCTCTCTACTCGTACCCTATTACTCACACACACACACACCGGTAGAAAAACAAAAATGAATAGCAACCTTTGATATAAATCACTCCTGTAGTTCAAAGAAAAATTTGTAGCCCTAATATTTAAACAAATAATTCTACAACACTCTTTTAGTAACTTTCTAACCATTATGTAGCAATTTGTCTATAGATTTCTGATAAATTCCTATAGTAGTCTATAGAACATTAAAAATTTAAATCTTATTCTACTTTTGTTATTCCATTTGCAAGTATTTAATGCTCTTCTTGGCCAACTGAAGGATTTGATGTAGCTTCTTCTTTTTAAACTGGCTGCCATAAATTTAAAATGTCTCTTCTTTATTTGAAATAACATAAACATCATATTTCCTTTACATCAATGTTTCCCATTTCAATTGTAGCTTGCAAATATGATTGGAATGTCATATATGCAATAAATAATTTTATCTAGGGCACCCCATAAACCAAAAATAGATTTGAATATACAGTGCTGCTATAGAAGGAAACTTTATTGCTAAGCAAAGAATGAGTAAAATCTAATATGCATCAAAGGTTTGCTTTGCCCAGATAAATCTGATATCAAATCTATAATAAATGGAAAAATTAATCTAGGGCATTTGCAAGAGGTATGAAATTAAAAAAAAAGGATATACAAATCATTTCATTCAATCACTGCTACAAAAGCTTTGTCGTCAAGTAAGGAATAAAAAATAATTTCATTCAAAACATTCTAATGCAGCTCAAAAGCAAGGAAAGAATATTTTTAGAAAAGAAAAAAATTTGATATCACTGATCAAGGGTAACCACCTTACTAAATGAGGTGTCAACTTTATGCTGAAGAAAATGAAAAACAACGAAATTTCTTTGTAGTCCATAGATCTACACGTCATCCTATAGCTGGCATATCATCTAAGTGCTAGTAGAAGTAAATCCAATATTTTGTAGCCGCACACAAAAAAAAACTATGCAAGTATAAAACCCTAGTAGGATAAACAATAAGTTAATGGGCCAAATATCCACCTCTTCACAAAGTTATTACTAACACATCATCATGCCACAAATTCTCTGACACGTGTATTCCATGTCAATATTCTCTAAAGTTGTCTTTTTACATATTTAAAATATTGACCACTACTAACTTCAAATTAAGCAGTTAAGTCTATGTCGCTATGAAGCTCCTCACTATGCAATCAACTTCCTATCATATGAATTGCACATCACTATAGTTAAAAACTGTGATGTTTTTGTAGTTATACTTGTTCTTGTAGCTACATAAAAACATTATATACCATGAGTTGACATCAATGGAAATCTATTGCCAACCAATCAAAAAATCAAATTCCAACAAGCTCCATCTAATGCCAACACATGCAACTTCTAGATTTGATTGTTCTTCAATTTCTCATTTTATCAACATTAGTGAGACTAACTCTAGAACCACAACACCAAAACATTCTTCTTAAGGAAACACGGAATCCCCCACACTGATACAGTGAACAAAGAAATGATAGTGATATATAGAGTTGAACTCAATCATGGATATCTTCTAGTATGCTTGAAAAAATCTCATGAGATCTTGAATATAGTTGTATAAACCAGTCATAATGATATGGTTAAGAGTGTAGAGTTATACCTCTTCTTGTGGTGAAGTGCAAACCCAAAAATGGATGCATTGAATCACAACATCATCAACAGAGAACACTTAGCCAAATTTGTGACAGATCAACTTACTGATATAGTTAGTACTTGTACAAATGACCCCAAAAATGCTTCCCCATAATGTTGACATCAATGACAACACTGGTTCAACCAAATCAACTTATGTATATACACTTCATGCTCATGTTGATAGACTACATCAACAATGATAATCTTCAAACAATCTCCCCCTTTGTCATTGATGGCAACATGCATATCAAAAAAAAATTCCATATCATGAATTAAAATTATTTCTTTCTTATCTCCCCCTTTCAAAATTAACCTTGACTTTCCTAAAGGGTTCTCCAATCATCCAAAATGTATTAACAAAATGTTTTTTTCCATTGTCTCTCATATTATCTCTCCCCCTTTGACGTCAATGGAAAAATTCCTACAGGGGTCCTAACACACTACCCTTGGATATATGTATGTATGCATCATCTTCAAAAAAGATAATTTGATCAAAAATATTAAGACATATCAACCTAAAGATGTAGATCCCTTGAGATTCTTCATAGTATCCTACCAAGTATATTATCCTTCTTCCTGAGAACTTTTTGCATGTACAAGAGTCTTGTATAGTAGTTCAAGCTTCATTAGATACTCTATTCCTTCTTCCACGGTGTTGGGGCTGAGATTTATTTTTGATAGTTTATCAACAATAGCAAGGGCACTAGATATAGGAATGTGTGTTTATCTTTATTATTCCCCTTAGTGCCACATATTGCTTGATTGTCTCTATCCTCTGATTCTATAAGGTAAAAAAATTATCTTGTAGTTGCATGATGTAAGATCATTTCTAATTTTTATAATCATTTTCCAATTTATAAACATCTACTTGAGTGCATATTCAAATTTTAGTCCAACTCATTTCATCCTTTGCATTTTGTGTCCAGTTAGACCACTTTAGATAGTATGATATTAAGTCCTATGCTTATTCTTCACAAGATTCAACATCCTTTAATTCCTTCAAGAATCTATGATGTGCATCTGCACATTTATTTTTGATATCCTCTAGATTCTCCTCTGTATTCCTTTCTTCTGACTCATTTCCAATTTGTTCTTTTTGTCTAGAGATGTATGCTTTCAACAAGTCAATCATACTTCTGATATTTTATAAGTTAGAAACTAATGTATTAATGCTTGCACTGAGGATTATCTCTTGCAAATATTTTATTGATTCATCCAAGTCTTGTGTACTTCTAATTTCATGCTCATGTTGGATCACATTGATTTGTAATCTTCCTTCCTGTTCTACAAACTCTTATTTTCTCTCAACTAGAGGGATAGCAAAATGTTTTCTTTTCTTACCTATTCTTCTTGAACTACTAGAGGCTTCAATTATAGAGTTTTCCTCTAAGCTTGGTCTACTAGAGTCCTTTGGGATTCCTAGAAGCACTTCTACATAATTATCAACTTCCACCTTAGCCACTTCATAATACAACACAAAAATCCAAGCAAGTCTAGGCTCAATTGCTTCTATGTAACAAAAATCAATAGAGACAAGGAAATTGGTGTCTTCAGAGAATCTTTCCACCACACTCTCTAGTATTCTTATTCTCTTATTTATCCTCATATGAAATATTCCAAAGAATATTGCAAGAGAATCTTCTTGAGCATCTGATCCACCAAGATTCTTCATAAGATTTCTTATCTGATGTGCTACTAATTTTGTATTTCACCATTCTACTTTTCCAATTATCGGTATTTCCTTCATAAAGTAGAAAAGTATGCAAACTATCAATTACTATACCTAAATGTATTCTTCTTTCTCTTTTTGATTCCTTTCAAATTTTTCATCAAGTGTTATCGAAGTAACTCACAAAGATCATAATCAACACCATTCTCAATCATATTAAGTGCAATGTGAAAAAATATAGTATAAACTATATATAGCCATCATTATGTAGATAGATTTTATGTCCAACAAGCATTGTGGCATACCAAATAGCCATATTTCCAAATATACTAAAGGTGAGTTCCTTTCCTTGGAGAGTTGCACTATTCTTGTCAATTAATTCTTCGTCATTTACAAACTTCCACCTTGGAACTGGTCCTAAGGACTAAAAACCAATTACATCCCTTATTGATTCCCTAGTTATTGAGTATGCACCATCAATCCAGATAGATTCATCATGAATCCTACTTAATACAATTCTAATGTACTTCTTGTCGAATTCAAATAGTGGGAAATTCCACCACACATCCAATTTCTTTTCAACTTGGACTTTGTATTCTAGTTTAATGGTATTATAATTTTCTTCAAATTTATTTTTCCATAAAATACTCAATCCAATAGAGGGAATTTCTTCTATTTTCCCATGTATGTATGCATAGATATCCTCAGTAGGTGAAACTCTAAAGGGAGTGCTAGAAGATGCACCCACCGAGTCTTCTAACAAAATTTTCCAAGAATTCCTCCTCAATTTAATTTGTGGCTTATTTGATAAATTTAATACCATTGACCCTTCCATTATATTTGAAAATGAAAATTGTGGAGAAGAATTATGTAAGAAAAATACCCCTTGAATTTTCTTCAATGAATAATATGGTTTTGATGCTTTTCTTCTATAAGACACCTCAAATCCACTTCCTCTTTTTCAATCTAATTCTTCACATCAAATCATTTTTTCTTCTCAAATACCTTTTTGTCTTCATGATTTACCCATATCAATAAATGTGTTAGCAATAAATGCTTTAGAAAAGTTGTCAAACTTTGAAACCGTGTATCCACAGTTAATTTACAGAAGCTCCACAATTTTCCGCATCATAAAATTTCCTTCTGAAACTTCCTTCTATAGCTTTAGAAATTCCTCTTCAAATATATGTCTTCATGCCATGTCTTGACACCTTAAATTTTAGGGGGCTATTAGAATTTTTTGTTATTGCTCCCCCTAAGCATTAGCATGGGCTTAGTTTTCAAAAGAAATATCTATACTAGAAGTAGGCATAGATGCATTTGACATTCTTGATTCATATATGTTCTTATAATCTTCCTTATTTCTCCATATCTTTTCCATTTCCTTCTTAACCTCAATCACATATTCATTCCTCTTTAATGGATTATACTTTCTTTCTTTTTTTTCTTCTACAAACTCTTGAAATATGTTTGGGTTTTTTGAAAATGTAGCACACAACACTTTTCTAATTTCCATTCATTCTTGATCTGCACTAGTTAGCCTTATGTCCAAATGTATTTCATGAAAAAAGTATCTATTTAAATATTGAAACATTCTCCCAGTATTGCATCTATTCATCATCTGAATTCTACACTCAATACTTCTACAACCAAATTTCATGCATGCAAAATATTATCCAGAGAAGAATCCAACATTTTGATTCATTCTACTCCTACATTCTATTGCTTTATGTCCATATTTATTGCAATAAAATAAATATCATTGAAATATGCATACCTCTGAGCATTTGGTTTCCTGATAGAAGGTCTTCTAGCATTGCTTCTTTGATTTATGAATTGTCTCCTATTTCCTTGAATCTTCTTTTGATTGTCAACCTTATCAGATGTCTAATTTTCCTTTGAACTTTATCCTTCTTCAAGTCCCAAGCCATCTTTTTCCTTAGAGGGTTTATGTATCACAAGTAATTCATCAAGCATTGCAATACTTTTTTTGAATTTCTTCTCATGTATTCTTTCCTTTTCCAAAACAAACATGATATTTACCACTTGTTCAAGTCTAGAGCATTCTTCAATCTTGTTTTTTTCCACTGCATTTAGAAATTCCTCAATCCTATTTTTTTATTCAATTTGTACTTTTAGTCCAATGATCTCTTCATTTGCTTGCTTCAACTATATATTGACATCCCTGTGTCTTTCTCTAAACTTCTTGGTTTGTTCTCTCAGTTTTTTGATGTATTCATTTTCTTCTCTTAGGCTTTCCTTCAAGATTTTTTTCTTTGTCAAACATGCAATCATCTTCTACATATTCAATTACATTTTTTTTTTTAAGGAACATGACATTTATTGTCTTCCATGTGTTCAAACTTCCAAGATCTTCCTCAAGCTATGAGGATTTTCTGAAGGAACAAAACTCTAATACCAATTGTTGAACATTCAAAATACTAAGAGGTGGGGGAGTGAATTAGTGTTCTATTAAAATTTTGAACACAACTCATCCAATCACCAAAGCATATTAAATAAAATAAGAAATGAAAGTTTGAGTCATCCAAAAATTAACAAAACACATGAAAACTATGATTTTATGTGGAAAACCCAAAAAGGAAAAAACTACAGTGAGGATTAGCTCACAATATATTATATATGGATATAGTATATTATAGGGGCCCACTACCAAGAAATGCTATCCTTAAAAGGCACATAGATAGAGCTAAGTGCAATACGAAAATGGTGACTCACTACCACAGTATGAACTGATAAAAAGTGCACCTTCCTTGTGTTGTATTTTGAAGTTCCTTTAAAGATTTGAATATGAAGTATTGCTCTACTTAGCAGTCACTCAACAACTATGCTCTGATTCTGAACTATTTACCTCTGAATTCACATGTTCACATCATATGATACCACTCACACCTAATATGTCATTTATGCTCGCTCTTCATCATTCCTTTTTCCACACTCTTCAATTCCAAAATATCTCATATACATACCCAAATACATCCTCACACATCAATTAGGTCATCCTAATTAGATGTAAACAAAAATAATCCAATACGGCTTACCTAGGTACCATACATGATTCAAAATCCTCTTCATGCCCAAGCAAGTTGTTTAATACTTAATATAGGTTAGCATGGATAAAAAATAGATCCAACTAACATCCATAATGTATATTCAATATTTTCAACATATATCATGTATTAGGTCAACCAAGGATTAGACCTAATCATAAAAACTTCCAATCATACACAAACTTCCCAATACACGCAACTTCCATATTTGATCTCTCATCAATTTATTATTTTGATAACATCAATGAGACTAAATATAGAATTGCAACACTAGAACCACAACACCAAAGCATTATTCTTAAGGAAATTCATAATCTCCCACACCCATACACTGAACATAGAGATGATAGTGATATATAGAGTCCAACTCTGTCATTGATATCTTCTACTATGCTTCACAAAACTTCATGAGATCTTGAATATAGTTGTATAAGCTAGTCATAATGATATGGTTAAGAGCACAAAGTTATACCTCTTCTTACAGTGAAGTGTGGACCCAACAATGGACACACTAAACCACAACATCAGCAATGGAGAAAACTTAGCTAAATTTCTAATAGATCAACTTGTCGGTATAGTTAGTACTTGTACAAATGACATTAAAAATGATTCCCCACAATGTTGACATTAATGAAAACATTGGGTCAGCCAAATAAACCTATGTATGTACACTTCATTCTCATGTTTCCAGACTGCATCAACAATGATAGACTTCCAAACTTCTAATAAGAGTGGTGATCCAATGGTCATCGCATGGGTCATTCACATTATAGTTGTAAATGATGTCATGTTAAGGAAAATTGTGATGGTCTTGTATGTTGCGATGAGGACTTCAATAAATATGATTTAATGAAAAGGATTGAATTTCCATCACATGTAGTCTTTGCATCATGTTTTCATGTTGTAAAGTTGGTGTTCAATCTGCAACGTGTGATGGGATCATGAAAGAATTTTTTGAGGCTAGGTGTAGGTTGACTGCTACATCGCATGGGCTTGGTACATCATGATTATGTGTCATTTGTTTGAAGAAAGGTGTGATGTGTAAAGGAAATGTGATAGTCATTGATCATGACCTCAAATGAATCAATGATGAAATTTTGAACTATCATTATGGGGATGATCTCGACCATTCAGACTTAATCGAATGGCCAACATTCAAAAATTAATAGTCAATTGTTCTAGTTTATGTGAAAGGGTGCAAAAGTAATGGATCAGTGACATTATCAGCTACCTAATCGAATCTAATCCACCCTGGATTGATTTTTCACACCTTTCCAATTATGCATTCATTGCTTAGGTGGTTCCATTACTCCCTAGTGTGTTGTAGAGGGAAATGTCTCCTGTTAGGGTATGTTTGCCTAGATTTTGTTATAGATTTCATGTGTGCTCCATACCTAAATTCATGAGTCATCAATTTGGTATGCGCTCAAGATGTTAGATCCTTTATGGTGGTTTTCACTCAATTTTGAGGACAATTCGGGTGTTTGAATTATGATGAGAGTTCAACTTCTTAAAAACCCTAGTTAGGTTAGGGTTAGGCTTTTGATTTCAATTTTGAGTTATTCTTGCACTATAAAGGCAATATTTGTATCATTTTTAAGGCTTCTTCCCTAGAATTTCTCTAGAAAACTTATGTAGTTTTAACATTCTTTGTAGTTGTTAAATTAGCTTATGCCTTTGTGTTAATAACATTACTTTTTTTTACCTTTTCTTCATGCTTGCATTCTGTGTAACATTTGATACCTCTTTGCATGCATGATATTTCATCATTTTTATTGGTTATATGATTATTCTAATTCATTTTAGGTGTTAATTATCGATAATCTTCATCCCTCTTGAAATCTTTCAAACACTAACCTCCATGTTTCCCTTATAAAATTGGTAAAAATAAAGGATTTTGTAAGATCTTCTAGTGATTTTATCGATACTTTGTGCAATCACAACCAAGAAGAAACACTCTAAATTCGGTGCATCACCTTTCCATTTTTCTTATGCATTTTATCCTTGTCCCTTCTCCTCTACAAGTCCTTAGTTTAGAATCCATTGAGGTTGGGTCAGACTAGTCCTCTTTTATACCTAGTTTAGAAAGGAATCCAACCTTCTTCAAAGATTTAACCTCTCTTGCAAGGTCCCATAGTTCAAGGTTATTTCAATTGTATCACTTTAAGACTGGAATCCATGTCAAACAAGGTGCATTTCATGTGACAATAGTTCCATTTCTTTTCTTCTAAGATTATTTTTATTCTCTATATTTTGGTTGATATTTTCCAAAACTAATTGTTGATTACTTTTCTTTTCCAAATTAGAATTACCATCAACTTGGGGAGTAATTAGTTTAAGAGCATTAACCTTCTCTACACATGATTTAAGGTTAGATCCTATAGGATGGGATATTTCAACTCCATCTCTAGTTCTCAATGAGGGGAAACAAATCTCCATGGCATTAGGTGTACTAAAGCCAATTTGGATTGAGGGATTTGCTAACACCCAAGAAGGGGGAAATATTTATTATGGGATTACTATTTTATATTGCTAGCAAAAACATTCAGATTCATCACTTCTATCTAGATTTGTATCCAAATTATCATGGTAGTTATCCAAGGAAGGGTTAATGAGATTAACTAGCTCAGATGACTATGTATTATTATTAGACGATTTTTTATTATTTAACCTATTAAAGATAATAGGGAAATTCATTCTCATATGGCCCTCTTTTTTCCAAATATAATAAGCATTTAAACCACCCAAAACTTCAATTCCACATAAAAGGGGAGAATCTTGAAAGGAGACTCTAATGTAATCTATAATTCCCATGCCAAGTTGTAGATAGATTAACAACCTTGTATCCAAATGTGGGAGAGTCACTTTGGAGTCTTCAAACCTTATGAATTTCCTAAAATTTGAAAGAAGTTATGGGATAACTACCCATAATAGAGGAGGGATAATTTTGACAATTAGGGCTAGAAAGAGCCAAAAAATATTTGTAAATAGCTTTAGGTGACCATTTAAGGGCCCAAAATGTTCATTTCCCCACATTCCAAAATTATTTTACAATTATTATTTCGTGCATCTTAGAGTTTTGAAACAAAATTTCCATAAATAATCCTCTTTGCACCATTCTATAGAAGGAAACACTAACATTGAATATTTTCCCCCAAATATTTCTATCCATTCATCAAAAATTATTCTAGCTAGAAGCTTGTTGATATCAACAACTAAATTTTTTTTGCAATACTCTTTAACCAAATTTTCTCATTGTTTAAAGCTACTACCATTTTTTGATTATGGGAAACTAAGAGAATTTTAGGGTTCTTGGGAGAATGCATACCTTGTCTACTACCATCTTTTCCATGAAGAATTTTCTCACCGATACTATTTTGAATAAAGCCAATAGAGTTGGGCCCCATAGTAGATTCTTCAACAATGACATCCCAAAAAGATTTAAAGCCAAGAGTGTCAATTGTATCCTCGTCTGGGGTTAGAGATGGAGGATCCTCATCCATGAATGAACACAAATGCTAGTTTACTAACCTTAGAAATTAACCAAGACCAAAGCCACTAGAATCACACAATAAATGAAGAGTGAAAATAACTTTAGGAAAAAATAGTTAAACCAACAAATCCATACACACAAATAAATGAGGGAAATTCCAAGTGTAGGGAATTCTTATGCAAGGGAAGTATAAACCACTATGGAGGAGGAATGAATCCTCCTCCATAAATAAGAAGAGAAGTGGCCACAAATACACCCTCCTTACAACCTTCTCAAAACATGAGACTTAAAAAAATACACTTAAATGGATTGGATTTTTAAAAATTTGAGATATTTTTTATGGAGGGACCCTACATGAACTTTTACCTTCAGAAAAAACATTTATAGGTGCCACATTTTTAAGGAATAGTCCATCAAAGTTTTCCATTTTTTTGTACTTAGGTTTCTTAAGAGAAAGCATCGCCACAATGTAGTATCGAATGATAAAAAAAATTTGGGGTGTGAAATAGGACCTTTCTTAGTATAAACCCACCCACCCAGACATGTTGAAACTATCGATTTGGCCCCACAATGAACATAACAAAAACTATGCTACCATAAAACTCTATCTTCAATGCATTTGATGTTTAAGCAACATGTGAAAACTTATCACCATGGCCAAATGTATTAGATTTTTTAAAATTTGAGACATTTTATTATGGAGGGACCCTATATCAGCTCTCAAAAACGTAGGAAAAATACCTCAAGAGGTTGCCAATCTCTTGATACGTTTTAGGGTAATAGACAAGGCCAAATGATTTAGACCTTCTACTCTTCAGGTGGTGCCAGACCTAGGTGGGTGTACCTATAACAATGAAGCAGACTTGACCAATGTTTATTCCTTTAAAGTGATTTACCCACAATGGCAAGTAGGAGTGGATAAATGAGTTTTATTCTGGTACAAATTGTATAAGCAATATCAAGGATAAATCTAATGTGTTTATATGTAAAAATGAATGAAATTAAATAGTGGAATATAAGAGACTAGTCCCTTATTGGGTGTACAGAGTCAAATGAAAATCTAAAAAGAGTAACTTCTTTCTAGCAGAAACTCAAATTGTTTGGCATATAGGTTTAAGTTTATAATTGGTCTAAACATGCAAGGATGTGACTACTGAGTTCTTCTTAATAATCCAAATGATATTCCCTACTTACTATGATTGACTAAAAGGATTTAATCTCTCCTTGAAAGAACTAATTAATCCAACCATACAGATACAACAAGTGTGCACTAATAAACTAAAAAATATCCTTGATATATCAGTTTAAATAATTAGAAAACATCAACATTGGAGACAACTTCAGCAATACTTTTAATTAACATAATAAACAATTGATACTAGAAAAATGTCACCACATCAAACGAATTCAATTGAAATCTCCATTGTTTCAAACATGCATCATAGTCTCAAAATTGCAAACATTTTGTATCCTACTATATTTTATTTGCTATCTCTACTCTATATCTCATTCGCTGTCAAAAATTGGTATTTATACATCGGCCACATGAAAAGTTGCATCCATTCTTATTCAAAACTCGGAAATCTATTGTATTCAAGCCTTTTCAAACATTTGTCAAACACCTGCGAAGACATCTTGTAATTTTGTCGATACCTTGAGTCTCTTCGACTACCACAAACTATATATCGCTTTGATGTCCTGTAGTCCCACCGATACTTTGAGTCTTCCCAACACTCTGAGTCTTCAATCTTGAGTATCATTGTGACTTTAGGGGTTGGAAAACATTCCTTCAAACTACTCAAGTTTTATCGAGATGTTTCCTTTAGTTTTCTTTCTGATCGTCGAAACAAAATGTTTCTTTACCGATAAAGCTATACTCGGTATGACTTCCATATCTCTCTCTGATGATGCCAGTCTCGCCGATGAATCTTGTTATTGGAAAGACAATGAATATCGCCAAGTCATATTACCAATATAATCCCATCATAACGACAATGAGAGTCGGCAGGACTTCCATGAACTCACCCCGATACATCGTACTACTGACAAGATCCACTTTTTTGGGAAACTCATTGAGGATATTGTAGATCCCTTTTTGATACTCTAGAATGGCACCATGATCGATAAGACACAAATAAGTCTGTTATGACTTACACCGATGATTTAGGTCTCATCGACAATCATTTTGTGCTTCATCAGTATAACACACATGTGCTCGTTATAACTTATATCGATGAAGATTTTCTCGCCGATAGGATCCTTTGGTCGTTGAGACAATGAATTGCATCCTGCCGATATGTGTCTTCAAATGAAATCATATCGGTATGACATTCCCAAACTCTTGCCGATATGAATTATACTTTGAAATACTCAGGGTTAGATGAATTCCATGGGACCAAATGATAAAATATGGGAAAATTTGTTATGCAAAGTAGATTCATGTGCTTATGGTATGGGCATTTTTTGGGAACTAACAGGTATGTGCAGCCATAAAATTTTCAAAATTTTATAGTTCTAATAGTGGCTCCATCTGGGGATGAATGATTGTGAGATCATTGCAAGGATCCAAATTTCTAGGTGAGCAGACCAAACTCAAGGTGATGAACTAGTGAGCAAGATGAAATCAATGGAAATGGAGATGAACATGAACCTATACTACTGTACATGGAAAGATTTATTTTAAGAGAAGGAATATCAGGATTGTCCATGCACTGGCAATTCCTGTTCCTTTTTATTTCCTAAACTACTGTGCATGGAAATGAATTTTTAAGAGGATTATCAAGAGTTGTCTGTGCACTAGCAACCCTTAATCCTCTATATTTCTCAAGAGAAAAAAGGCTTCAAGAATTTCCCATGTACAGGAAACTCCTTTTCTTCACCATTCATGTTTTGCAAATAATATGAATCTTCACCTTTCTTTCCAACAACAACAAAGGGTCCCAACCACAAAGCTTCAAATTTACCATATTTTCCCTTCTCCTGATGCCTTGCATTCCACATTAACACCAGATCATTTTCTTCAAATTTTCTATCTTTTGCTCTTTTATCAAATAAATACTTCATTTGTGCCTGCAACTTCACATTTTGGTTTTTAGCTAATCTTCTTATCTCATCAAGCTCTGCCAGCTGCTTCACTCTTTCATCCATTGGTTCATAAATGTCTATATCTTTCTGAAGGATAAATTTGTAAACTAGTAACAAATTTTGTAAAGGCATCCTAGCTTGTGTTCCATATACCAATTCAAATGGAGATTTTCCAATTGCCTTTTTCATAGTTATCCTATCAGCCCACACAACCAACCTTAATTTTGAATCCCAAGCCTTTTTGTTCCCACCTAGCATCCTCCTTATGATCTTTAGAAGACTTTTGTTGCTGGACTCTGCTTGACCATTAGCTTGCAGATGGTAAGGAGCTGCATAAGAAACAGTGATACCATATGTATTGCAAAAATCTTTAAACTCATAAGATCTGAAACACATCCCATTATTTGTGATCAAACTTAATGGTGTACCAAATCTAGTAATGATGTTATCCATTAAAAAATTGATTACAACTTTACTTGTTGCTTGCTTGGTTGGGACTGCCTCTACCCATTTAGTGAAGTAATCAGTAGCTACCAGTATCCACTTATGTCCTCCACTTGATTTATCTTGTATCTCCCCAATAAAATCAATTCTCCACTAATGAAAAGGGGCTTCAACCTGCATAGGTCTGAGTGGTAAAGCTCCCTGATACTTCATTTTCCTTGAAAACTTCTAACATGCTTAACATCTTCTTGCATATGAAAAAGAATCATTAAAGAATTTTGGCCAGTAATAACCTACCCTGAGAATCTTGTGTGTAATTGTCTTTGCAGAATAATGGCCTCCACAGACCCCTTCATGCATCTCTCTCAAAACATGCTTGGCCTATGACTCATCAAGACAAAGCAACAACGTCCCATCCCTATTTTTCCAAAATAAATCACCTTCCATAAACACATATTTTGATGCTTGCATCTTCAAGGTTCTTCTATGATTATCACTTAATCTTCAAGACACTTCATGTACCTAAGGTAATACATGATTTCTATATACCAAGGACTATGCTCAATACTTGCAATTGCATTTCCTTCATCTTCTACATTATGAATTTTATTTGCTTCAATATTTGTTTTTTCCATTAACTTGGCCAAACCTTGACCTCTTACTAATTTGGTGATTTGTATTTCCATTTCAAATTCTTGAATTTTTTTAATCCACCTATATCTCTTTCCAATTACCTCTATGTCAAAATATCCTTAATAGCTACATGAGGGACATAAGAAATCACCTTAGCTCCAACAAGATACGGTCTAAAAGCTTTCATGGCTTTCACCAATGCAAACGCTTGTTTCTCCATTATATCATATTTCAATTCTAACCCCCGCAATGACTTGCTGAAAAAGGACACAGGCTGCTTATGACCTTCCTCATTCTTTTGTAACATGACAACAGCTATAGTATGCAACGAAGCAAATGAAAATATTTGAAAGGGTTTTGAAAAATCTAGAGATTTAAGGATAGGGGCTTCCTTGATGGAATTTTTGATTGATATAAAAGCTTCTAATGCTTTTGTAGTCCAATCTACCTTTTGTCCCTTCCTCAGCATCTTTGATATGGGCTTAACAATTTTAGCAAAATTAGACACAAATCTCCTAACAAAATTGATCTGTCCAAAAAATGACTGGATGGCCTTGACAATTTTAGGAATAGGAACTTTATCTATGGCCTCAACCCTCTCAGGATCTATTATAATCCCCTCCTTTGACACAATATGTCCTAAGAGTTTACCTTTTGTGACAACAAAATGACATTTTTTAGGGTTCAAACTAATACCATATTCTAAAGCTTTAATAAATACCTTTTCTAGATGTTCTACATGATCTTTAGCCCTTTTTGAATAAGCAGTAAGGTCATCTTGATATACCACCATGATAGCATTGATCAAGTCTACAAATGCTATGTCCATAGCTCTTTGAAAGGTTGCACCTACATTTGTGAGACCAAATGGCTTTCTCACATAAACATATGTTCCCCATGGGGTTGTAAAAGTTGTCTTGTACTACTCGGATTCTTTGACTTTGACCTAGTTGTAACCAGAGAACCCATCCATCATAGATAACAACTCACACCCTGTTACTTTATGTAGTACAACCTCCATATTAGGTAGAGGATAAATATCCTTGAGAGATGCCATGTTTAGATTTTTGAAGTCCACACACAATCTGATATCCCCATTCTTCTTCCTCACAGGAACCAGGTTTGTGGTGCAGGAGCACTGAGTACACACAATTTCAACAATTCATCCTCTAAAGGAAGGCATTAGAAATTTAGGGCTATTTGAGTAAATTAATGTTAAATAGGGTCTTTGAGACTATTATTCATGTAATTGGGGGATTTTTAAGGTTATTTGTTCCAAAAATGCAAAAGGTTGCATTATTTTGTGTTTGTTGTTAACAAATTGTCAAACAATGCAAAATTAAGCATATGTAAGGGTTAAGTTAGTTTGTGGTAGTTCAACACCCCAAGAGGTAGTTTTCAGGTGGTAGCATGATATATTGTTGTAATATTTCGAAGGGGAGGTCGTTGAATAAGTTTGGAATGAGTTTCTAATAAGAAATTTGCTATTTTTTGTGTTTTCCATTAAGAAATTGCTGATCACGTGCATTGTACGACCTGTAAACATTGTTCCACACTCCAATCCTATAATGGATGGATATATAATTGAATAATATTTCTTTTGGCATAGGAATGGTGTTATTTCATTGAGAATCGAGTGAGATATCCTCATTTTACTACCAGGTGGTCTGAAATCCCATGTTTTTCCTATTTTCCTAAACTTTGCTTGGCTGGTACAGTCCATACAACTCCAGATATTGGTTGAAGACTGACATGGTATTTTAGGGCACTGAGTCTACTTTCAAATGCTTCAGGTTTGATTGAAAACTATTAATTTTGGAGTGAGTTATCTCTATTTTTCTAAAACTGCTCTGGTTTGGTGCAAGTTGGTGTTTTGAGAGTAATAAAATGAGTTTTTAGGGCATTCCACCTACTGTAGCAATTGTAACTTAGTGGAATGACCCAATTTGTTGTAACATAGGTTTTCAAATATTGTGGAGGTTCGGAGGAAGTGTGTTTGTGGGTTTTGGGTGTTGCCCTAGGTTGAATTTGGGTGATTTTCCTTGTGAAAGTGAGGAACTAAATGATGGTTTATGAGTTTTCTGGAAGAAATAACCTATGTGATGAATTTTAAAGCTTGTGCAGGAATATTTATGAGTGTTTGAATAGGTGGTAGGGTCTGGAAAGGTCTGGAGGTATGATTTACAATAAACCCTCCTTTTGAAGGCCTAAAATCAAGGGTTTTTGGTTTTGCTATGTTGGAAGAGTGATTTCTGGAAACTAGTGGTGGATTTAGTAGTTTTTGGGAATTTTAATTGCTTCCCCAAGGTTTCATAAGGTTTGTTGGAGTTTAAAGTGTACCTTCTTTGTAAAAGTGGGCTAATCCACTAGCCTTTTCCATGGTAGTAGTATTGGATCTTTGAATTTGTCCAAAAGAGTTGATATTGGTTTTCCTATATGTTTTATAACTTGCAAAAGGGTATCTTAATCATCCTTGATTTTATTAGGTGTTTTGGAAAATGTTGGTGAAAATGCCTAAACTAGGTTTGCACTGAAACTGGGGTTTAGGAGTGAAATTGGGAAATTGTGCTTCTGATGATTGTTGAACTTGGAAGACTGGTTGAATTACTTTATATGGTCATTTTAATCTTTCTAGATGCCTCTTGAAGGCAGGTTTCCAAGTTGATTAAGGTTTAGCCTTCTGACTCTGCATCAGTTTGAAACCTATGTTGAATGCCTGATTGGTTTGATAATACCCCCATCTCTAAGCTTTGTCAATTCCTCTTGCATTTTTTGTTCCAATGTTGGGTTAATAGGTCTTTGCCTCTACCTAAATGGCTTTGCATCTAGTTTCAATGGGATTTCATGTTGAAACAAATCCTCCCTATATGCTTTGAGATTTTCATAAGACCATGCAAACAAATGTTTATATTTTCTCAATAGTGCAATCAACATTCTTTGAATTGTCAAGCTTATTTTATTTCCAATGTATACCTTTTTTGGTGCTAGTTTAGTCCCTAAATTGACCTCTTCAATATCCTCTATCTTGACTGGTATCTGTTTCATGAGGGACCGATCATTTCCATCATATACCCTTTCCAATGCTACTAGCCCTTTGGGAAGCTTATTAGTTTTAAGTTGTAAGACCTCTTTCCCAAATACTATTTGCTTTCCATCTACTTCTTCAATAAAGGCATTGAAATCAACTTCTTGAGCTTCATATTGATCTATACAATGAATAAATTTCAAGAGGTTAGTATCATCATTAAAAACCTTCCAACTGTATATATTGTCAGGCACAGTGGGTCTTTCTTTGAACTCAATTTGACACACTCCAGCTAGTGTAATATCATCTCTTCTCAATGCTACATTGGCTAAAAAGTCTACCATTATGTTTTTTGACCTCTCAATCCATTCAATGGACACTGATACATTTTGGTATTTTTTTCGACTGCGGGTCGTCGGAATTCCGACGACCTGCCATCGAAAAAAATACCAAAATGTATCAGTGGGAGAAAGCATCAAACAGCTCAATTGTGTCCCATACAACATTCTTGTATTACTTCAGCCTCTTGTGTTTTGCTGCATATTTTGATTTAACTTGAGAAACAACTAGCTCAGAATCCCCTAGAACAACTAGCAACTTAATCTTATGTTTTACAGCCATATTCAAACCTATTAACAAAGCTTCATATTTTGCTATATTGTTCATACATTCAAATGCTAGAAAAAATGAATATTTAAATGTGAATCCTTCAAGTGAAACAAACACTATTCCTACTCTATTACCTTCTTGGTTGCAAGCTCCATCAAAGTACATTTTCCACATGCCATCACAGTTTTTTGCAACATGCTTATCAATTGGATCACCATTGAATAACTTTGGTTGGGCTGGTTCTATCTTAAAACTTCCAAGATCCATATCACAAAATCAATTGACTTGATCTGGAGGTACAAAATCTACAATTGGGTTCATCCTTGGCTCCCTATATAACTTAACTTCCTATCCATTCACTAGAATTGTTGCATAAGACAAATAAAATTGGGAATTTCCCCCAATAGTTGATGTCCATTGTCTTGATAAAAGCATCCCAAACTGAGGAGGGGTATCAATTACAGTTATATCTATATTATAGGCCACTTGAGGATAACTAGCTAGTTTTACTTCAACATCTTTCATAACACCTACTACTAGAACAGGTTGGCTATCCATTGCATAGCACTTCCCTTCATTAGTATCTACCCACATACCAAGTTGTTTCATAACTCCAACTGGAATGATATTGATTGCAGTGCCAGAGTCTATCATGCAATTCCTCAACAATTTGTTGTTTATAAGTAGTGTGGGGAATTTACCAATACATCATTTAGGCACACTTCTAGGATAGTCACCTTCTCTTGCTTATTAACCATTTCAATGGCCATCTGATTTTCAAAACTAGTACTTTTCTCATTTACATTTGATATCAATTGAATTGCACTATCCCTATACTCAATTCTCATCATCTCGAGCAATGGGACAAACATTTTTACCTGGGATAAATCTTGAGAAAAGTCGAAAGAAGAACCCTCTACCTTAACCTTTTTCTTTTGCTCTAATGTTTCCCCTTTGAATTCTTCCTTTTGGATAGGTTTCTACCTTTCTTTATTTAACTCTATGTTCTCCTCTTTCTGAACAAGCCTTTGTTCATTCTTATCATGTTGCTTATTTTCTGTTGTCTTCAAAAATTTTGGTGTTACTTCTCTATCTTTCATAAATATTCCCTTGGGAACACTTTCCTTTTCATTCACTATCCTATTTCTTAACTAGTATTTGCGCTTTGCTTGTTCAACTACAGCAATGGTTAACCTCTTTATTTCCTCCTCAATGGGTCTCCTCATATCGCATTGAGTAGGCACCTCAACAGAGTATTGTTCTACATAATCTTCTTCAGAATCAGAAAAAACCTATTGTTCAGCCATGTGGACATTGCACCTTTGATTTGAAACATTGTACTCATAACCTTCATCTTCTGAAGATGAGTATTTCTCCTCAACACGGTGAAAATTATTTGAAGTCAAATACACTGTGTGATCCTCTTCACTGTTACCCAATGACATTCCTTCTTCTTGCATTTTTTGGGCTACAACACAATGATCAAGGGAATGTGGCCCATCACAGCCTTCACACTAGAGATTATTATTTACCATATATGCCCCCTTCTTCCTAAATGGATCAGGTGTTTCTTTGTTCCTGGGTCTATCCATTATAGGTTTTCCATCCTTCCAATTTGTATTGTAAGGCATGTCATGTAACCTAGGCTTCTCACTTCTATATGTGTTCTCTTGTTTGTATTGATAATTATTGACTTGCTGAGGAACCCTAGGATTATCTCTTTTACTAATCATCCCAACAACTTTCCTATTGTTTTCAATGGTTAGTGCTATCTTTTGGGCTTTAACTAAATCTCTTGGAAACTTGTTTCTTAGTTCATACCCTATTTTTGGATCAAATGCATTCAAATAAATACTCAATGTTATAGAGTCTGGCAACTTTGACCCAGGTGGTATCTTATTCTACAATTTGTTGAATCTCTGGTTAAAATCATAAATTGACTCATTCTTATTTTTTTGAATCCGTACTAATTCATGTAAAGCAGCATCTGGTGCACACAGATTTCCATACTATTCAATAAATCGATCATGAAATTCTTGGATAGAATCAACAAAGGTTGTTGGCAAGCTATTGAACCAATCCCTAGCTTCTTCAGTGAGTGACATCATGAATAACCTCATATGTAAATCTTCATATGCTATATCCAAGTCCTGAATAAAAGCATTAAAATTCCTCAAATGATCTTCAATAGTAATTGCACTACTCCATGTAAACTTAGGAACATGACTTCTCCAACTGTTATCCATAGGGTAAGGGTATAATTGAAACCCTGTCAAATCAAATTGGCTGATCATTGTTGTATATTGATGAGGGGGAGGGTTATGCACGTGTTGATACTGGTACATTGGATTATTGTACTATGTATGAAGATATGGCACATGTTGTTGACCATGAGGTGGTTGTGCATTTGTATGTTGTGATGCAATATACGGTGGATGGCTTGGTTGCTTGTATTGATTTCTCATATGATTTTGAGGAGCCTTTGATGGGTCTGAAGGCCTTGTAATATTATTTCCCTACCTATGAGGCAGTATATACTTTGAAAAACCAGTTGTCTAAGCATCAATTTGGGCTTTCCACAATTTCAGGTCTTGGATTGCTTTTATCATTTGGATCTTTTCTTGTTTAGCTTTTGCTCTTTCTACTTCTTGTTTATGAAACTCGAACTGTGCTTCTACTTCTTCACGAGTTGAGAACTCATAATTTTCTTGAGGAATTACATGATCAATAGGATCACTTTGATTACCCTCCATTCTTTGATCATATTCCTGTTGACATCTGATTCGTTCAGCTTCGAGTTTAACATCGAACTCTTCCTATTTCTGAGGATTATAAAAAGGATTTCTTTGTTCTTCAGGGGTACAAGATTCTGCACTTGAATTATCTCTCCATGTATCATAATGGTCATATGTCTCACAATGTGGTCTTGATTCTTTGTCTTTGTTTGTTATGTACATGTCTTCATTTATCTTCTTACCCTTATCGACCTTATCATCCTTATGTGTCCACTTATTGTTTCCAGTAGGACCTCCAAAAGGACCTCCTTTGTATTGGGATCTTCTACCATTCATGTTGAATTGATGCAATGCTTTTGTCAGGGTTGCCACTCACTTTGTTAAAAGTGAGAAAAATGAAATTATTCTTGATTGTATCCCTAGTAGAATCACTTTTTCTAAAACTTCAAATCTTTCAAATTATGAATCTTTCTTCAGTGACTGTATATGATGATCTTCAATTGGATAACCTACAATAATATTTCCTAGTAGAGTCACCAATTTGTTAGCTCTCAAAAATGCAGGCAAAATACCTCAAGAGGTTGCCAATCTCTTGATACTTTTCAGGGTAACAGACAAGGCCAAATGATTTAGACCTTCTACTCTTTAGGTGATGTTAGACCTAGGTGGGTGTACCTATAACAATGAAGCAAACTTGACGAATGTTTATTCCTTTAAAGTGATTTACCCACAATGGCAAGTAGGAGTGGATAAATGAGTTTTATTCTGGTACAAATTGTATAAGCAATATCAAGGCTAAATCTAATGTGTTCATATGTAAAAAAGAATGAAATTAAATAGTGGAATATAAGAGACTAGTGCCTTATTGGGTGTATGGAGTCAAATCAAAATATGAAAAAAGTAACTTCTTTTTGGCAGAAACTCAACTTGTTTGGCATATAGGTTTAAGTTTATAACTGGTATAAACATGCAAGGATGTGACTACTGAGTTCTTCTTAATAATCCAAATGATATTCCCTAATTACTATGATTGACTAAAAGGATTTTATCTCTCCTTGAAAGAACCAATTAATCCAACCATATAGATACAACAAGTGTTCACTGATAAACTAAAAAATATCCTTGATATATCAGTTTAAATATTTAGAAAACATCAACCTTGGAGACAACTTCAGCAATACTTTTAATTAACATAACAAATAATTGATACTAGAAAAATGTCACCACATCAAATGAATTCAATTGAAATCTCCATCATTTCAAACATGCATCATAGTCTCAAAATTGTAAACATTTTATATCCTACTGTATTTTATTTGCTATCTCTACTCTATATCTCATTCGCTGTCAAAAATTGGTATTTATACATCGGCCACATGAAAAGTCACATCCATTCTTATTCAAAACTCAGCAATCTGTTGTATTCAAGCCCTTTCAAACGTTTTTCAAACACCCGCAAAGACATCCTATAGTTTTTTCGACACCTTGAGTCTCTCCAACTACCACAAACTATATATCACTTTGATGTCCTGTAGTCCCACCGATACTTTGAGTCTTCCCGACACTCTAAGTCTTCAATCTTGAGTATCATTGTGACTTTAGGGGTTGGAAAACATTCCTTCTGACTACTCAAGTTTTACTGAGATGTTTCCTTCAGTTTGCTTTCTGATCGTCGAAATAAAATGTTTCTTTACCGATAAAGCTATACTCGGTATGACTTCCATATCTCTCTCTGATGATGCCAGTCTCACTGATGAATCTTCTTATCGGCAAGACAATGAATATCGCCAAGTCATATTACTAATATAATCCCATCATAGTGACATTGAGAGTCGGCAGGACTTCCATCAACTCACCCCGATACATCGTACTACCGACAGGATCCACTTTTCTAAGAAACTCATTGAGGATATTGTAGATTCCTTTTTGATACTCTTGAATTGCACCACGATCGATAAGACACAAATAAGCCTATTATGACTTACACCAATGACTTAGGTCTCACCGACAATCATTTTGTGCTTCATCGGTATAACACACATGTGCTCGTTATAACTTATATCAATGAATATTTTCTCGCCGATAGGATCCTTTGGTCGCTGAGACAATGAACTGCGTCCTGCCGATATGTGTCTTCTGATGAAATAATATTGGTATGACATTCTCAAACTCTTGCTGATATGAATTATACATTGAAATACTCAGGGTTAGATGAAATCCATGGGACCAAATGATAAAATATGGGAAATTTTGTTATGCAAAGCGGATTCATTTGCTTATGGTATGGGAATTTTTTGGGAACTAACCGTTATGTGCAGCCATGAATTTTTCAAAATTTTATAGTTCTAACACACTACATGACCTTGTACCCTCATAAAAAATTCTTCTAGGTATCATGGTTTTTGATAAAAAGATCATTAAATTTTTTCACTTTTTGGCACTTAGGGAAATAAAGAGAAAGCATTGACATAATGTAGTCTTGAATGATTGGGAATTTTTGGTGTGTGAAATAGGAAATTTCATAACATAAACCCACCCACTCAAACATGTTCACACTATTGATTTGGCCCCATTATGAACAAAATGAAAATTATGCTACCTTGCATCTTTCTCTTTAATACATTTGATGCTTTGTGTAACATGTGATAAATTATCGCCATGGTCTAATGGATTGAAGTTTTAAAAATTTGAGAGATTTTATTGTGGAGGGAACCTAAACCTTTAGATACAATGTTTGTAGTTGCCACTATTTTCGATAAATAAACTATCAAAGTTTGCCACTTTTTGGCACTTAAGGCTCTTAAGAGGAAGCACTAGAACAATGTAGTATAGAATGATCAGGCATGTTGGGGTGTGAAATAGGACCTTTCCTAGTGTAATCCTACCCACTTGGATGTGTTGGAACTATTTGATTTTTCCCCATGACATATAGAATAAAAAATATGCTACCTTGCAACTTTCTCTTTAATGCATTTGACATTTTTTACAATGTGTGAAATCCTATCGTCACGACCAAATGGATTGAAATTTTAAAATATTTATATGTATGTTATTATGGAGGGAATATACACAATCATGTACCTTCATAAAAAAATATTTGTAGGAACCACAGTTGGGTATGTATAGGATCATGATGGGCTAAAAAGTGGCGATATGATGGGTATGTGTAGGGTATGTGGCTAACAACTTTTTTTTTTACCCAAAATTGATGAAACGAAAAGGGTTTTTAAAGGAAATTCTCAGCTTTCGGCCAATATAAGTTATGCTTTACTTTGAATTAATAAATAATTATTATTCATTTTCTATTTGAATTATGACTAAAGTCTTGATTGATAGGCTGATTGAAAAACATCTATAGCTTTCAAACGGTATCACATTTTTTGAATCTGAAACATGTGTCACATTCTATACTTCACATACTATAGGATTAAAAATGAATTTCATGAAGTTTTGACCAAGTTATGGTGGTCAAACATACAAGTTTTATATTTTTAAAAATTGTAATAAAAATTCATAATTAATCATTTACTTGGAAAAAATTACAAAAAATATGCATCACATCAAGACATGAGTCCTCTACTTATATCTAAAATATTATAAAAAAATATTATCATTTTATTGTGGTTAGGGTGGTTAGACAGACACCTACTTCTTATTTTTTCCTTGAAATTTAAGTACTACTGCATTGAAATTTCAAATTTTTACCAAATATATTTTTTTAAAAATAAACCTAGCAGTTTAGAAACTACATTCAATGTACTATAGATTCTATTCTAGCATATTTTTGAAATAATATAGATAACATAATCAAATCTTTACATCAAGTTTCCTAACTCTAATTTTTCTAAATTTTATCGCCACTTAAGGGCCTGTTTTTCCCATGATGATCCTGCACTAGTTTCTAAGAAATGTCTCCTCAAAGTTCACCACTTTTTGGAACTTAGTGCTCTTAAAAGAAAGTGCCAACAAAATGTAGTATGGAATGATTGGGAATGATGGGATGCAAAATATGAACTTTCTAGGAATAAACCACCCACTTAGACATGTTGGCGCTATCATTTTGGCCCCATGACAAACATAAACAAAAATTAAGTTACCTTCAAGTTTCTCTTCAATGCATTTGATGTTCTTACAATGTGTGAAAACTTGTCAAAATGGCCAAATGGATTTTTTTTTTAAAATTGAGAGAGTATATTATGGAGGGACCCTACATGACCCTATACCTTTAGAAAAAAAAAATTTAGGTGCCACAGGTTTTGAGAAACAACTTGTCAAAGTTTGCCACTTTTTGGCACTTAGAGCTCTTGAGAGAAAGTGTTGACATAGTGTAGTTTGGAATGGTCAAGCATACTAGCATGAAAAATAGGACTTTTCCTATCATAAAACCACCCCTAATATTTTTTATCATTTTCTATTTGGCCCCATGACAAAAAAATAAAAGCTATGCTACCTTGCAAATTTCTCTTCAATGCATTTGATGTTTTTTGCAACATGTGAAAACTTGTCACCATGGCCAAATGGATTGGAGTTATAGATTTTTTAGATAGTTTATTGCAAAGGGACGCTACATGATCCTATACCTTTAGACATAATGTTTTTAGATGCCATTTTTTTGTAAAAATAACCCTTCAAATTTTGTCTCTTTTTGGCACATAGGGCTCTTAAGAGAATGCATCGACACAATTTATTATGGAATGATTAGGCATGTTGGATGTGAAATTGGACCTTTCCTAGCATAAATAAACCCACTTGGATTTTTTGGTACTATCACTTTGGCCCCATGATAAAAAAAAAACAAAAATTATGCTACCTTGTAACTTTCTCTTCAATGCATTTGATGTTTTTTTGCAACATGTGAGAGCTTGTCGTCACATTCAAATGGATTAGAGTTTTAAAAATTTGAGAGAGGTTATTATGGAGGGATCCTACATGACCCTATACCTTTATATGTAGTGTTTTTAGGTACCATATTTTCCAATAAATATCTCATCAAATTTTGTCACTTTTGGCACTTAAAGCTCTTAAGAAAAACTGTCAACACAATATAGTTTGGAATGATCAAGCATGTTGAGGTGTGAAATGAGAAATTACCTAGCATAAAACTACCTACATAGATATTTTGGCATTGTCAGTTTGGCTCCATGATGCATGAAATGTAAAGTATGGCTCTTGAAAAAAAAATACTAAACACATTTGATGCTTTTTGCAACATTTGAAAAATTGTCACCATGACCAAATGGATTGGAGTTCTAAAAATTTGAGAGAGGTTATTGTGAAGATACCCTACTTGAACTTGTACCTTCAAACAAAAAATTTCTAGATGCCATGGTTTCTAATAAATATTCTATCAAATTTTGCTACATTTGGCATGTAGGGCCCTTAAGAGAAAGCATTGGCACAATGTAGTTGGGAACAATCACACATGTTGGGGTGTGAAATAGGACCTTTCCTCTTATAAAATTACCCACCCAAATGTGTTGGAACTGTCTATTTGGCCCCACAATTTATGAAATATAAATTATGACTCTTTACAATTTTTTACTAAACACATTTGACACTTTTTACAACATTTGAAAAATTGTCACCATGATCAACTATATTGGATATCTAAAAAACTAACAAAGGTTATTGTGGAGGGACCCTACATGACCCTATACCTTTAGGTGGAATGTTTGTAGGTGCTGCATTTTTTGAGAGACAATCCATCAAAATTTTCCACTTTTTGGCACTTAGGGCTCTTAAGAGAAAGTGTCAACATAGTGTAGCATCTAACATTCAAGTGATATGGGGTGTAAAATAGTACATTTTATACCATAAACCCACCCATTCAAAATTTTTGGCACTATTATTTTGGACCCATAATGCATGAAATCCAAAGTATATCTCTTGAAAGGTTTCCATGAGTCAAGCAACTAAGGACAACATCTAAAAGTATGCATAAGAGTATTCAAGGAAAGTCATGAGGAACTAGGGAAAAGTATAGTGGAGTAAGCTATACAAATCAAGAAGCTTAGGTACACCCCATTTTGATTGAGCTTAACATTAACTAGTTTTTGACCCAATCTTTTTCACTTATTTTCTGCAAGGTAAGTGTGCATATGAAAAGAAGAATAAATAATAACATGTGACAATGTTTCAATATTTTAAGAGCATGCATATCATGATAAGCTTGCTTTTATAATGGTAGTCTCTTCAAAACCATAATTTAAACCATGATGGAATTTGAGTAAAAATAACATATAAAATATATGAAAGTCCTAATGCATTGAGGAAGTTACAATAGTTTGAGCATATTAGGAGATAGTCTTAATGAAGTTATGTCATCTTTAATGAATTTATGACTGTACTAATGAAGCTACGACTATCCTAATGAATTTATGACAATACTAATGAAGTTATGACTATCCTATTGAACCTTTGACCATTTTAATGAACTTAAGAAAATCCTAATAAACCTATAGCTATCACATCTAAATTTATGACTATTATAATGAATTTATGATAGGACCTTAATGAATTTAGGACTATCCTAATGAACCTACTAGTGTCCTAATCAACCTATAAATATATTTTGTATTTTTTTACATCCTTAGAAAAACTAACCTTACAAAAATTAAAATATTAGCATTGCCTAATGTATTAGTTTAAATTGCCTCATAAAACAAGTCAATAAACATAAATACATAAAACCTACCATCCTTGGGGATATTAGAAATAATTTTTTTAAGCATACATGATTAAAATTATAAATTTCTTCACCTTATATTCTTATGCATTGGCCCTTTATTGTCCATGGTATTATTGCAATATTATTTATAATGTCCCAAGTTGACCTCCCTTGGGCTTAGGTATTGGATTATTCTCTAGAATTCATGGAGGTACACTTTCCATGCAAACAACTTGGCACCATTTGTATTGATACCATTTTCATTAGTTGAATCTTTATTATAATATCTCAAGCACCTAATAAGTTATTTTATAGTTGTTTCATCTTTCCATGTGTAGCTGGTAGCCTACCAAACTACACATATAAATTGTCTCACTATGAATATATTGATATAGAATGTATGTAAAAATTTATTCTATAGATATATTATATTTCTTGTTGAAATGTACGGGAAAAGGAGAGGGTTTCCTAGCAAGGTGTACTTTTAATTCCATAATTGGATCTAAAGGGAGCCTTGAGAATACTTTTTTTCTCCTATGGGAATTTCATTAGTAAAGAGATCACAAGATGTAATGATTGAATTTCAACATCAAGAGTGAGTCAATCAAACCTGGATCTTAGTCCTTTAAGACAATAGGGTAGACCTGAAACCTAATCAAATGATTTACAATGTTTAAACTATTGAAAGGTGAAAGACAACTAAGAGGGGGGTGAATCAGTTGTCACCAATCTCAAACACAAATCTCAAACAATTATTAACTTTTCATCCAATTTATTCTATTATTAAGTATGAACATGAAATGAAAATAAAATAAAAGCAATATCAACACAAGAAACACTAGATTTACATGGAAAACCCAATGAGGGAAAAACCACAATGAGGATTAACTCACAATATAAAGTAATTCAAAAATTTATTACAAAGAGGCTCACTTCTAAAGGGCTCACTGCCCAAGATATAAGGCTCACTGCTTATAGATAGGACTCACTGTCCAAAAGGGAGGCTTAGTGCCTATAGATACAAAGAAGATAACAAAAAAATCCACCACAACAAATTACACACATCCACAACCTTGATCAGAGAATTGTAAACACCATCAACTCACTACTTTCAAGATTCTAACACATTAAAGTATTGTTGCCTCAACTTATTTTGCACACTCTTTCTTCTCACACTTGTGGAATTCTTGATCAATCAATCCATAACATCTTGACTTGTATTTTTACCATCTTCAACCTTAGAAACTTTCTCCAAAGTTGGCTACACACTCTTCATTTTACAAATTCAAATTAGGTTGGAAACTCAACCTGCAGTGGAAGAGAATGAGAGTGGACCAAACCAACACTTAAACAAGACCCAAAACATCATATTGGATCATTCACATGCTTCCTCAATTGATACTTATCCTTTGCAAGATGTGTAGGGACCAGGTTAGACAAACCTAATTAAAACACAAATAAACTTTGAAGTACACACTTACACAACAAGAAGATAACATGCAGACCACATAACATGCTTCACCATACACTAGCAAACATCTTAGATGGCTTCAAATTTATTTGTGGCAAATACAATAACCTTCATACATAAAAGACTTTCCATTAGTCCATTCGGACTGTACAAACACACACAACTCTGAAACTCATCTTCTGGGGCACCAAACCACAAAAACCTTTGATACAACACAGATGAAACCAACCACAAAAACCTTCTACCAGATCCACAAGACCTGAAACAAACTAACGGAGTATTACAAAGAAAAAAAAATCTCCCAATCCATAGACAAACAACTCTTCCATACTAGTTCACACACCGGTGGACACAAATTTCACTCTTCATCACACCAAAAGCTCTAATCCAAGATATCTCACCCAATGATGCCCATAAACAACACTTCAAATCTACAAAAGCATAGGATCAACATAGAAGAATTGTAGAGCACAAACCGGAACACATTCTAAATACACACACAATTTTGACATCACTATTTTTCAAAAGCACTTGTTAACTCATCACATTAGCACACCTGAAACACCATAAAGATAGCTCCATGTACTCACAACATCTCACTAGTATCTCAACTATACATGCACAACCTGCAATCACTTGATTCCTTTCTTTGCAACATCATATACTGTGTTGACAACAATGACATCACCACCAAACTCACTCATACTTGCAACAATCTCCCCCTTTCTCATTCATGGAAACACATGATGTGAAAACCCACCATAGACACAATGCACAGTCTCCTTTATTTTCTAGATTAGACAACCTACACAATATTCCTACACTTCCTCCTCCTTTCAAATTTTTCTTTTTCACATGACTCTCTCTCCCCCTCTGACATCAATGGAAAAGACCAAAATTTATGATCATTCCCCCTTAGGAGTGCACCCACACAACTCATATTGCAACAATGATACTTCCTACTCCCTCTGAGGAGTAGACCCAAGTCATCAATCTAAACAAATGAAGAGTCTGTAGATCCATTGGACTGATGCGCCTCCATGTGCACCTAGTTCAAGGAAGGATGAGAAGTAACCCACAACTTCACCCTAAGATACTCAAAAGTATCCTTCAGAAGAGCCTTAGTAAATATATCTACAATATGATCCTTTGTAGGCACATTCTCTAGCCTAAATTCATTCTCCAATACCTTCTCTCTCAAGAAATGATATTTCATAGATATATTCTTTGTTCTTGAATGCATTACCAAATTCTTTGAAATATTTATAACACTTGTACTATCGCAAAAGATAGGAATAGTCTCATCACACATCACTCCTATGTCCTTCAAATTTTACTTCATCCATAAAACCTGTGTGTAGCAAGATGTTGCATCAATGTACTCAACTTCAGTAATAGATAAAGACAATATATCCTATTTCTTTCATAGCCATGAAACCAATCTTCCTCCAAGAAAAAATGCACCACCACTTGTACTCTTCTAGTCATCCACACAACCAACCCGATTTGCATTGGTGTAAGCACTCAAAGTGAAATCAATATCCTTAGGATACCACAAGCCATAATCTAGAGTTCCTTTTAGATATTTGAATATCCTCTTCACAACTATAATATGTGCTTCTTTATGTTTTGCTTGAATTTTTGCAACCAAACATACTACATACATGATATCCAGTTTAATAGTAATAAGATATAATAGTCCACCAATCATAGATTTGTACATACTCTGATCAAATTTAGGAGAATCATCATCTTTACTCAATTTGAATCCAGTCCCAATAGGGGTATAGACTGGTTTCAAGTCATCCATTCCAAACTTCTTCAACAACTCTTTGACATACTTTGATTATGAAATGAATATGCCCTTATCAGTTTGATTCACTTGAAGTCCTAGAAAAAAATTCAACTCACCAATCATAGACATTTCAAATTATTTTTGCATCTCCCCTACAAATCTCTTGCACATACACTCATTTCCTTTGAAGATAATATCATCAACATACACAACCAATATCAATATTTTGTTTCTTCAACTTTGAAATAGAGATTATGATCTACAGAGCCTTTATTGAACCTTTTTTGTGTCAAATATCTATCCAACCTTCAATACCATGCTTTGGGAGCTTGTTTAAGTCCATACATGTCTTTTTCAATTTATAGACCATGTCTAGTTTATTTGATGACTAAAATACTTTTGGTTATTCCATGTACACCTGTTCTTCCAATTCTCCATTCAGGACTGCAGACTTAATATCCATATAATATACCTTGAAATATTTGTGAGCAAAAAATGCCAAGAACATCTAAATAGATTCCATTCTTGCCATTGGTGCAAATTTCTTCTTAAATTATATTCCTTAAACTTGTGAATAACCATTACACACAAGCATTGCTTTATTTCTTACAACTTCACCATTCTCATTTAGCTTATTCCTAAACACCCATTTGTACCAACTATGTTCTTGTTTATAAGTCTAGGAACCAATTCCCATGTCTGATTCTTCTCTATCTACTACAACTCCTCTTTCATTGCTCTAACCCAATTCGCATATTTGCATGCTTCCCACACTATTTTAGGTTCTATGTTATAAAGTAAACATAGACTTACCTCATCTAACACCACTTTTCTTCTTGTCTTTATGCCTTCACTCTTGTCTCCAATTATTTTTCTTCTAGATGATTCTTATGTACATACTACAAGCTCTTAGGAGCAGGTTATGAAGCTTCTTCTTCCTTATTCTCTTCTTGCGCTTGTCTATAGATAGGCTCATCTAGCTCAACTTCACTTATTTCAACTGGTCTATGCATATCTTCATCAACTTTTACATTTGCAATCTCAACAACTTCCTCAATATTTTATTGAAGAATCTATAAGCTTTGCTACTAGTTGAATATCCAAGGAAAATACCTTCATCACATATAGCATCAAAATTTTCAAGGTTCTCATCATCTCTTTTAATGTAACATCTACTTCCAAACACCTTAAAGTACTTAACAATAGGAGCTTTTCCAATCCACAACTCATATGGGGTCTTTGTGCTATTACCTCTTATCTGAACTTTGTTAAGAATATAAATAGCAGTGTGGATTGCCTCTCTCCAGTATACATTAGGTACATTTTCCTCTTTCATCATTTTCCTTGCAGCCTCTTGAATAGTTTGGTTCTTCCTCTCAATAACTCCACTCTACTAAGGAATTCTAGGAGAAAAAAATGTCTCTTTATGCCATGCTCTTCAAAAAATGAATTAAACTCACTAGAAGTGAATTCTCTACCTCTATCAAACCTTAAACATTTGATTCTTAGGTTCACTTCATTCTCTACCCTAGCCTTGAACACTTTAAATCCATCTAGAGCTTGATCTTTCTCCCTCAGAAAAGTAACCCATGTCATTAATCAATTAAAAGCATAAAATACCTATCACGATTAAGAATTCCTATTCTTGTAGGACCACAGAGGTCTGTATGAACCAATTCCAACATTCTGGAAGTTGATTGCTCTTTTCCTTTAAAGTTGCATCTTGTTTATTTTCCCAACTGATAACTTCTGCAAACAGTATTGGTAGGCTTTGTGATTTTAGGCAGATCTAATACAACCTATCTTGAACTAATCCTAATCAGATTGTCAAAGTTTACGTGTCCCATCCTCTATTTCCATAGCTAACTTTCATTAACTTGAGATACAAGGCACTGACCATCAACACCCTTAAGCTGATAAATGTTTCCATATGTTCTGCTTCTTGTAGCAACCATAGTTCTAGAACCTTTTCTAATCTCACAAGTATTATCCTAAAACACAAGCTTGAATCCTTTGCTACAAATTTTTCCAACACTCAAAATATTATGCCTTAATCCCTTAACATAATAGACATCATCAATACTGCATTTTCCATCAAAACTAATTATTCCTTTTTGGACAATCTTTGCTCCAAAATCATCTCCAAACATAACTAATCAACCATCATACTTTTCAATCTTAGTAAACTTAATTTTGTCTCTGGTCATGTGATTTGAGTAGCCACTCTCAATCACCCAAAAGTCTTCATATTGTCTAGCATGAAAGGCACCAGAGTACCTTCCATCTCTTCCTTCTTGTTCTTTGGACCACTTTCCTTTGCACATCATCCAAATTTAGTAGATATCGATTTATTCTCTAAGGCTAGAAACAATCATTCATCATTATCACCCTCAAAATCAAATTCATCATTAGAAATTTCAGCATCTTCTCTAACATAGTACAATTTCTTGAACTTCTTATCCTTTTTGTCTTTGTTGTCTATGTTCTTCTTGTGTACAACTCTATTTGGAAATCTTGAAGCATAGTGACCAATATTTCCACAACTAAAACATTTAAAAGGTAACTTACCTTTGTACTTACTGGTACCTTTCTTCAACTTCCTTGTAAATTTTTCTTCCAACTCCTTTGAACTATCACCATTCAGATCATCTTCTATTTTAGTAGCTTTAAATGTTAATTCTATCTTCTCCTTTTCTTTTCCAAACTTCTTCATCTCAAATGTGATCAAGATGCCAAATAGTTGTTCTTTAGTAAATATCTTAGGATCATACACTTCCTCAATGGCTGAGACCTTATCATTGTAACTCTCTAGTAGGGTCATAAAAATATTCTCCAGCACATCTTCATCAGTCAGAGTACCACCTTGATTTTTGACTTCATTTACTACAATATCAACCCTCTGAAAGTAGCTTGAAAAATATTCACCTTCTTCTATTTTCAAGTTCTCACATTTGCACTTAGTTCTTAGCTTCTTTGACAATTTGACTCTATCATTTCCTTCATAGACATCTTCCAACTTTTTCCAAACTTCATAAGTAGTTCCCAAAGAAATATTTTTTTTTTGCTTAGTCTTAGATAAAGCACTATAGATTGCATACCTTGCTTTCTCATTTTCCTCATAGGAAAAAATATCATATGCAAAAGGACCACTTTCTAGTGCAACATATTTTGTCTCAATAGCTTTCCAAGTCTTGTAACCAAGATAGATCAAGTAACCTCTCATCTACACTTTCTAGTCACTGTAGTTAGATCCATCAAACATAGGGATTGAAAATTTGTGTTCCATCATATCTACCTAAAGTGGTTAAGCTCTTCTTTGAGGAACCAAAGCTCTTATACCAATTATTGAAAGGCACAATACAACTAAGATAGGGGTGAATCAATTTCCACCAATCTCAAACAAAAATCTCAAATAATTATTAACTTCTCATCCAATTTATTATGTTATTAAGTATGACCATGAAATGCAAATAATAGAAAGAAATATCAACACAAGAAACACTAGATTTACGTGGAAAACCCAATGAGGAAAAAACCACAGCGAGGATTAACTCACAATATAAAGTAATTATAAAACCAATCACAAAGAGGCTCACTGCCAAAGTCCACTACCCAAGATAAAAGGCTCATTACCTATAGATAGGACTCACTGTCTAGAAGGGAGGCTCACTACCTACATATACAAGGAACATAATAGAATAATCCACTATAGAAAATTACACACATTTGTAACCCTGATCAGAGAATTGTAAACACCATCAACTCACTGCTTTCAAGAATCTAACACATTAATGTACTACTGCCTCAACTCACTTTCATAGACTCTTTCTTCTCATGCTTGTGGAATTCTTTATTGATCAATCCATAACATCTGAACTTGTATTTATACCATCTTCAACCTTAGAAAATTTCTCCAATGTTGGCTACACACACTTCATTTTACAAATTCAAATAATGTCAATAACTCAACATTCCTGTGGTGGAAGAGAATGAGAGTGAACCAAACCAACACTTAACCAGGACCTAAAACAATGTCTTAGATCAATCACATGCTTCCTCAATTGATACTTATCCTTCACATGACGTGTAGACACTAGGTCAGCCAAACCTAATGAAAAAACAAATGAAATTTGAAGTACATGCTTCTGCAACAAGAATATAACATGTAGATAGTAACACCCCACCACATAACCCTAAAGGATGATGCAAACATAGCAGAAGTGTAACCATTTTTTCTAAAATGTACTCAATAACAAGTAAAGTGAACTACACTTAACACATACATCCTCTAAGGTACGTGACAATGCTTATATTCCCATAATATACAAAAGTAAACTAATTCATAGCATATAAATAATACTCATGACATAAATAACATACATCCAAAGCATTGAACTCATTTAATTAGATACAAAGTACATTAAAGAATTATTCATAGATTGCATTCATTTCATAAAGCAGTTACAAGACTCATTTCCAAAATGAGGAAGGTCATACAATAATGTTACAATAACAATGATACAAGAATCCTCCTCGAATACAAATGAGGAGTAGTCCATATACATAAGTATCCAACTGATACAAAAGAACATAAGAAATAGTACAAAGAAACTAGTACACTTGAGCTCTCCAATCTAGAAGAACTCTCCATCACGAACATGAAATGGGAACCCAATGGTTTATGGTGTACATTCCACCCAACCAAGTGGTACCCGAAGGCCCATCCCTCATGGTAGGAGATAGTAATAAGGGTTTCCTAGGAAAAACCAACAACCTCTAGACACAGGAAACACATAATACTATACCATACAAGAACAATATATACAGAAAGGTTACATTGTTTCTAGAGTAAAAGAATCAAGTACATCAACTACGCAATACATATTGTTGTCATAGGAGGAGTGTCATCACAAATTTGCATGGGTTACCCTAGCACCACTTTGTACGTCGGCCCCCATTGAGAGCCACTCCCCTATTGACAACACAAGGATCTAATCCAAAATATAAGGGGCCACACATCCCATTTGTAGTAACTAGGTGTTTAGCTAAAACTCAACCAAGTACACTACCCAAGGAAAAACAAAGGGTTGAACCATAAAACACAACAACCTCCTTATAATATAACATCATCTAGAAGACTTATAAACATAACTAACCAATTTCCATAAAAATGTAAACAGAAGAAATCATAATTTAAATAAGCAATTCAAGCAGGAAATAAATCTACCATTAGGATTTCTTAAATCCAATTTCCATTTCATTAAAATACAATAACACATTGCCCAAAATAAACTTCATTAATATAATTTTCATTTATAGACAATAAGGAAATTAAATTTAATTGTTTAATTCCAATTTCCCTATTTACATCAATATAATTTTTTTTTTTTAAATAATCACATTATGAAAACATCTAGTTTGTGCATTTACATGCACCCATTAAAGAAAATTTATTTAAATATATATATTTAAATATATATATATATAATTATACGTATATAAATATATTATTTAAATATCTTAAAATTAAATACAAATTTTTCAACACATATTAAAATATAAATACATATTTAAATAAATATATATACATATATATATCATATTTTAATAAACTTAAACCATATAATAAATCAAATTTACAAATATTTAAGGGGCAAATGAAGGTTTCATGTGGGTGTTGCTTGTATACACAACCAACTCCCATTTGGGGGCACACGACCTATGTGGGCAGCACTAGGCCCTGCCTCCATAGCCCACCTCCCCCTATGGGGACGGCTATGGGGGTAGCCCCCTCCAACCCCCAATAAATTTCACAATCCTGTGATTTTAAAATCACCGTACAAAATTTCTTCAATCTAGTTTTTTTAATATATTTTTTCCCATAATGATTTCTACAGTAAACTTCATAAAAATATACATTTATATATATATATATATATATATATATTTGTATATGTATATGTATATATTATAATATATATAAATACATATATGTGTGTGTGTGTGTGTGTGTGTGTAGATTCATCAACATGAATGCTCCAGTCGGGAAAATTATTTTCACAAAAAGTTTTCTATCGAAAGTATTTACAAAATTATATAGAGGTTTTCAATTTTCAGCCAAATAAAAACTAATTGGGAAAATAAAATAAAAACAAAAATCTTCTACAAGAAGATCTTTTCCCATACAAATAAGATTTTCCACAATTTGGATAGGAAGATTTTAATTCCATTCCTACAGAGATTTTCCAAATCTTCTATTGTTTTCCCTCTGGGATTTCTATTGTTTATAAACAATTTCCTATAGAAGCTCTCATATTTCACTATAAAATTCTTTCTAGGTATTCTATTTTTAAAAATCAATTTCTATAGAAGTTTTAAAATTTTCACGAAAATTTTCCAAACACAATAATCTTTCAAATTTACAAATATATTAAAGCTTCTACACAAATAACATATTATTCTTGTACAGGAAATATTTCCAATTTGCATAACAATAAAAATAGTTTAAAGAACTTGTTTCCAAATGCTTGAGGAAATGATGTTTGAAGTAAAGCTTCGCGTTCAGATTCCAATTTATCAAAGCTTCTTCCAAATTATCCACTTTTTATAGAAAGATGAAAACAAAACCAGAGACAAAATTTCCCGAGAACTTCTTTCCCAATTTTTCAACAACCTCTTCTCAAAATATCTTTTTTTTTTTAATTCCCATGAAGTAGCCTCTTTCCTCTTTTAGTTAATGCAAATATTCTCTGTGAGAATTAATTCCCAACAATAGTGTTTAATTAATTTTTTTAACACATGTCATGAATAAAATATCTTTTCAACCAAATCACAAATATTTCCTCTAAGATAATTACAAGATATTTATGCATTTAATAATTTATAATTCACATATCAATTTCTAAATAAATTTAATCACAAAGATTAAATCACTTTACAAAATAAATTAAATTTTAATTAATTAAATCAAATATTAAGCTTCTAATAATATTAATCAAGATTAGTTAAATAATCACTAAAAACCATTATAAACATTAACATTAATTTCCCACATAACATGCCTTGCAAAATAAATAAACGAAAAGGAAAACATGGACAACATAAAAAAAAACATACTGAAACTGTAGACATCGAAAATATACTGATTGACATTGTGCATCTGATCCTGACTTACTAACATCATTTCTTCCTAAATCATCCCTCGGTCTAACCATTTAATCAAATTCCCCTATCTGATTAAATTCATCAATATTCGTCCCTTAATTAAATAAATCATTTTATCTAATTAAGTCAATTCCTTCTGTTAATTAAGTCAATCCATCTGATCTAATTATCCCTATTTAATTAAATAATCAATTTATTTGATTAAATCTCTAAAGTCTATCCATTAAATTAAATAAATTAAAACCTTATTTGATTTAATCTAACACCATCCTTTTTAATTAAATAAATCAAAATCATTATTTAATTAGCCTCTTATCATATTCCTCTCTTATTTGATTTAATTAAATCCATAAATCTAAGTCAAAATTAGTCACATCATCTAATTTCCTGTTAAATTAATTAACCCTTGATTAATTTAACCTCATCTCATGTCACATCCTCTAGATAATGCAAGTTGCACATGAAAATAGATTTAATTCATTTATTAAATCTCTATTTTCCTCACAAGGCATCTTTTGGAATATTCCCTCAATTTGAATTCAAAAATTCCAAGTCAACATGTACATCCAACAAGGCATTTAAAACCTCTTACATGTCCTTTGCCTTAAGCCAAGTGGCATTTATTGCATTTTCCCTTCCCTCTTGCATGTCATTTCAACAAATTTGAATTTCAAATATTGGTATTTATTGGCACAACTCCAAATCTTGCACAACCATCATCCATTCATAGCTTGACAAGTGGCACCATATCATTGGATGAATGTTAGTCCCACATTGCTCAAATTTGGGCATTCATCCATCTTGAAATCCTATAAATGAGGAGCTCCTCTCCTCATTTTATCATCCACAAACATTGCAAAGTTACCATGCTAAAGTACTTAGCCATCCTCATCCATCATTTGAATTCTTAGCTAGGCTTTTTGTAGATTTGGCTTGGAGTTCTCATCTTCAACACATCAAGATTTCATCATAGGAATTGGGAAAGGGCCAATTT
>VDFB02047230.1:572101384-572149574 GCA_007258455.2 Sequoia sempervirens
TGCTAATCCTTCTCTGCTCTGTTGTGGATCTTCAAAGGTGAAAACTTCTTCATTGATAGGATAGCCTTCCCTAAAAAAGGTAAGTGATCAAAGTTTATAAGTGATATGATTCTCCATAAGTGGGATAACTTTTTGATTCATATCTATGGCTTGATCTTGTGAAATATTAGACTTTAATGCTTCTTTAAGAGGTTTTGATGATTCACTATCCACATAAACATCTTCCTCATTATTCATTTTTGATATTCCTTCACAGGATGTTTTTGATTCACAACTTTTGTAGAAGCCTTCTTCATGACCCATTTTTTATGTCTCTTGATTTTTTTATATCTTGATTATGTGTACAAATGTTAAGAGTAGGAGACTCTTGTTCCTTGGAAATGATATCAAGAGTATGAGACTCTTGTTTTGAATGAAGATCATCTACATGTCCATTAGGAGTAAGCATCTCATGGGTAGATGGAGAAATATGTGCTATGTGGATATGATCATCATTTGCGACATCTTGTATAGATTGGAGAGTGTCCATTAGATCATTGTAGCATCTTCAAGATACAAATTCTTGATCTTGATTAATTTTGAAATTTCTTTTGACATGCTTTGGATCAAGTTCTTGACATGGATCAGTTTCAAAGGATGGATTTCTTATAAAGGGTTCTTGGATATCTTCATTAGGCATAGAAAGTGGCTCAATATCCTCTTGATCTTTGAGTGGACTTGGATAAAATGTTGAGTTGAGGATCACTTTAGTATCTATAACCATGAGGTAAAAGTATGTCAATATGTCTTGGAAAGAACCATTGCTAGAATTTAGTGAAAGATGTTGATCATGCTTTGGAATGAATTCTTGAGATATGTACTCTAACTCATTAGGTGATGTAGAGACATTTTCAATAGGATTATTGGTGGAAGGATCAATTATTATAGGATCAAATAATGTTAACACTCCTTTAAATAGATCATTCTTGGATATTGTTGAGGGGTATTTATCATGATTAAAAAGTGACTCTTGATGTATGTTGAATTGATCTTTGAATGAGGTAGGAACATCTTCAAGGTGCTCATTGATGGATAGATCTTGATCATTGTTTTCAACAATTGTGGTGGAGAGATTGTCAATGCTATCACTAGTGGTTGAATCTTCATTGTTGTCCTCAATAGTTATTATTTTTTGATCAATAAGGTTTTGGATGATATTTTTGAGTCAAATACAATTTGATGTTGTGTATCCCTTTATTTTGTGAAAATCACAAAGGTGCTTCTTGTTATACCCTAGTGGTTTAACTTGAGGCTCTTGATAATTTTCATACAAGGGGATTTTGATGAGATTTTCTTGTACCAACTATTGCATGACCGATTCGATTGGTTCCCCAAGTGTGTATTTTCATTTTTTACCTTGTGATATTTTTACTTTAAATTGACCTTGTGGTGATTGATTTTGGAGATGTGGTGATTGATCTTTGAGATGTGGTGATTGATCTTCAAGATGTGGAGCTTGGGTTTGTTGTTGATGTTGTTGATCTTGATATCCAACCTCTTAACATTGGATATATTGTTCTTGATGTGGTTGTGGACACAACTCAATGCTTTGATTACATGGTTTAACAAATGGAAGATTGCATTGATTTTGGGGTGGAGATGTCTCTTGGCACAATGAATTTGTGTCATAGAAAAAAGGACCTCCTACTTGAAATGGGAATATTTCATGATAAATTTGACTTAATGAGGCCTTGATTTAGTGTTGTGAGGTGTTTTACATGTCCACACTAGGTCTTGGACCCTTGAAAATTGAGTAAAATGTATTTATTAATGTCTTGTGAAGGTGTTGTGAAGTGTTGTAACACATTTCTACACTTTTCTAGACTCTTCTTATTATAATTCATCTAAAAATAACCTTTTTATCCCTTACCAAGTCCTATTACAAAGTGTTGTAAAGTCTTGTAACAAGCTTTCATGCTTTTCTAGGCCTTATTTCACTATTTAAATCTTTCTTATGCTTTATTTGACCCCTTTATACACTCATAAGACTTAATTAAGTGTGTTTTTGAATGTAAACCTAACAAAAAAACTAAATGCAAGATAATTCATGACACCCACTTAAAAGCCCAAGGAGGGACCCATTCACCATGGGTGACAAATGAGTCCCTCTTGGCTCCAAATTCAAAATAATTTAAATTTTATTTTGGTTTTTTATTCAAAATTACCTTATGTCGGCCTGTGATGTTGTATTATTGGGTTAATAGGGCATAAGTGTGTATAAATAATTTTTTTTATCCTCATTTTACATCTCCACATTGAACCATTCATTCTTCATTATTCATACATCATTCTTCCATCTCAAGTCAAGCAACTTAGGGTTTTATCATTTCAAGGCATTAAGGCATCAATTTTCAGACATTCAAGGGAAAATCCTTCATGTTTTGCTATAGAATTTCAAGATCAAACATTATGGAAAGGTGATCAACTCCATTATTTGCATGTTTAATTTCATTGTTTGATCATTTTGGTTTAATTACCTAAAAGGGGTTTGACCAAGGCAAACCCCCATGCCCTAACATTCAACATTTCTCTCTCTTGTCTTGTGTGTTTGTAGATTTAGGCATCTTGGAAACTGAGAAATCATTGAAGATCAAGTTGAAAGGTTTCTCAAGACTTCTCTTCATTGATCAAGTCAAAATATCAAGAAAAACTCACTTTTAGGCTCAAAAATCAGAGTTTCGAAAGAAGACACTTGTAGAGAATCAAAGTGAGGACCAAATGCTCTAGAATCCACTTTTGAATATTCAAACATTCAAAAGTGGACTTATTCACCATGGGTGGTGAATGAGTCCCACTTCCAGGTCAATTTTTATATTTCTAAATTTTTAGATACCCTTTTGTCTGAAATGGGTTATGGCACAATTTTGTAGAACTGGGACTGATTTGCCCAGAATGGAGAATGAGTCCCACCAGGCTTCAAAATCAACATCAACTGCATTCCAAAAAAAATTCCGGTCTCCTTCAATATCTCAGGTGCACTTCTTCAATTTCATTCAGTTATGTTACAGTTTGCATTCATTTATAGGTTATTTTGCATTACACATTGTGTTTTCAAACAAGTTACATTTCAATAGTTTTCACTTAATAATCAATCAGTTTCATCATCTATTTTCATTAGGTGAAAAACCCTAATTGAGCAAAAGAGTTATAACATTTCACACCCATAAAATCTATGGTACATAATCAACTATTTTGGTAAGTGTAGCAATTTGATCTCACAAAATTTGATTTGGTTTTTGTTCAAGAAGATTTGGAATGTATACTTGTCGTGCTTGTATGGGATCATGGACAAATTGATTTTGGACAATGTTCTAATTTGGGATGATGTTTATATTTGGCATTATAGATTGAAATTGAACATTGTTGTGGTTGGGAATCACATTGCTTTGACTTAGGTAACTTTTATTTTCCATGGTGTTACCTTGACTTGGATCAATACATGGAGTTGTTAACATATTGTTTTTACTTTGAACATTTGTATGATTTTCAAACATATCTATCCCAAAGTTTACCAAGTGTGGATTTGAAATGTTCATGTTTATTAAAATTTTACTTAGTATATTCACATATGGCATGTATGGATTTGGTGGGATAATTTTTTTTTGTTGAAGACTCATGAATTGATTGTTTGGTTGATAGATTTGTAAGTTTTGAATTTGATTTAAATCTACCATAGGGAAACAAAATTTAGATTGGGCATACTCACATTTGTTGTACCATTGAGGTTTGTAGGAGATAATGATCCCATGTATGGATTGTATAAATGTGAGTTTTGATAATCAATTGACATTATAAGGCTTTGATAGTTTGGTTGATTTAGATTACTCATGATGTATGGATCAAGTTTATATTCCATGTTTTGTTTATGTTGAGATCAAGTTTGGACCATAAAATAAGGATCAACTTTCAGGAATAAGGGATAGTGAACCTCTACTTCCTTAGGTTGGTATAACTTTAGGTACAAAAAGTAAAATATAAGATGTTAAGGATCAAAGGATTGTGATGAGATAAATGAAAGATGGATGATGTGAATGATTGATCTTAAGAAACCTTGAAGGAGATACTAGACTTTAGGACTTTTGGATTTTTGACTTGGTATGTTGATTGGTTTGGTTTGATTTGGATTTGATAGTTAACTAATAAAGTTCAAGAGGTTAGAGGTTGTCTTGGAATAAACTTGTCCACAATATGATAATTTAACTGTGTATAAAGAAGGATGCATCTACACACACTTAGTCAAACAAGATGATTTTGATTTTATTCAAAGGATTTTCCAAAAGTATAGTATGGAGGATTTTTTCCAAGATTCTAAGAGTTGTTTGTGAGATGGTTTTTGATTGATGTTTGAGAATGGATGAAATTGTTGATTTTGATCCTAATCAAACTTAGAGAGACTTTTTTTTACAAGACCTAGGTATTAAAGAACATGCTATACTTTCAAGGACTTTTCAACCAATAATTGGTTCAAATTGAGCATACATATCTGGATTGTTCAAAGGGATGAGTGTTATAAACCTTTTGAACTTCTTGCTTATCTTGAGATGTTGTTTTCGGCTGCACTTCCTAATGTACTTCTTGATGTATTTTTGAGTATGACTCCTAAATTTGGAACTTTTGCACAAAGACTTTTGTTTTGGGATTTTTATCTTTTTGGAAATCATGAGAGAAATCACATGTGTGGGGTCCAATTTGTCTTCTATGTTTCTTAATGAGTTCTTTTTACCAAAAAAGCTCTCTTTCTTAGCTTTTCAAACTATATGTCTATACCTCATTTTTTTATCTCACAAGGTCCATTATGTGGAAATAAAGATAATCAAGGCAATAGTTCCCTAATGTTGACTTTAGAGAGAAAATTGAGATATAAACCCAAATGCTTAGAAGCCTCTAAGGATGAAATCCCTAGGGACAAGTAGTAGCACTTGGATTTTTCAAAGGTATTTTCTCCTTCTAAAGGTTTGAAATTTGATGTCCTTCGTTGAATTCCCACTTGGATAAATACATTTGTGCTTATTCAAAGTGGATGACTAGAAGCTTGACCACACTGGGTCCCCTCCATGACACTCACTTCTATGGGTCATCCAAGCTTTAGTTCTCATGAATCTCCCATGATGAAATTTTCATCTCTACAAAGAATCATAAATATGTGGGACGACTCTGAAGTTCTGACCTCCTGACACCAACAAATATTGGGATTTTGGATTCTAAACAAAGGTTTGTAGTAAGGGAATCTAGTTTAGGGGGTGAAATGATAAAATTGTTGTGAGAGATATCCCAACCCTTATAAAAAGGGCTTTACGCATCATAAAGACACCAGGGGAGAGTTATCATGCACTACTTCCCATTGTTTATGATTTTCATTGTAACCACAAATTTATATAGTGGTTTGGAAGAGCTTGGCTTATGCTCATTACCGCTTGGATTGTTCCCTTAGGGTGAGTACTTTTCCCACCAAGGTAGAACCTCTAAAGGTGAACAATAGTGAGTAAGTACATCCATAGTTTGATCAATCTTTGTTTGCGTGAACAAAGAGAGAACGTACACAATGTCCTTTCTCACACTAGCAAGATTTTGTTTAGTTTTAAGAGCCCAAATTTGAAATGAGGAGAGAATATTTTAGATGACCTAATATCCCTAATATCTCAAGATCATCATGAAGTGCGAGAGAAGTGCATACACATTTCAATGGTATTAGTTTGTAAAAAGGATTACAAAACAAGATAAGCACATGTTCATTTTAGACCTCAAAAGTAGTAAATGAGTTCTTTTTATAGCACCAAATTTGAGTGTTTGAAGTTGTTTGTTCAATTCTTAAGACCCAAAATCAAATCTAGTGAGTTTCTAATGTTCTTTTTAACCCTTTGCAAAAAATAAATCTTTTTTATGTTATTCTTAAAACCCAAACAAAATGTACTTAAGTTCTAAAGCTGAAGATAACAATATCCAAATATGGGATTATAAATTCTCCCAAAGTGTTAAAGAACACTTTTTTACAATTATGAAAAAGAAAGTGCCATAGGAAGCTCTTCTTATTTTTTTCTTTTCCTACATAATGGATATCAAATATTTTTTCTTTCACTTCAATTCTCCATGCTCCTCTTAAAACCTAGAATCCATGCTCAAAATGTTAGATGATATCAAGAAACAAAAAGACATGAGGGTTAGATGAATGATTAAGCATAAAAACCCTAAAATTTAGACCATGTTACAATGTGTTTTGAATTTAGGTGTAAAATTGAAAATTTTAAATCTACAAAAAATTAGAAACATTTACACCATTTCATAGACTATGAAATTCTACCTCATTTCAAAAAAAAATCTTCAAAAAAGACCTTCGTATGACCAAGACATGGCCATTTTAAGATTGACTATAAAAGAAAAAAACAATATGTGCTAAAACATAGAGCATATGCACTAAAAAAGAGAGCATATGCACTAAAACATCTTGTATATGCACTGAAACAAGAGGTAAATGCACTAGTTTGGGTTGTGGATGCGCTATAGCAGGGCTTTTATGCTCCAAAAGTCACCACCAATGCATTGAAATAGACAGTGGATGTGCTACATCAAAATTCATGAACAGACCTATTGATGAAACTTGCAAGAAAAAATATTTAAAAGAGGGCTAGGCCCTACGGTGGGCACCAAAATGTGAACGATTCAGCGTAGACCTATTCAAACATGGACAAAAAAAAAAAATATTAGTCCTAAAACAAGTTTAAACCAAACATTCCCTATGAAATTCATTCAAGCATAAGAATAAGAAAACAACATAAAATATCAAATAAAAGCTAATGAAATCTCATTCGAATGCTCAAACTAGCATCCCATAGGGGAATTGGTGCTTCTTTGATGTGGAAAGAAGCCCTTTCCCAATTCCTTGATAAGCTTGATGATGATTGATTGATCCTTGATGCAAAATGCCAATAACCTAGCCATGGATGATGAATTCTATGTTAACTTGGATGAATATATGGATGAAATTGTGGATAATGAACCTATATAAAAATCTAGATGGTTGTGGATGAATTTTTGGATCCAAAATTCCTAAGATTGTGGATCCAAATCAATAGATAATGCCTCTATTTATAATGAAGAAGGTTTGAAGAATGAAGAATAGGATAAATGTGGGATTAAAAAAGGGACCAATCGCATTGTGCCACTTGTCAACATGCTAATAAAGGAGAGTGGAGCATATTTTGAACAATGTGCATGTTAAATGAATGTAGGTGGATTTTGAATTTGAAGAAGTGACTTGTGTAAGGAGGTATGTAAGAGGAATTAATGCCAAGTTGGCTCAAGTTGGAGGACACGTAAGAGATTTTAATGCCAAGTTGGAGGACAAAAGTCTTTTTGGGAGGGAGAATTCAATTAGGTGGAATATTCCAAGAATATGCCATATCTGAATGAAAATAGGAGGAATTAATAAATCAAATAAATTTATTTACATTTGCAACTTGCAAAAGCTAGAGGAATGGATGATTTAGGAGTTAATTAATTTGTGATTAATTAACTTAGATGGAATTAGTTGATTTGACATTTGATTTAGATATTTAGATTTATTTAAATCAACTAAGAGGATAGTTGGGAGATTAGTAATTTAATTAAATAAAATGATTTATTCAATTAAGTGAAGAACATTAGGATTTAATTAAATAAAGTTGACTTATTTAAGCAAATGAAGAACATTAGGATTTAATTAAATAAACTTGATTTATTTAATCAAATGAAGAACATTAGGATTTAATTAAATAAAGTTGATTTATTTAATCAAAGAGGGTGCATTGGGATTTATTTAATTAAAGAGAGAACATTAGGATTTAATTAAATAAAGTTGATTTATTTAATTGAAGGAAGAATATGATGAAATAACCTGATAACGTGTATTAACTAATTTTTAGGAGGAATTAATAAATAAAGATTATTCAATTAATTAGTTAGTGTGGACATGATAAAGGAAGAATCAGTGTTAGTTAATCAAAATCGAATGCATGATATCAATCAGGATATTTTGAGTGTCTACACACATACCAAAACTTGTAACATGCTAAATGAATGTCTGGATGGAAAGGATACCTGGAATAAGCTTTGAGCATAGTAGCTAACATCAAAAGATTAGACTTCATTATTCTATATTAACTAACTTCTATGGATGTCCCAAAAAGGAGTACTTCCATATCTGGGTCAAAGATATCATCCATACTACGCAACATCATAACAGATAGGATAGATCATTTTTATATATCATCCGGAGCACAACCTTTCAGATTCCAAGTTTTGACATCAATGAAAACAATGCTAAATTATCTCAACAACTTCTCAACACCTTTCATCTACCTACTGGTGAGGTGACTATTATGCTAGAGGACATACACCAAATTTTATGATTACCCATATGGGGAAAGGTTGTACACTCAATGGATGAGTGCACATATGAGGAGATGCATGATGATATATTGTATTATCTAGGATGCCCCATCTGGGAGTCAAGTGTCAGGCCCCACATTGAGCTTAGATGGCTACTACACTCATGGACACCATTGTTTTGGTGTATTATGATTGTTACCACAACAATCACACTAGTTCTTGATAGACGAGGTGCCCAACTTGATGGAGGGTTAGTGCACATTATTCAGAATATGGAGAAGTAGATGACCATCTACACTTGGGGTCGTAGTATGCTAGCATAATTGTATTATGATCTTGGTTGAATTTTTTACTAGGAGCTTGATAGTATGGTGCATTGTAGACTCTTATAGGTGTGGTGTATTGAGCATATCACATGCACTAGACCCATAGGTTATCCTACCATAGTAGTCATGGGCTATCAACTGCCTATAGTTATCCATTGAGGCGGGCATGGTAGGAGGGAGATTTTCTTCACTAGCATGTTATATTTGATCGATTGGAGGGTGATATCTCACAGAGACCATATATCCTAGGATACCAAAGTGGGTGGATGAGAGACATGAGTTATTCAAACTTCAACATGATCAGTTTTTTCTAAGGTTACATGACTATATAATGATACCTTTCTATTATGATTGGGTCATGCACTAGTTTAGAAAAATATAGGTTCCACTATAGGCTCAACCTAGGTTTCTACAATCAGCACAGAGTGCCCCTAGGCTTGGAGACACTCATCATCTTACTATTGAGGATGTGTACTTTAGTGATTTAGAGGATGAGGACCATGATATTCCCCCAATCTCCAATGTTGGTGACATAGGCACCACACTAGCATATGACTGGTGTTGGGTTGAAGCATGACCATCCCCTATCCTTCCTAGACATCACCTTGCAGGAAATGCATGACCTCTTCCTAGGTGCAGAGATGATAGGGATAATGAGCAGGTTGAAAAAGATATAGATGATGATGATATAGTTCCTAATATATTTCTAGATGAGGAGGAAGAGGAGGATACCTAGTCTGTGAGTGAAGATACTGATGAGATAGATGGGGATCTAGTTTCCCCCAAGAGAAGATATTCACCTCCTATATAGGTCACCAGATCACATGCAGTGGTTGTAGTAGAGATCCACATTCACGAGTGAGGGGAGGCCAAAGGTACTTCTAGCATAGAAGGGGACCATTGGTACATGGTTATACCCTAATTGGAAGACTGAAGATCTAGGTGATGATGAGATGTTTGTGTTTTTATTATGCCTTTACATTTACACATATGCTTTCTATATCATGATGTGTATGGATACATTTTATTATTTTTATCTCGTAGGCTCCACACGAGAGTGGTGTGAGCCCTACTAGCGAGTGATCACTGAGATAGTGCCTCCACTATGTATAGAGGATGATATACCCTCAAAGTACATGCCCCCACCTTCTACAAGGCAACATGCATAAATCTTTGAGCCAATAGTGAGATTAGGCATGGCATAAAAGAGTGCCACTAGTCATACCAAATGAGTTCTAGTAGAGCTTTCAGCATTCAAAGCATCTTGAGGTCTAACTAATAGTAGTATAGAGGATTCACTACAAGTAGAGCTCTCGAGGCTATAAGGGGAGCTTGCTAGGGTGTAGGAAGATAGATAGAGTGAGATAGGGTGTAGGAAGATAGATAGAGTGAGAATGCATTGAGGCACTCATATAGGAGGTGAGAGTGGTTGGATAGGCAGAGGGATTATGGGCATCCATGAGCAAGTCATGATCACATTCTACTATATCTCAGTGGACGTGAGCACTAGACCCCAAGGGGTCTAGCAGTCATAGACCCCACTAGCACTGTATTTATGACTATATGTACTTGAACTCTTTAAACATGATATATATGAGTTTTTCTATTTTGTTCATATGTGCTTATATTAAATTAGATGTTAAGGTGATCTATTAAATATCCTTAGAATATTTAATAAATGTCTTCATGATCTAATTAAAAAATTTAAGTTTACATTAGATGCTACATTGTGATTGAGTATTCTATGTTAAATTAAACGCACTTATGATCTAACTTCTAGAACACTAAAATCATTTAAGGATCTAATCTAACACAACACACAATATGAATTTGAATAGTATGCAAACTAAAGTAACAATTAAAACTAACTTAAATAATCATTTAAGACCCTAAGACACACCAAGATCATTTGTCAAAGAATGAACCAATGTGAGATAAACATAGAGCACTTTCTACTTAATCTATCAACATTGCTTAAATAATATACTATTCAAAGATGACTTTAGGTGTAGCACCGATTCAAATGTGCAACATTGATGGGTTCTTTGAGAGGTTTCTATTAATGTATAAGCATCAAACCCATAATTTTCTTCAATTGCATGAGGTCCTAGCCAATTAGGGATAAATTTTCCTTTTTCATTTAGGGTAGCATTTATGTTACATTGATTCTTATACAACATCAAGTCACCTTTATTAAATGCATGAGGGGTGACATGATCATTATAAATATGCTACTTTCATTTGGAATAATCTTGAAGATGGTAAAGAGCATTGATACACTTTTCATCAAGCATTTCAAGCTGATGTAATTGTTTCTCTTTATAAGTAGTATCATCGATAAGCCCCTTCATAGCAATTCACAATGAAGGAATTTCTAAATCTAAGAGCAATAATGCTTCAGGCCCATAAACAAGGTTGTAGGGAGTGTTTCTTGTATATGTTCTAATACTTGTATGATAATCCCACAACGCATAAGTTAGTTGAGTGTGTTGGTTATTTTTTCAACATAACCTTGAGTTAAGAAACTTTAATGTTAGTGGCCAACACAACAAGTAAATGATTCTGAGTTCTTTACTCCTACACTTCATGCTCTATGAAACCTAGGAGGGTGTTCCTTAGTGTGCGAGGTATATCTAGTCGGTAACACATTCATACATAGATTGATTCCTATAAAATGCAAATAAACACAATTTATTGAAGACTTGGTACACCTTTGAGAAAATGATTATCTATTTGCTAGGAATCAGGGGCATTTCAAACCCATACCCTATATTCAAAAATATTTTTATATGAATGTTGTTCTTATTTTAAATCTATGGTTAGGTATTCCAGTACCTCATTTTTATGCAAGGTTATTTAAAAAATAGACTAGTGCTTCATCAATTCGGATAATGGAGTCAAATATGCAAGAACCAGTAATATATAAGCTATTTAATTTACAAAGTAGTGGACTATTTTCATAATACTTTGTAGTATGAAAACTCACAATGCTTGAAACAATAAATTCTTTCCAAATCCTATGAGATTCCTTACAAATATATAACCCTCTTCAATCATTTAATCAACTCTTTGAGTTAAAGCTAAAATAGAATCATACATTCAATGGAATAATTGAAGAAAAATGAGAACACCATTAATATTTTCATTTATAACTTGTAAGAAAGATACATATGAGAGTATTTGTTTCTGAACTAAGATTTGTTTCGATATCAGTAGCTTCTATAAAACCAATTTAATACTATTACATACATGACTCATACCCAAGACAATCTACTATTCTATTCATCCATATTCTCTACAAAATACCTTTTCTAAATTTATCTCTTCACCTAGACCATGTTGAGACCTAAAAACCTAACCCATGTAATGAGCCTAGAGATCCCTTTTATAAAATAAGGGAGCAACAAGCATTAGGCTCAATTACATTTACATTTCATTTCATTTGAAGATCATTTGCACTGGAATTTGAGATGTTTTCCAATTAGTTATTTGTAATCATTACAAAATATGGAAGAGTAAAAGACCAAACTCCACAACCTTTGAATGAAAACCTATCAATTCCTCAAAAGGAAATTTTTTTAACTACAATAGAAATGAATCACCTTGTCCTTGTTGACCAAAGAAGATTCTCCATTCATAGCCTAAGAAAAATTTTGCTTACCTCCCAAAAAAAGAATACTTGACATTAAAGTTAGGAAGTCTGGCACTTCTCCAACATGCCAGCCTAAAAAATTTCCACATCAGCACTAAAAACAAAAAACCACAAACATGCTGAAGAGGATGATCTTGAAAAGGTGGCTATGGTGTCATCAAAAACAAAATTGGGGTAGAAACATCACTTTGAGTCATCAACATCAGAGTATGTCTTCCCTCATCTTGTTCATGGTGGAATTGGAGGAACCATCGCCACTTCCTCGTCAGAGTGTTCAGAAGGTACCAGGGAAAGGGGATAATAGTCACACTCTGGATCAATGTCACCTCCACTATCTGAAGGGATATCAAAAACCTCAATGGGAGAATTATGTCTCTCCAGATAAGCCTTATGATACTTACACTTTTTCTTTGCCTTCTTTTCATACTCAACCAACTCCTTCCCTTTAAACTTGATTAGTTCTTTTGAAACAGTCTGACTTCTCAAGCAGTAATTGCTTCTTACACCTTATTTCTTGAATTTCCTAAGTGCCGTCCTACCCTTTGGTGTTTTAGGAGCTCCCTATGTCTCAATTTCATCCTCAAGAGAATTTTCCTTAGATTCAAGAAAAATCAAGCTCCTAAACCTTTGGATCAGCTTAATAGAATTGCCTGACTTACTCATCTTCTCAATAACTAGAACAAGAAGACTCGAAAAAACCCTCACCAATTTTTCTCTCGTACTACAACTCAATTGTCAAATCTTTGAGTGTAAATTCTAAATGAAAAATATGGCCATCAGTCCTTATTATATTGAGACATGCAAGCATGCCAACCATTAATACTCAAGAAAAGCTTATGCACACGAGCTGACAACTATTTGCTTTGTTTTTTTAAAATCTCAACTGTTGATCATGTTTTAAAAATAAATCAATGTATAGTTATCACCAGTGTAACCAATCATGATAAAACTTAATTGTTTTCTATTAATGCCTTTTCCTAATAAAAAAATCCCCAAGTAGATATACATCCACTTTGTATACATATTCCAACCACGTACTTAGCATCAATTAAAACCTATTGTGCCATGGTTACCTACTCACCCATGGGAAATAATAAACTTGTATTTCTTCATAGATGAAAAATAGGGAGTGATCTTGATTTGATCTCAAAATATTGGTTCGTACCCTAGCTTGCTTTATTTTCACCTTCCCACTTGTACCAATAACTGTCAGAATTGATGACTGAAATCCTAAAAATGTGCCTAAAAGAATAATCCCAAAAAATGGTGTCATTTTTATCATAGTGCCATCTCAGCTAGATTTAGTCATTCAAACTCCTCTACATTCCATCGAAGCCTTCTAAATATTCCACATGGCACTCACCCACTTTCTCGTTGAAAATTATGGGATACAAGTGGACCCCTCACAAGATGGTAGGGAGTGGTCAGGATTGACCCACATCACCCACCATAAACTATCAATCTCCTTTCTTATGAAGCAATCATCATCTTCAAATTCTGCCGGGTCCCATAAAAAGGTGCAGATGTCACCCTGCCTGCTAGCCCATGTGATTATCTCTCCTTAATGCATAAGATAGACAAGCACATGAGGAACGTTCCTAATGAGAAAATGTGTTTATGTGTCCATCGTTGATCTTTCTCAAATCTACATCTACTAGCCCTTTGGAAACACTTGTCCCACTACTAGACATGACATGTGGCCACTGCCTACTAGCCCATGTGTTTTAAAATAATAAGAAATAAACCAACACACACACATAGGAAATGGTACCATGGTCAAGATGTGACCACATTACTTAATAAATATCATTGACCTTCTTCTAATGGTGCCAACTATCTTTACAAAAGAGACCGAGCCTACCAATGCATAAAGCACGTGGCTAAAACCTGAAAACCTGTGCAAATAAAATAATAAGAAATAAATCAAGATGGGTGCATGGGGAATGGTGGTGATTAGCCCTTGACGATCGAACGGTCAGTGTGGAAACCTAATTCTACATATGCCACAAAATTTAATTTAAAAAGGGGGCCACTCCTAGGGCGACAAGAACTTGACCCTTAGGAATGAAGGCTAAAGATTTAAGTCATGAAAATCAAGCTCGATCATAGGAAAATTTGAACACTTAAAAGGATTAAGGTGACCGAAAAACCTAACCCAGGGGCCAGTGACACAATGATTTCACTAGCATAAGAGGTAACTTGAACAACCAGATACCGAGAGAAACAATCCAATGCAAAATTATAATGGCCAAGGTTTTCTTAAGCTCGTAGGTCAATTTTTGAAAGGTTTTAGCAACACAAACACTAAAATAGTGATGAGGAACATAACCATAAGCCAAAAACGAGGGTCCTAGCCAAGTATTTGCAAAATTTAAAATGGAACCAAAAGAATTTTTTGAGGGGTTCCTTCAATGGCTCCTATTGGGGACACATGCCCCTCACATGCATGGTGAGATCCCATAATCATGCGTGAAGCGGACAAAGCATAGAAGAAAAAACTAGGAAAATCAACATATATGCACGTTTTACATAGAACATAAAGACCAAAACCAGGAGATCTAATCTCCACTTATCTAAAACCTTCCCCTGAGGTACAAGTTATCAATATGCACCTTGCAATTTAACTAGACTTCAACTTTACTTAGTGGCACCAAGCCACTGAACTTAAGGATGATTCTTTCCCCTATCAAAAACCAGTCTATTGAAAGAACTAACTTCCCTCAACCCACAATTACCTCTTCCATACCACTACAACAATTACATCTATCTTCTTCCAAGTAGAAAAATATGGTTACTACTGAAATCTTCCTGATTACAAACATTGCCACGAACATCTCTCACAACTTTTTTGAGCATACCATTTCTAGTCTAAACTTTGTGATTCATTATTGTATAGTTAGACATAAACTAAAAAATTTCATCATCACATGACACATATTCATATTGAAAATAACATTCCTTTTTCTTCACCTTATTGTCATGTTCCATCAAAATACCTCCCTATTGAACTGGAAATTGAAAGTGTTCATATTCTTCTAGGTAACCAACATCATGATTTTCAATCTTATTTGCAACAACTGTACCAAATGTAAAACATTCATATGTAATGCCCTCGAGGAGCTCATCAATGTGTTGCTTTGTTTTCTTAAGGCTACATTCTAACCTTGTATTAGATGTGTCATTAGAGTTCTCAACAAAGAGTGGATTATCTCTACACCAATATGGATCATCATTTCTCATTTCTAGTGAAGATGGAGGCTCATCAAACAAGGGGTTTTCTATTATATTCATTGTTGTTATAAAAGCCTCGGCCTCTTTAACATGAAGATCTAAATCTTCCATATCATCATCATCATAATCACTACAAGAACATATAGATATATTTTCAACTTCATTCACATCATCTATAGTTAACATTTCTGACTCACACTCTAAAAACTCTTCATAGGAATAAAGTTGTTCCTTCTCAAAAAAACATGTGTTTCCATCATTATCATCATATTTCCCATTTGCAACAAAAAATTCAATATCTTCTTTATGAGGGAAAAAATGACTATCAAAGGAATGATCATATTTATTACCAGCATCACTACTACAGTAAGAGGACTTGTCTATATTGCAACTATGTTTGGAATTTTTAGACTGAATGCTCAGTCTTATGTCTTCCATAGGAGTGCAAGTATTGCAATCTACAAAAGAATTAAAACCAAATGTTTCATTTTCTTCACTGGTGCATGCTTTTTCAACCTTGGCTCTACTCTCTTCTTCTTTATGCGATGTCTCACTTCTTAGCTCATGTAGGGCAACAAAATCATTATCATCACAGGCTAAAAACATGATAGTTTCTTGATGACCATCTCTAATTTTCTCAAAAAGAGAAAAGTATTCACACACTTGGTCAAGATCAATAGGTTTCAACTCCTATGGAAGAGCACTCAAACCTAGTTCATAGGATTCATAAAACAAATCAATGCATTCTAAATTTTCAGGTCTATGACATTGAGGAATTGAAGACAGAGTATCCATAAACCTTGCATAAAGACCATATGATGATTATTCTTCATGTCTTCTTATGTAGGATAGGGCTTTAACAAAGACTATAGGATCAAAAATTCATGCAACTTCTTGATTATTTGTTTGGGGCTCCATGTGATCCACATTATGGAATGATGTACAAGCTGAAGCAATAGGTGTGTAGGTACTTTGAAATTCATCTTTAATTTCTATATTACACCTTTCATCAATATTTGGTATCTCATGGCAGAAAACACTTATATTCAAATAACTTCTTTGCATCCCATAATTTTGGTTGTTTTCAATGTTCATGGCTATACCATAGGCCTGATGCAAATTTTTACGATCCTTATCTCTCAACAAATAGCTCATCTTACTATCAAAAGATCCTAAATAAACAACCAAACACACTATATCACTTAGTCTCAAAACCTCAGGAATATCCCTTAATGTTTTAGCAAATATTTTGTTGAATGTTGGAACCAACTCATCCTCTTCTTTCTTAATGATCATAATATTATTTATCATGGAGCTAGCATTGATTCTTTCACCAAATTGCTCTATGAAAACTACTTTGAACTATACCCAAGAATAGATAGAGCATGCTAGTAAATTAGAGAACCAATCCCTTACCTCTCCTTTCAAAGATTGAATGAATAGTCTCATAATTATATCCTCATGATCTACCTCATAGTCATCCATTAAATTGTTGATTTCTTGTAGATGCTTATTTACTAATTCATACTTTGTACCACTAAATTTTGGTAACTCATCTCTGTGGAATAACATTTTGGTAACCATTAACTCCACTGAAATTGATGGCTCTATATCTTTCAAAGTTAAAACCTCTCTTACAACCCGACTAGAGCTAATTAAAAACCATGGTTGTACTAGAAACCATACAAAGATGCATATATTGATGATATACTTTCTTACACTCTTATAAAAAAATTTGTATCAACTTTGCAGTTTCACAGGGTAATTCAGACTTAATTTACCACATAATCTTAAGCTTTTATAAAAGAAAATTTCTATCTAAATTTTCTTAAGACTTTCTTAATGGGAAAAGTTTAAAGATAAACATACTTCTTCACCATAATATAGAAACTTCAAATTGCACCTTAGAAGTATGTAAAACTACTACTACCATTTCCCTTTCTTAGTGTTTATTTACTCAATAGGGAACCAAATTTTTCATGACTTTCCAATATGGTTTTCATATACAAATGTATCCTTCTTGAGAACCAAAATGAAAAATACCTAGATATGTTGCAACTCGAATGGATTTTTTTTTTTGATTCGAAATATTATAGATCTGAAACTTTCTTTACATCTTCAGTAGGTTATTTAGATAGAGTCGCCACCTCTCTACACAAAGGACTGAACTTCAAGCATATGAAGCTTCTTCAAAGATAAATTTCCTTTTGGGTCTTTTCCCACAACAAATTCACACAAATTATTTGAAATTTTGGTGCAACAAACTCACTTCCAGGTCTCAAAACTTCATTATTTGAACCAAATGTTCAGATTTACCAAATTCTTAATTCAAATGGGAAAATAGGATTCAATAATTGTTCCAAAGTTTTTTGTATGACCCTTTGATAAGACAATTTGCATCTAAATTTCTGAGTGCCTCCCCAATGGAGTTGCCATTTTTGTTGGTTATTTTTCTAGTAGAACCTTGAAATTCTCTAAAGGGTAACCAACCCTTATGGTTAATAAAATTCAAGGTTAGTGGCCAACACAATGAGTAAAGGATTTTGAGGTCTTTAATCCTACACTTTAGGCTTTGTGAGACCTAGGAGGGTGTTCCTTATTGTGTTCATAGTGAGGTATATCTAGTTGGTAACACATTCATACATAGATTGATTCCTATAAAATGCAAATAAATGTAATTTACTAAAAACTTGGTAGACCTTTGAGAAAATGATTATCTATTTGCTAAGAATTAGGGGTATTTCAAACCCATACATTATAGTCAAAATTATTTTTAAATGAATGTTGTTCTTATTTTAAATCTATGGTCAGGTATGCTAGTAGCTCATTTTTATGTAAGGTTAGCTAACAAATAGACCAGTGCTTCATCCATTGGGACAATGGAGTCAAATATGCAAGAACCAATAATATATAATCTATTTAATTTAGAAATTGATGGACTATTTTCATAATACTTTGTAGTACGAAAACTCACAATACCTAAAACAATAACTTCTTACAAAATCCTATGCAATTCCTTACAAATCTATAACCCTCTTCAAGAATTTAATCAACTCTTTGAGTTAAAGCTAAAATAGAATCATACATTCAATGGAACAACTGAAGACAAATGAGAACACCATTAATATTTTCATTTATAACTTGTAAGAAAGATACATAGGAGAGAATTTGTTTCTAAACTAAGATTTTTTTTTTATATCGGCAGCTTCTATAAAACCAATTTAAGACTATTACATACAAGACTCATACCCAAGAAAATCTATTTTTTTATTCATCCATATTCTCTACAAAATACCATTTCTAAACTTAGCTCTTCACCTAGACCATGTTGAGACCTAAAAATTGGACCCATGTAATGAGCCCTAAGATCCCTTTTATAGAATAAGGGAACAAAAAGCATTAGGATAAATTACATTTACATTTCATTTCATTTAAAGATCATTTGCACCAGAATTTGAGACATTCACCAGTTAGTTATATGTAATCATTGCAAAATATGGAAGAGTAAAAGACCAAACTCCACATCCTTTGAATGAAAACATATTAGTTCCTCAAAAGGTAAAGTTTCTTACTGCAGTATCAACAAATCACCTTGGCCTTGTTGATGAAAGAATATTCTCCATTCATAGCCCAAGAAAAATTTTGCATACCTCCTAGAAAAAGCATACCTACCATTAAAGTTAGGAAGTCTGGCACTTCTCCAACACACCAGCTTGAAAAATTTCCACATCAACACTAAAAAAAAACCAAAAACATGCTGAAGAGGATGATCCTAACAAGGTGGCTATGGTTTCATCAAAAACAAAAATTGGGTAGAAAATTCACTCTAAGTCATCAACATCAAAGTATGCTCACCCTCATCTTGTTCATGCTGGAACTGGAGGAACCATCACCACTTCCTCGTTAGAGTGTTCATAAGGTACTAGGGAAAGAGGATAATAGTCACACTCCATATTAGTCACCTCCACTATATGAAGGCCTATCAGAAACCTCAATGGGAGAATTATGTCTCCCCAAATAAGCCTTACAATACTTGCAGTTTTTCTTTACCTTCTTTTCATACTCAACCAACTCTTTCCCTTTAAAATTGGCAATTTCTTTTGAAACAGTCCAACTTCTTAGGTGGTAATTGCTTCTCACACCATATTTCTTGAATTTCCTGCATGCCCTCCTACCCTTTGGTTTTTTCAAGAGCTCATTGTCTCAATTTCATCCTTAGGAGCATTTTCCTTAGACTCAAGAAAAATCAATCTTCTAGACCTTCAAAGTGGCTTAACTGACTCACCTGACTTACTCATCTTCTCAATAACTAGAACAAGAAGACTCAAAAAAACCCTCACCAATTCTTCTCTCAGACTACAACTCAATTGTCAAATCTTTAAGTGAAAATTTTGAATGAAAAATACATCCATCAGTCCTTATTATATCAAGCCATGCAAGCATTCCAACCATTAATACTCAAGAAAAGCTTATGCATGTGAGCTGACAACAGTCTGATTTTTTTTTTTTAAATATCAATCGTTGATCATGTTTTAAAAATAAATCAATGGATAGTTATCACCGGTGTAACCAATCATTATAAAACTTAATTGTTTTCTATTAATTCCTTTTCCTAATCAGAAAATCCCCAAGTAGATATACATCCACTTTGTATACATATTTAAACCACATACTTAGCATCAATTAAAACTTTCCATACCATGGTTACCCTCTCACCCATGGGAATTAATACACTTATATTTCTTCATAGCAGAACAGCGGGGAGTGATCTTGATTCGATCTCAGAATATTGGTTTGTACCCTTCCTTGCTTTATTTTCACCTTCCCACTTGTATAAATAACTATCAAAATTGATGGCCGAAATCCTAAACATGTTCCTTATAGAATAATCCCAAAAAATGGCACTATTTTTATCATAGTGTCATCTCATCCAAATTTAGCAGCAATCCAACTCCACTAGATTCCATCGAATCCTTTTGAACATTCCACATGGCACTCACCCACTTTCCTACTGAAAAACATGAGACACAAGTGGGCCTCTCACAGGATGGTAGTTAGTGGTCATTGACCCACATCACCCACCATCAACCATCGATCTCATTTCTTATGAAGCAATCACTGTCTTCAAATTTTGGTGGGTCCCATAAAAAGTGACATGTCACCCTACCTACTAGCCCATGTGATTATCTCTCCTTAATGCACAAGATAGACAGGCATGCGGGGAATGGTCCTGATGAGAACACATGTTGCGGTGTCCATCATTGATCTTTCTCAAAGCTACGTTTGTTGGCCTTTTGGAAACACTGGTTCCATTGCTAGACATGACATGTGGCCACCGCCCGCTATCCCATGTGTTTTAAAATAATAAGAAATAAAACAACACGGGCAAGCGGGGAGTGGTCAAGATGTGGCCACATTACTTAATAACTATCGTTGATCTTCTTCTAATGGCACCAACTATCTTTACCAAGGAGACCGGGCCCACCAATGCATAAAACACATGGCTTAAGCCTGACAGCCCGTGCGAATAAAATAATAAGAAATAAATCAACATGGGTGCATGAGGAATGGTGGTGATCAACCCTTGATGATCACCCAGTTAGCATGAAAACCTAATTTTGCACATGCCACAAAAGTTAATTTAAAAATGGGGCCACTCCTAGGATGATGGGAACTTGACCCTTGGGAATGAAGGCTAAAGATTTAAGTCATGAAAATCAATCCTAATCATAGGAAAATTTGAACGCTGAAAAGGATTAAGGTGACTGACAAACCTAACCTAGGGGGCGGTGAACATAATGATTTCACTGGCATAAGACGTAACTTGAACAATTGGATACTAACAGCAATAATTCAATGCAAAATTACAACAGCCAAGGGTTTTTTAAGCTCATAGGTCATTTTTTGAAAGGTTTTAGCAACAAAAACCCTAAAATAGTGATGATGAACATAACCCTAAGCCAAAAATGAGGGTCCTAGCCAAATATCTCCAAAATTTTAAATGCATCCAAAATATTTTTTTGAGGGGTTCCATCAGTGTGCCAATCTTTATTATGCTTACTTATCATTTTCCTTAAGATTTGTTCAAGAGTCTTGTTAGTTGATTTTTCATGACCATTTGATTATGGATAATATGGTGTTGAAAAATGATGTTGAATATGAAATGTTTCCAAGAATCTCTTCGCGTAATTGTTATTAAAAGGAGTTCCATTGTTTGAAACTAATGCAAAAGGAATACCAAAGCAAGCAATAATGTGTTCCAATATGAAATGACATATTGCATCAACTATTGTGGAATGAAAAGGGATAGTTTCTACCCATTTCATGAAGTAATCTGTCACGATAATTATAAATCTATGCCTAATAGAAGAGGGTGATGATATTTTTCCAATAAGAACCAAACCCCAAACTAAGAATGTCCAAATAGGAACTTAGGCACAAAGTTCAAAAGCAAGACCATGAACCAAATTGTTTTGTTCTTGACATTTATGAATTTTCTTAACATGGTAAAAACAATCTTGTTCCATATGTCTCTGATAATATCTTATGTGGATTAATTTTTTCACTAACAATCTTCCTCCAAAATATCCTCCATAAGCACCTATAGGGATTTAGGATTGTTTATGACATCTAAGTGAGAGACCATCAAATGATCACCTATATAGAATGTTTACTAATATTATGTATTTAGATGTAAGTTTTCAAAGACAAGCTTGAGTGTTCTTAGTTTTAGGCTTAGGAAAGGTACCATATTTTAAGTAATTGAATATCATTGTGTACCATTCACTAGAGTTTTCGACATTGGTTTCTAACACTTTAACTTTATCATCGATCAACGGTTTTAAGATCGTTTGGATTGTGAATATGAAATCAACAAAAGGATCTTCAGGAGATACAAGGGAGGCGACACTCACCATTGTATATGTAGACATCTAAATTTAGTCACTCCCATATGATTAAATTCACTCCCTTTTCGTCTATCATATTAAATATTAATTTAATATTACACCTTTTGTCTTATATCTGTAAAGTATTTAATTTAATAATTAAATGCTTTATCTTTCACCTTCTTCCTCTCTAAATTAAATAAATACACCAATTTATTTAATTTAGTCATTTTTTTCCCTTTTTTATTTAAAATCAATTTAAAATTCTTTCATTTTCTCTCTCCTTGTCACATCCTCCATGATCTTGCTCTAATATGAATTAATTTAATTAATTCGTGATTATGATGTGCATCCTCTTAATCAAAGATTAATGTCACATCCTCCTACATTTTCCACTTGCCTCTAACCTTCCATTAATTATTCTAATCCAATATTTGCACAACCTTAACCAATGTCATTAGCCATATTTAGCACCACCTTTTTAGTCAACCTTTGCATTTATCTCTTTTTAGCATTGTCCCTCTTTCCCATGTGAATTTTTAATTCACATTTATTTATCCTAGATTCCCCTGTTTTATATGTGAATTTTTAATTCACATTCTATCTTTCCAAGGCTTCTAGAACCTTGGACTTGTCACAATCTCCACATGTGACCAAGTCCCACCTTTTTGGAGCCCATCTTTTATCCTTTAGACTATCCTAAAAATGTGAATTTTTAATTCACACTTATTTCCCCAACCACCTCTCCTTTTCCCATGGAGATTTTTGAGGAATTCCAAAATTCCTCAAATGTCCCTTTCACTCTCACTTGGGGACAAGAAACTCCTTTTTGAGGAAATCTTCTCACTCCCCAAGGTACTTGTCCTTCCTCCACCTCATGTACCTTTTTTTGCCACCTCACTCCACCTCATCTCCTCCTAGCCACTTCACCATCCACATGTCAAGATGTGAGGGCTTGTGAGTTCTCAACTCACCTTAGCCCTTCATCTTGACCTTGTTGGGTGAATCTCAACCGTTGAATTCTCTAGAGAATTCAAGTTCTCCTATAAATACCCCCTCCTCAAGGGCATTTTCCACACTTTCATTTTGAGCAACCTTATGCTACCAATTTGCATTTGCTATCATTTAGTCATCTATTTCAATCATTTTGCATAAGTTGATCTTGCATTTAGTCACTCAAGAAGCCATCTAAGGAGCACACAAAGTCATCCAAATCAAGGGCCAACCAAGGAGTCTTCAAAAGCAAGGGAGGTATAACTATTTGCATTTACTTCATCTATCTTCCTTCTTGTTTTATCACTCTTTAGGCTAATCATTGAAGTGTTCTTGGTATATTATCATTTGCATTTTTAGTTATTTTGCACATTAGAGTAGGGTAAAATTCTAAGGTACACATTTATGGCATGCCCAGTGGGACCCACAAATGGGTTCTTGCATTTAACCTTCGTTTTTGCTAAGTTATTTTGCAGGAAAAGGTCGCAGAAAGGCAGAAGCACCCTCTGCTTTACCGCAGAAAGGCGGAAGCGCCCTCTACTTTACTACAGAAAGGAGAAAGCGCCCTCTTGTCCACTACAGAAAGGCGGAAGTGCCCTATATCTGACAATTTCATATTCTTCTAACAGTTTGTTGCAGCTCTTTTCCTCTAACCTTTTGCTACAGAAAGGTGGAAGCACCCTCTTTTCTGCTGCAAAAAGGCGGAAGCGCCCTATATCTGACAATTTCATATTCTTCTAACAGTTTGTTGTAGTTCTTTTCCTCTAACCTTTTGCTGCAGAAAGGCCGAAGCACCCCCTGTTTTTGCTGTAGAAAGGCGGAAGCGCCCCCTGTTTGGCTGCAGAAAGGCGGAAGCGCCCTCTTTTTACTGCAAAAAGGTGGAAGCGCCCCAAAACAACACAATTTGGAAGGTAAAACATTCATTTTAGCTTCATTTTTTCTCTCATTTTTTTCTATTTTCGAGTAGTAACCCTCTAATATTATTTTGGCAAGCATATTGGGGTTTTTTTTTGCTAACTTTTTGTAGCATATTATGGCGTAATTGACCAAGAACGAAGAAAAAGACAGCTAACATTTGTTTGCAGGGCCATCCATTTGATCAGATTTTCAAAAATTATCCTTGTTGTTTTGGAACATAGTCTAATTAGGGGGAGTAAACTTCATTGCTTGTTGTGATTGTTTATTCTTGTGTTACCCAACAAGAGCATTAATTTGTTTTCACTTTCCCCTTGCACTTTGTGTGAGCCTAGGGAGTAGTTGGAAACGGTTAGTGTCTTCTTTTTAGTGGGACCTGCTTGGGGATTTCATCACCCCAAGGGACGATTCCAACCACGCATACCGGCGGGGTATATAAAGGGGGGAGAACGAAAGTTGTACCCCAATCTAGTCACGTCGTAATTGGTGGAGCGTCGAAGCTAGGGTGATACCTAGATAGACATGAAGAGTTGGTCTAAGCCTTTCAGTATCTCGCTGGGGTTCCCGACTCACGCTTGTGACGGGCTGGTGTTCACGGTTGTGCCTCACGTACCGAGAGTATATCAAGGACTCCCTAGAAGCCTTGTGCATCCTAGATTAAGACCTTGCTTGGCCATACCCTTAACATTAATCATAGGATTGTGCTTGCTTAAAGTGTTTTCTTGTGAAAAACCCGTGAAATCTTTGATACATTGGTTTTATTTCATTATTTTGAGTCCTTGCCATAGCCATTTCCATCAAAACCAACCTTTGTTTTATTGTAGAAAGGTGGAAGCGCCCTCTATTTTACTGCAGAAAGGCGGAAGCGCCCCCTGTTTTTGCTACAGAAAGGCGGAAGCGCCCTCTGTTTTGCTGCAGAAAGGCGGAAGCGCCCCTGTTTTTGCTACAGAAAGGTGGAAGCACCCCTGACTTACTGTAGAAAGCTGTCAATGCCCCTGATTTACTGCAAAAAGCTGTCAACGCCCTTGATTTTTGCTGCAGAGGGGCGAATTTTCCCTCCTACACACCCAAAATTGCCCCATTTGGATATGTTTAGCCTCTAAACCATGATTTAATCATTCCCCACCATTATCTCATCATCCCAAGCCTCCATTATGTCACTTTAAGTCTCCCAAAACCTCTATTTGATCAGCTTAAACCTCCATCTTATCATTTCAAACCTCTATTTAACCATTCTAAATCCCCATTCATTATCCATAATCATCTTCAACCCACCCTTCATTTTTTAATTTCCCCATATTCCATTCAAAAGTCCATACCACCACCTAGCGAACATCATAATTTTACCATTTACATCACCAAATACCACTCATAACCAAACCGCCATAACCTTGTATTACAAAGAGGTTACCCAAATTGACCATACCACTCGAATTTGATTATTAGTCTTTAACTTCGACCCAAATCAATTTGCTTCCATCTTGAGGTAAATTCGGTGTTGTAAGTTATCATCCTTGGCCCAATCAATCCATTCCTATCTTAAGGTGGATTCGGTGCCGTGGTCATCCTCTTAATCAATCAAAGCTCTAGGTCACTAAGGGTAACTTCCTTTGGTTAAACTCAAGGTCTCTCTCTCACCTCTTTCATCATCCAATCATACCAGTCCAATCATCCAAATCTATCAAAACCAATCATTTGATCAAATTGTCCAACCAATCAAATCACATCCGTTGAACCAATGCAATCCTATCATTCTTAATAATCCAAGCTAATTCAATCAAAATCCAATCTACCCAATCAAATCCGATCCAATCAAAATATGATCCAATACAATATATCCAAACAAAAATTGATCCAAATCCAAACCCCCTCACAATCCGATTTCATCCAATCACAATCAAGTCACTTGTCAAGAACATCTTTGTAATCTACCCATAGCACATTTGCATGCCCGTTCAAACTAGGTCACAAGCTAAGAGACAAATGGATTCCCATGCGAACACGTCCCAAGACCTTAATAACAATACAAATCCCACTGATGGTGCAAATATCACTCAAGGTCCTAGCAATGTCCCCCAAGATCCTCATAATGGTACTTCAACACACTCCAACACCGAAAATCAGAACAACTCACCACATGGTGAAGAGAGTATGGCTAATCAACCTGAACTCACACTTGAGGAACATTTTAGTAATCCCGCCAATGTGCAAATGACTGGCCGTCTGCTTGAAAAAAATGGAGAAGAAATGTTGGCCCACCTAATTGAGAAGGGTGTCAAACCCCCCCAGGTGTTGACTTGTCCAAATATGGGAGTCCCCCATCTAACATGCTCCAAAATGCACCAGAAGGTTCATACTTCCCCAATGTCCCTCCAATTGAGGGTTGGCATCAACCTGAGTTTGGAAATGTTGTTCTTTATCAGGTTAACCATCCCCCACATGCTTCAACCTTAGTTATGGGAAGTCCTCAAATGCCTGATCCCAATAATCCTTTTGCCTATGGAATGCCACAAAATGTTCCACCACCCCCACCATTAACCCTAACAGCACCCCCTCTTTCGAATCAACCTACAGTCAACACTGGGGGTGCACCCTTTACCACATCGCTTCCACCTCCTGGGGCCACAAATCCACCACCATCTTTGTATACATCTCAATAGCTTCACCAATCCAACATTCCACCTCAATTACCTCCATAAGGCACACCCCAGCTGAACGTTCCAAGTGGTACCCCAACAACCTCCCTTACAAAAAAATTCTATGCTACCTCGACCATCTCATCATTAACAACCCATACATAATGCTTTGGTTTCTTCACAACAACCACCCTACCGACCACAAGGAAATCCATCTCAACCTATTGCTCAAACCATATCCCCCTTTCTCACATCCATTTTGCGTCCGCAGGCTCAACCACAACGCAATATCCCATCTTGGCCCATACAACAATTGACATCACATCAACAACAATTTCACCAACAACCGCCCTATGCAACCTCCCAACAATCACAACAGTGCCTTCAACACCAACAAACCAATACACAACATCCCATCCAAGCTTCTCAACAGCTTACCCCACACTTTTATCCAACAAATCCGTACTATACCCCACAACAACAACCCCCATATCAACAAAATCCCCCATCTTACCAGCAAGGCATGTCATCATCCAACCATCCAAATCTGTATTTCAAAAATCTGACACTCTCTCAACAAGATCCTTTATCATCCTATCATCAATATCCCCCCAACCCACCACCGGCCAACTCGGATCTGTTGGAAATCAAATCCGCTTTGAAGGATCTTCAAGATGGGACCGGCAAACAATCGTTCAAATTTGAAGACATATGCCCATATCCATTTGATCCCTCCATCTCATTAATCTCGTTTCCTAAACATTTTGAAATACCAAAGTTTGACAAATACAAGGGAAACAAATACCCTAAGGCTCACTTGTAGGAATTTTACTCCCAATGTCAAGAAGTCATGTACAATGACAACTATCTCTTGCGCCTATTTCCATGAAGCTTGACAAGCCATGCCCTAGATTGGTTCATGACCCTTGAAAAAGGGTCCATAAAAACTTTTGTTGATCTATCAGAAAAATTTGTGTCCTACTTCTCTTTCAATTTGGAGAAGGACAAGAACACCTTAGATCTCCTCAAAGAGAAACAACGTGAGGGGGAAACCTTTACTAGCTACCTACAAAGGTGGCGTGCATTAGCAAGCCGAATGAAGACCCCTCTGAAAGAAAAAGACATGGTCACTCTTTTCGTAGAAAATTCTCACCCTGACATGGCTCATAATTTCAGGTTACATTGTGTCACCACTTTCGCAGAGATAGTGGAAAAAGGACCCATCCTTGAACGTGCCCTTATTACCAAAGGGCACATCAAAATACATAGTCATGATAAAGAGAGGTCATTTGGCGATAAACCATGATTCTAGAACAAGAACAAGAATGCAGTGAATGGCATCATGATAGACACTAAACACGTCCAAGTGGCTAATGCATCCCAAAAACAACAATCGTCTATACCTAACGCCATCTTCGTACCGCAGGGGGCACCTCATCCTCCTCAACAGTCAAATCAGAATAGCCAAGGGAACACCAAGCGCCAATATGCTCAATTAGGGGAACCTCTGAGTGTTGTCTTTAATAAGTTGTTACAAATCAACTATCCCATCACATAGCCTGTCACCAAGCCACTTGACGAATCCAAACCCAAGCCCGCATGGTTTAAGGAAAATGAATATTGTGAGTTCCATAGAATCAAAGGACACTCTTTGAATAAATGTCAGGGTCTAAAAAACTATGTCCAAGATCTCATTGATTGAGGAGATATCAAGGTTGACCCCAGTCAAGCTTCATCATCCAATGCTCAATTGCAAATATATCAAAATGCCTTTCCAAACCATAACCAAAGCCCTAGCACCTTCAACAATAATCCTCAAAACAACAGCACAAATAATGTTAGCTATAAGAATGTACCCTTCAATTACGAGGGTATCATTCATTACATTGAGCAGGTAGAACCTCATGTATCCATGATACATGTCAAATCTAAGGATTCTCAGTGTGCTGTTACCACACGACGAGCCTGCATCACTATCCCTGTAGCCTCTACACCCGCCCAATCAACTCCTGTAAGCTCTCAGTACAACATCCTTGATCACTTAGGAAGGACCCCTGCACATATCTCCATTTTGGATTTACTCAAGTCTTCCCCTATACATCAAGAAATCCTCAATAGAGCCCTACAGGAAACCCATGTGCCAAATGACATCGACCCCACACAATTCTAAGCTTTGGTGGGACACTTGGCTTTATCTCATCAACTACACTTCAGCCAAAATGATATGCCAAACCTCGATGTCAATCATAATCACCCTTTACATATCGAAGTCATGGTTGCTCGTCATAAAATAAAAAAGGTCTTGGTAGATAATGGCTCTGCTCTCAATTTGTGTACTCTGAAATTCATAAAATAGGTGGGGTATACTCAAGCGGATTTGAGTAATCATATTATCACAATAAAAGCCTATGATAATGTAGAAAGAAATTCAGAGGGGATTATCAGTCTTCCCATCGAAGTGGGACCTATGCTTCAGTACACTACCTGTCATGTCCTTGATCTGGACTTGCCATATAATCTCCTCCTTGGCCGTCCATGGCTCCATGCTATGCAGGCCATCCCCTCCACATACCATCAGTGCCTAAAATTCCCAATCAACGGACAAGAAGTCACCATCTATGCTAATCCCCAACCATTTGAATATTGTCGCGCTTTAGAAGCGCCATTTTCCCATGTACATTATTGTCCCGGGGTTGAAATGGGGGCATCCCAGTCATCATCCGCTAACCCACCCTCCACTGCGATCACCACTCCATCCTCCACCACTGATCCTATAGTCACCAAAGTCCAGATCATTGACAAAGGGTGTGGTGAATATGAAATGCATACTGCTCTCAATGTAGCAACCATGCCGCCATCACCACACGAGTATGGTCAACCGTCACATGCTACTCCAAAGGAAGACAAGACTGTCACCTTCAGTGGTAAAAACATCCCTACCACCACTTTCAGATCCCCGAGTGTCAAGATAGATGCACTAGAAGAGGACATAAGCCAATGGGTCTACCGAGAAGAGCCCGAACCAGAAACTCCTCTAAAGAAATATTTTTAGGAAAAGTACCCTTGGCCAACAAAGTTCGTGGAAAAACATAACTATCAAGGTGGGGGCCTAGGAAAAGAAGAACAAGGGCGGTTGCAACCCATTGATACGTCCAAGCTACTGAAGAACATAGGCATTGGGTATGATAGAAAACAGAAAATCCCTACAACATCATCTAATACTTCCAATAGTGTTGCCATGGACAATGGCTCATTGGAAGACATACCCGAGGAGGAATCCATCATACATGCGTACAATGACGTCGATCATACCGACTTATCATCCATGTTCAAATTCCTATCCATCTGCACTATTAGCCTATCCCTTTGTCACCATGAGCTTATTGATTGGGACCTACGTAATAGCACACCTATCAGTATTTCTGTGGATACATATGTCAACATTATGGGATTGGGGGAGGATGAACACTCCAGTCGCAAAAATAAGAATAAGAAAAGTAAAAGGCGGTCATCTAGTGAAAACCTCCCTGAGGCACTTCCTGACCTTGAAAAAGTAAAAATAAAGGATGCATCTGATGGAAAAAACCTTGAAGAGGCACCGGAAGATGGAGATGTTCATCTTCCCCTTATGGGAACTCAGTTATCTGCTTGATCATCTATTCTAATTGAAGAGACTCAAGAAGTTAATCTGGGCACTGCTGAAAGTCCTAAAATCACCTATGTAGCTAAGTCACTCTCAGAGCAAGAGTATTCAGTCATCATGCAGCTACTCCATGAGGGAATCATTAACTTTGCTTGGTCGTACTCAGACATGCCAGGCTTGGACCCCACCTTAGTGCTTCACACTTAGACATTCGCCTAGACGCCAAGCCTGTCAAAGAAAAGCTCCGCAAGATGCACTCGCAGGTTGCATTATTAGTCAAGGAGTTACTAGAGGTGGATTTTATTAGACTGATTGACTACTCTGAATTGATCTCCAATATAGTACTAGTTGCCAAACCAAATGGAGACATTCAGGTTTGCATAGACTTCAGGGATCTCAACAAAGCCTGCCCGAAAGACGACTTCCCTCTGCCTAACATTGACATGTTGGTCGACCTCACAGCAGGACATGAGATGCTATCACTTATGGATGGCTTCTCTGGTTATAACCAGATTCGAATTGCACCAGAAGACCAACACAAGACCGCTTTTACAACACCTTGGGGTACTTTCTGTTACAATGTTATGCCCTTTGGTCTCAAAAATGTAGGAGCAACATATCAGAGGGCAATGATGGTCATCTTCCATGACCTCATCCATATCATCATGGAAGATTATGTCGATGACTTGTTAGGAAAATCCAGAACACGAGCAGAACATCCTACCATCCTGAAAAAGATATTTGAGCGGTTAGAACATTACAAATTGCGGCTAAATCCAAAAAAGTGTCTTTGGAGTCACGTCAGGAAAGTTGTTGGGCTTTATAGTCTCTCACAGGGGCATTGAGGTTGATCCCGCCAAGGTAAAAGCTATTCTAGACATGCCACCTTCACGAAATCTGAAGCAGTTAAGAAGCCTCCAAGGGAAGATGCAATCCATCTGTCAGTTCATAGCCCAGCTAGCAGATAAATGTCAGCCATTCACTCATCTTTTGAAAAAAGATTCCACCTTCCGATGGAACCAACAGTGTCAGATGGGTTTTGACAAAATTAAGGAATATTTAGCTCATCCCCCAATCTTGATGCCACCTATTCCAGGAAAACCCCTCCTGCTCTACATCTCTACTACTTCAGTCGCACTGAGGGAATTATTGGCACAACATGATGAGTCATTCAAAGAGAGGGCAGTCTACTACATCAACCGAACATTGGTCGGCTATGAGTTAAATTATTCCCCCATGGAAAAGGCCTGCCTTGCGCTAGTCTTCAGCACACAGAAACTTCATCATTACATGCTCAGTCATCCAGTCAAATTAATCGCTAAAATTGGTCCTTTGAAGTATTTGTTATCTAGAACCACTCTGACTGGCCGCATGGCCAAATGGGTCATGCTCCTAAGCGAATTTGACATAGAGTATGTAGAGCGAAAAGCCATAAAGGGACAGGTTATAGCTGATCAATTGGCCAAGGCACCATTAATAGATGCTTACCCTCTAGACACCGATTTTCTAGACGAAGAAGTCTACATGGTCACATAAACACCAATTTGGACACTATACATTGATGGCTCATACACGCATAGTGGATTAGGCGCAAGAATTTTATTAGTTACCCCTCAAGGTGACTACATTCCAAAATCATTCAGGATAGCATTCCCATGTACCAACAATATGGCAGAGTATGAAGCTCTCCTCACCGGCCTTAGAATTGCAAAGCAGTGGCACATTACTCATTTGAAAGTCTTTGATGATTCTTTGCTAGTCATTAGGTAGGTTAATGATGAGTTCCTAACCAAAGATGATAAGCTATTACCCTACAAGCGCATGGTGGATGATTTCAAGAAATATTTCACCTCTATACAATTTGACCAAATCCCTCGGGTACAGAATAAAGTAGCGGACGCAATGGCCACTATTGGTTCCCTAATTGACATGCCTAAAGACTGAACAAAATGTGAGTTTCTTGTTGAACAGCTTTTAATCCCTGCATATGATGTTCCTGAGACTGATATGGTGTGCGATATTGTAGGTCCCGCCTCCCCTTGGTATCAAGACATATACACTTATCTCCATGATAATGTCATACCCCTAGAACTTACACGCAACCAACTCAAATCCTTTATCCATCACTCTTCCTGATACATCATTGTTGGTGATACACTTTATCATCGCGGGTATGATGGAATCCTCCTTAGATGTCTAAATGAGACCGAAGCCCGCACAACACTAACAGAAGTACATGGGGGTGTCTATGGAGCTCACTCAAATGGTATGGATTTGGCGAAAAGAATCCTACAAGCTAGATATTATTGGTCTACATTGGAACATAATGCTTGTGAATTTGTAAAGAAGTGCCTTCCGTGCCAACAACATGCAGATTTGATTCATGCCCCGGCACAAGATCTTCAACCCCTTCTGGCACCATGGCCCTTTTCTCAATGGGGTTTCAACTTGATTGGAAAGATTTACCCATCATCCTCCGATGGCCATACATTCATAATTACCACCACTGAATACTTCACTAAGTGGGTGGAAGCAATGCCACTCTCACAAATCACCGGCATCCAAATCTCAAAATTTATACTTTACCATATTCTCTGCAGATATGGTATCCCATCGACCATCCTTTCTGATAATGGAAAACCCTTCAAAAACCAAGCCATGAAACACCTCTGTGACACCTTTCATATCCAACACCATTGGTCAACGCCTTATTACCCCCAAGGAAATGGTTAGGTGGAAGCAACCAACAAGACCCTCATCCGCATCCTCAAAAAGGTTGTCAATAACACTGGACGAGATTGGCACCTCCATATTCATCCTTCCCTCTGGGCATATCGCATATCCATACATACCCCGACAGGCGCCACTCCCTACTCTTTAGTATACAAAGCTGAAGCAGTCTTGCCAATCGAAGTTGAGCTTCCATCATTGAGGATTTCTCTGAAGAATCTTATCAGTGAAGAAGATGCTTGTGTTGCATGGCTTGCATAGCTAGAATTACTAGATGAACGAAGAATAAAAGCCTTTGATCACCTGCAAGCATACCAAAACTGCCTCAAACATAATTACAATAAAATATTCCGTCCTCGACAATTCCAGGTTGGTGAACTTGTTCTTAAGAAGAACCAGCATACTCAACAGGATCGTGATAAAAAGGGAAAATTTGAGGCAAACTGGTTAGGGCCTTATATCATAGCTGCCAACTATGGATCTGGGGCCTACATATTGACCACTCATGAAAGAGATCCCCTTGATGAACCCATCAATATCATGCATCTGAAGAATTTCTACACCTAAATCCGCTCGGTAACCCCACCCAATCAAAAAAATAAAAAAAATAAAAAAAGTAAAAAATCCAAAAAATAGTAAAGAGAAATAAATTTGTCCTATGGTGAAAACCACCTCTTGGTGGTGCCTTGGATAGGTATGGATGATGAAAACCTGGTAACAGGTGTCATCCATAGAGGGCTTAATCATTATCTACCTGACATCCTAGTTATTTTATGCTTTCATCCGCACTATCGTCCTCACCCACCTCATCCTAGGCCACTTGGTATATTTTGATTGAGCATTGGACGACCCATCTAATCTATCCCTCATCCTGAGCTTTTCAGTATCCCACTCTAGGCTTATGTCGTTCATTCCCTTTGTCTGTTAGCCCGCGTCATCATATAGGATCATCCATTGTGTTGGTCTCCATCTAGATCTCGTCCTTCCACATCACTGGTCGAACCACGTTGCCCCTGCGCTTTCACGTAGGCAAGGCTGATCATTCAATCTGCCCCCAAGGCATTTTGGATCAATTTTTTTTGGTCCTCCATCACTTCACCTTCACAGTCTCTTTTCGCTTTTATCCATGGTCTTTTCATCGAACTACGTTGCCCCTACACTTTCACATAGGCAAGGTTGGTCATTTGATCCTCCCCCGGAGCATTTGTCTGTTGTGTTTTGTGTCCTTCATCATCGGTCCCCATTATCTTCTTTCTGCTTTATCCATGGTCCTTTTCATGAACTACGAGGGCTCTGCACTTTCACGTAGGCAAGGCTAATCTATGATCAGCCCCTGAGCCCCTAGGTCTATAGGTTATGTTGTTTCTCCGCCTTCTATCCTACCTCCTTTGTGTCATATCATCAATCCATGTCCTTACCTAGCTAAAACTTAGCAAAAAAACCCCGCTTGTATCATGAGAGTTAATTAGTTTGGAAATGTCTCACATTATAATGATCGTTTAGTTTAGTTTATCCATCATCTGTGGTCTTAACAAGATGCATCCTTCCTAATCGACCTCATCAATCTCATCCGTCCCATTGATCCTATGGCAAAGGACATTTGAAATTAATTGTGATCTTTTGATACTTTTGGCTTTTGTTTATCATTTGAGCTCCCTATCATCACTTGTCAAGGCTGCCATGGTCCATCATATTATGGTGTGTTTTTATTAGTCCACATAGGGGCATATCTTGATCTATTGTTTGATTATGTCTTCTTGGTTGTCCCACGTAGTACCCACCAAGATCCTTGTGGTCTTGTGTTACGCTGGGGCATCCTTTTGTGCTTATGGTTATCTCAATACCTGGCCCGACCAAGGTCTTCATGACTTTGGGGTGTTGGGATAGCCTTCTTGTCTGGTGTGTTTGTTTCATGCATTTGACACTAATCTACCTCGGTCCTCCATACCTTGGTGTATCGTGTCTTATGCTATAGCAAAAACCAGTGCTCCAAAGATGGTAAATTGTACTAGGATTGCATTTCATAATCATGACCATTGCATTACATTCATCCTATGATTTTGGTTGTGCAAATATTTCTCCTCCATCCCCTATTCTTCTCAAGATACTAAAAGGTTTTTAACAGGTGCCACACCATGCCCGCACTCATATTCCACTATCACCTAGGGCCTTATTGACACTTATCATGAAAAAATTACATTTGCACACTATCTTAGGTTCATCCATAATATCGCCACCTACAATATCAAGTGTTAGGTCCATCATTAATACTGTCATAATACATCCATTACATCCTGCATCACACATATTAGTCAAACATGCATCATAAGCATATAAAACATAAGCATTTGTCGCGTCATCATAAGCATATCCATATCTACCTTAAACATATACATCATAGGCATTCATCATACATGAAAACAAAAATCACCATACATTACATCCTGCATCACACACATTAGTTGGCATGCACAAAAACCCCTCAAAAAATATAAATATATATAAATAACAACATCCATACATGTAACATCCACAAAAGTCATCATAGATGACTGCCATCATATGACCATCCACATATGCATCAACACAATCATCTATAGATCTCAAATCCATCACATACATAAAACATGAGGTCAATAAGAGCTATCGTATATATAAATATACCACAAATCCATAGTACATCTCATAATCAAGACTAACATATAATAATGTCGTCGATGTCATCACAATCTATGACCATCATATACAAAAATCATCCAATAAAAACACCAGTACACGATCCTGTAAATATCCACTGCACCTCTGCACTATCCATCTACCCTGCACTTGTCAAAAACTCAATAACCTGTCACCTCCCAAATGAACTCCCCACATCTGATCTCTGTGGAGAATCAGGTACTGCTCCCCTGCCTGGTGAAACCCCTGGTGAATCATTGTAACCTCAGGTCTGTATCCCCAATGACTGAGACAACACTAGCATCTGAGTTGTCTGCCGGGTATAATGGAATGTCTGCTGGGCCAGATCAGGAACTGCATAATAATATGTAGCCATCCAAAATCCTGCCTCTCTCATGATATCCTCTCGCTCCGCAACCTAGACATGAGCGGAATTCCGCTCATGACGATACCTATCTCGGTCCCTGGTAATGGCTCTCCTCTCCTACTCCCATGCCTCCTGAGCCAACTGGCTCTATGCCAGCTTTGCCTATAATCGATCCCTCATCTCCTCTACAGCCGCTGCCCATGCCACCGCTACATCTCTATCTCTCTCCACAACATGTATATCTGCTCCTTTCATCCCACCCTCATCTTGACCTGTCGGTGCATGAGCCATCGCGGCATCCCTCTCCACCTGTAGAGTCTGCATCTATATCTCTACTGCATCTCTCTCCCTCTCAGCCCCCTATGCCCAAGTCACTACTGCATCCCTATCCCTCTGAAGAGCCTGTGCTCTCAGCTCTGCTGAATCCCACTCTCTCCGGAGAGACGATACCTCTACTACTGCATCCTCTCTCGTCCTCTACAGTGACTGTATCTCAGCCTCTGCCAATGCTCTTACTCTGAATGGGCACCTACGCCACATCCCTCTCCACCTCCATCGTCTGCACCTGTGCCTGTGCTGCATCCCTCTTAGCTTGCATAATCTGTGCCTGCTCCCTGGCCTCATTCTCCCTCTCCTGCATCAGCCCCATCTCTCCAACTGTCTGCTCAAGGCACTGTACTCTGTCCTGAAGCTCATCCCAATCTCCCTAGAGATCTCCTGACTGCTGACCAGTACATCCTGCTTTCTGATCTGCCCCCTGCTCTGTCCCCCCCTCTGGCTCTCCTCTGGCCTGTAAAACCATGACCTCCACCTGCAATATGTCACGATCCCACTTCACACTGGTCAACTCACCCTGCATGCTCTGCAGCTCTGTCTGTACACTGTCTCTCTCTCTCACTACCTCCCTCACCCGTCCATCTAGCTCGAAAACAATGGCATCATAATCTCTCAATGCCTCTCATTGTACTATGGCTAGCTCGGCCTTAAGAGATCTCACTCTCCGCTTCGCAATCTGTAATCTCACCTCTACTCCTCTCGCCTGTATAGTGGGATCCTTCGGTACCAGATAAGGAACCAATGCTAATGGTTCTACCTCCATAACATCCCCCTGTACCGCATCCCTATCTACGTCCATAGCATCATCCTCCCCACCCCCCTGCTATGTCTCCTCCCCACCCTCCTGATCCTGTTGCTCCTCATGGCCCTCCACAATACGGCAAACCCGGAATCATCCCACCTGTCCCTGTCTTTCCACCATGAACCGACATCATGTCGACCTCCTCTCCTCCTCTGGCACTACTCTAACATCCTCATCCTCTCTGTCCTCCTACTCCTGTCGAGCCTCATGACTCTCCGCAGTCAACCGAACCCACAACCACCATGGCTAACCATGTCATCCTACCACAAACTATCTCCTCCCCTCCTCTGATGCCTCCCTTGCACCTACCACCTCCACATCCTCCACATCCTCCTCATCCTCCCCATCATCCACATCCCTCACCTCCTCCACCCTCTGCCCCCCCTGGGCTCTCTGTGGCTATCCCCTCCCCTACACTCTCTCCCGCTGATGCCCATCTCTCTGACCTCGCCTCTGATGTCTCCTCCTCCTCCTCCCTAGTCTGCCCGCCTACTCTGCCTCATCAGGCTCCTCCTGTCCCCCTTGATCTACCACCGCCACAGCCTCTCCTCGCTGTGACACCCCTCCTCTCCTCTCTCTCCGAAGCCTCTGCTCATCCTATGGTCTGACACCCCCTACCCTCAAAATAGGCTGAACATGAGTAATCCTCTCCCATAACCTATTCTGGAACCACCTCCAGTATCGCTCGATCACCACCAGCACCTGCTCTCCTCCAACTCTCCCCAGATAAGGCACCTGCCCTGCGGTCTCCATGACGCCCTGGCTATACCTAGTGCTATGCAACCTCCCCATGGTATCTCCCTACTGTACCGACGAAACATGATAGGCACTGCCAGAATATCCTGTATCACCCCAAACTACCTCAACATTCTGTCTAGTCGATGCGACTCTACTATGCGTGGCACAGTCCCAATGATAAAGCACCTGCTTAGAAATTAACCCTCCTGTCTCCTTGTATCAGTCCATCCCCGGAACTGGCACAACCTATATGGCCGCCACTCTATATCCCTCGGATGTAGATCATCAAATGCCCTCCTCCACCCCTCCATATCTCCCTGCATCTCATAGCAAAAAACCAAACTGCTCGCCTCCCCATACTCCCATGCCACGGGCTCGCGATCATCCACTATCCCTGCCCTCACCACTATCGGCCTTGTCGCTGTAATATGCTCCCAAGCCCAAATCTATAGCAGCATCATATGTGTCAAGCTCGATATCCTCCAGTAACATATCCCATGCATATCTCTGTATAGATGTGCCAATACACATGACCCCCATGAGAATGGCCCCCCTCGCCACTCGACAATGTGTCGAATCACCTCCATATACCGAAGGCTACATGTACGTCTGCTCCGATCTGGTAGCAATATCCCACTAATCAGACTGCATAGGAACAATAGTAAAGCTGGCACCCCCACTACCAAACACTGGTCCAAATCCAATTGCCCCTTCACCAGGGCCAGCTCCTCGTGACAAAACAATACTCTCATGGTCTCTTGTAACTCCCCCTCTATAGCCACCACCTCGCTCACTAACCGTCTGGCTATCGGTAGCCTCAGGATGCGCCACACATCCTCCAAGGTAATGGTCATCTCTCCTATAGGGAGATGAAACATCGATGTCTCTGAGCTCCATCTCTTTATCAATGCTGTCAGCATCGCCGGATGCGCTCTGACTACTGAAAACTGGAGATAGTGGCCTAAACCTGCATGATCCAAAGCTTTCTGGTCCTCCCCGTTCATCATTTCTATCGTCGATGTCATCACTTCTGATCATCGCTCATGTGTCTGTATCCACTCCAAACTTTACGCACACAAGAGTCTTCTAATTATTATTTTTTTGTTTCTCTTTTTTCTGTTCTTTCTTCTGTCTTTTTCCTATCTTCTCCATTTCTTTTTTTCCCTTTTCCTCTATTTTTCCCCCCCTCTCCCCCCTGCTGGTACATCTCTGCCCATCGGCCGGTGGATCCGCCCCTGGGCGGTTCCGCCAACCTGCGGGGGTGGCTCCACCCCCAGGCGGTTCCGCCCGCCTGTGGGTGGCGACTCCGCCTGCCTGCGGGGGTGGCTCTGCCCTCGGGCAGGTCCGCCCTCCTACGAGGGTGGCTCCGCCCTCGGGTGGCTCCACCCGCCTGCGGGGGCAACTCCGCCCTCGAGTGGGTCTGCCCGCCTATAGGAGCAGCTCTGCCCTCGGGCGGGTCCGCCCGCCTGCGGGTGGCGGTCGTGCCCCTGGGTAGTTCCGCCCCGAGCGGGTCCACCCACCTGCAGGGTGGCTCCACCCGTGGCCGGGGCGGCTCTGCCTTGGGCCGAGGTGGCAGCACCCTTGGGCGAGGTGGCTATGCTCTGCCCTCCTTCTTCTCCCCCCATCGTTTTCAACCTTTTTTTGACTTTTTAAAAAAATCTAGTCCTTACCCATCTTTTTAATTTTGCTACTTAACAAAACCCACATTTTCAAATTTCTGAAATCTATGAAATAACATGTGAAAAATGCGTAAATTAAATTAATAGGTTTTGTTACCACTCCCATGCTGTGGGTCCACGCTCCCGCTATATAATCCCCGCACCTCGTTCTCCCGGTGCACAATCTCCGTATCATTGTCTGTCGGCATCATCCCTCCTCGGTCACTTTCTCTTCTCTCCTCTCCTCTCCTCCTCTCAACTGCTACAGTAAACATGACTAAGGTAATTTTTAAAATTACCTTTTTAACCCCCCTTCTTCTTAAAAGGTATTTTTTACCTTTTATTTCTCTTTTTCTTCCTCCCACTAATCCTTAACTTCCCAAGGCTGCCATTTGCAAACCATGCGTCGGATCACGTCTATTCAAAAACCAAAATTGCTTGGTTTCTTGAGCTCTATCCAATGGTGTCTTTCTTTTCTTCCTATCGAGACGTCATCTGAGGGACCCCTTTTTCCTCCCCCAACCGCCCTCTCGAGGGGGCATACCCTCCTACCATTCCTCCATTCCTTCAGCTTGGTCATTGGGGCATCATCAAACTTTTCCACGCTAGGGGCATCACCATCTATCATTTCCTCCCACATTCGCATTGTATTTTTCTCCGAAACACTGTTATTCTAACAATATTTCAAAGAGGGGAAAAATGTAGACATCTAAATTTAGTCACTCCCATATGATTAAATTCACTCCCTTTTCGTCTATCATATTAAATATTAATTTAATATTACACCCTTTGTCTCATATCTGTAAAGTATTTAATTTAATAATTAAATGCTTTATCTTTCACCTTCTTCCTCTCTAGATTAAATAAATACACCAATTTATTTAATTTAGTCATTTTTTTCCCTTTTTGATTTAAAATCAATTTAAAATTCTTTCATTTTCTCTCTCCTTGTCACATCCTCCATGATCTTGCTCTAATCTGAATTAATTTAATTAATTTGTGATTATGATGTGCATCCTCTTAATCAAAGATTAATGCCACATCCTCCTACATTTGCCACTTGCCTCTAACATTCCATTAATTATTCTAATCCAATATTTGCACAACCTTAACCAATGTCATTAGCCATATTTAGCACCACCTTTTTAGTCAACCTTTGCATTTATCTCTTTTTAGCATTGTCCCTCTTTCCCATGTGAATTTTTAATTCACATTTTTTTATCCTAGATTCCCCTCTTTTATATGTGAATTTTTAATTCACATTATATCTTTCCAAGGCTTCTAGAACCTTGGACTTGTCACAATCTCCACATGTGACCAAGTCCCACCTTTTTGGAGCCCATATTTTATCCTTTAGACTCTCCTAAAAATGTGAATTTTTAATTCACACTTATTTCCCCAACCACCTCTCCTTTTCCCATGGAGATTTTTGAGGAATTCCAAAATTCTTCAAATGTCCCTTTCACTCTCACTTGGGGACAAGAAACTCCTTTTTGAGGAAATCTTCTCACTCCCCAAGGTACTTGTTCTTCGTCCACCTCATGTACCTTTTTTTGCTACCTCACTCCACCTCATCTCCTCCTAGCCACTTCACCATCCACATGTCAAGATGTGAGGGCTTGTGAGTTCTCAACTCACCTTAGCCCTTCATCTTGACCTTGTTGGGTGAATCTCAACCGTTGAATTCTCTAGAGAATTCAAGTTCTCCTATAAATACCCCCTCCTCAAGGGCATTTTCAACACTTTCATTTTGAGCAACCTTATACTGCCAATTTGCATTTGCTATCATTTAGTGATCTATTTCAATCATTTTGCATAATTTTATCTTGTATTTAGTCACTCAAGAAGCCATCTAAGGAGCACACAAAGTCATCCAAATCAAGGGCCAACCAAGGAGTCTTCAACAACAAGGGAGGTATAACTATTTGCATTTACTTCATCTATCTTCCTTCTTGTTTTATCACTCTTTAGGCTAATCATTGAAGTGTTCTTGGTATATTATCATTTGCATTTTTAGTTATTTTGCATATTAGAGTAGGGTAAAATTCCAAAGTACACAGTATCTACATGTCGATTATCCATTTGTGATATGTTTTCAATGGTATATGATTCAAATTTATCTAATAATGTCATTGTTAGGTCTTTGTATCAAATAATTTCACCATGATTTGCTTGATATGAACCATTTATTTTTAATGATTAATAGAGAATCACCGAATATAGAATTATGTTGAACACCTAAGGCTAACATTGCACATATATTCCAGTGATTAAATCTTCATACTTTGAAGTGTTATTTGTACATAGGAAGTTTAGATGGAAGGACAAGTGAATAGGCTTACCTAAAAGAGGAGTTATTATAACCCCAGCTCCAGAGCCAATTTGACTCTTAGAACCATCAAAGTACCATTCCCATGTTTCTTTTTCTTTTTTCGATAGTCAAGACACTTTCATGAGGGAATGAGTCCATGTTAGGTAATGCTAAGGGAGAAGGAGCATCAACTAAATAGTTGGTTAAGGCTTGTCCTTTATTTCCCTTTTGGGAGACAAATTTAAGATCAAACTCAATTAACAACATAACTCATTTAGCTAAACATCCTATTAAATCATTTTTAGCAAAAAGATGTTTTAAAGGATCAAACTTTTTCATCACATGAATTTTCACGTTTAACAAGTAATGTCTCAATTTACTAGTAGAAAATACAAGATCCAAACATTTCTTTTCTATCATTCTATATTGTGTTTCGTAATCAATCAAGGTTCGATTGATATAATAAACAAGATGTTATCTACCAATGTTGTATTGTTGAGCCAACAATGCTGCTAGAGCATGGCATGATGCTACTATATAAAGGATGAATGGTTTTTCTTGCATAGCGGGTTGTAAAACAGGTGGAGTAGCAAGATAATCTTTCAAACTATTAATGGCCTATTTACAATTGTCATTCAACTTAAACTCAACCTACTTAAGAAGTTGTGTAAAGGGTAATATTTGATCTACTAAAGATTCTACAAAACAACAAATAGCTTGAATTATCCCTTGTATGGTACGCAACTGAGAGATGTTTTTAGGAGGTTTCATGTTAATGATAGCATCAATTTTCGTGTCCACCTCAATTCCTTTGTGAGATACTATAAAACCTAAAAAAAATCCACTATCTACCCCAAAGACACTTCAAATTCAATCTCATGTTATACTTTTGCATTCATCCAAAAAAATTCTGAAGGATATTAACATTATCTTGTTGAGTTAAAGATTTTTCTAGATTATCATCAGCATAATCTTCCAAAATCTTGTGTATGCAATCATGAAATATAAATTTCAGAACTCTTTGATACATTGTACCTATGTTCTTTAATCCAAAAGACATAACTACCCAACAAAATGTCCCACAAGCTATATTAAATGTTGTTTTGTATTGATCTTGAGGGTTGATAAAGATTTAATTGTATCCCAAAAATCCATCCATAAATGACAAGAAAGCATGTCTTGTAGTCAAATCTACTATCATGTCGATATTAGGAAGGGTAAAATAATCTTTTAGATATTCTTTATTAAGGTCACAAAAATCTGTACACATCCTAATACGATTATCAGGTTTTGCAATGGCAACAATGTTTTATATCCATGGAGAATAGTCAATAGGCCATATAAAGCCATCTTCAAGGAGTTTTTCAATATCAACCATCATCAATAAAGATATCTTAGGATTCATCTTTTGTATCTTTTGTCTTACCAATTTAGCATCTTGTTCAAGAACTATGGTGTGTTTTACTATCTTAGCATCAATACCCAACATATCTGAATAAGTCCAAGGAAAGAGTTCATGAAATTCATATAATAATTGTTGGAAACTATGCCTCAATCTCACACGTTGAAACCTATGAGAAAGCTTAGTCGTTGTGACATTTCTGTTGTCTGGCTGACTGGCAGTTTACCTTGTGTTTTTTTCATGTCGCCAAGATAATGCTTTTGTCTTGCCGAAGATGCCTATCGCTGTGACTTGTGGCCTTCGTTGTAATCTCCTACCGAGTGGAATGTATCGGTGACATAAGGGCTTGTTATCGGGCTTCGAGGAAACTCATGGCGACTTTGAGTCTTCGGGGTAACAAATGGAATTGGCAGGAAGTCATGGTGACTGGGAGAAGTCTCACCAATAAGCTGGTTCGGGGTGACTTGAACTCTCAGGAAGATCTCTTGGCGACTGAGGAATGTCTCACCGATGGTATACACTCGGGCTAACTCAAGAGTCTCGGTGACGATAGGAACTCTTGCCAATATCGACATGACCTTCGGTCTGTCTGGCTGATGAAGAAATTGGTATGACTTGTTCCTATCGGCATGATCTCTTGGTGACTGGGAGATGTCTCAGTGATAGTGTTAGGGGTCATCGGTGTAACGTATTGTTTTGATATGATGTCTCATCGAATATCAGAAGTCTCGCTGACAGCATGTGGGGTCATCAATTCAGTGTGACTCTTGGTGAACAGTTGTTTCAGCACAACATGGAAGCCTCGATAAGATGTCTTGCCGAAGGTTGATTCTATCGCCGACAGTGGAACACATCGATATGACTTAAAGGCTTCTGTATGAAGTCTTGGCAAAAGCAGTAAGTTTGGCCGACAAGATTGAATCGGGGTGACTTGGAACCTACGGGGTGATGTCTTGGTGAAGAGCAATTGTCTTTCTGATGGAATCCTGACTTTGGTGTAACTCTTGGCGACTGTTGTTTGGAGTTCGGTATAACATGAAGCTCGGTGTGTGGTCTCAGCAAAAGACGATAGTCTTGCTGATGAGAACATTCATGTCTATGTGACTTGAAGACCTTGGTGAAACCTCTTGGTTATAGTTGAATGTCTTGGCCATAGCGTTGGCAGATGAGTTCAACTGGAGGTCGGTGAGAGGTCTCACCGATCATGCCGATAAGGTGACTCTTGCTGATAGACGGATGCCGATAAGAATACAATGGGTTTTAGCATGACTTGAAGACTTGATATGATCTCTCAGTGAATGACTATAGTCTTGGCAACTAAGGAACACTTCAGAATGACTTATGAGCTTGGTGTGATGTCTCATCGAAAGTGATTGTCTCGCCGATGAGAATGTTGAAATCAGTATGACTTGTGGATATTGGTAGAACCTCTTGCCGATGGAGACAAATCTTGGTGACAACATGTACTTGGGTCTTTTGGCATCAGGGAGAGACTTCTAGTGTCTCACCGACATGTGACACAAGTTAATCACTGTTGACCGAATGAAGATTGTTTGATGTGCTGAGATATGGATAAATCAGAGAAAGCAAAATGTGAATCATTTCTGAGCTGGATGATTCAACAGTTGTGATCCGATAGTTGGAAACAAACCATTTCATAGAGCCGAAGCCAAAGAGAGGAAAAAAAGCGAATAAATGTGAAGGCCGAGTGGCTGGCTAGAAGGTCGAAGCCATGAGGCCGTAACAGGTGATGCTGAAGAGATGAGAGCCAGAGAGAGATCGATAGAGAAAGGCCAAGTGGCTAGCTAATAGGTCGAAGCCATGAGGCCGAGGTAGAGCTATGTTGCCGGAATCTCTCCTGATCATGAATGCCATGTTTGATCTCTCAGGGATAGTATGTTACCAGTTGTATCTAGATGAACAAGATGTAATCTCTGAAAAGGCTAAGAGCTTGAAATTTTATTGTAACCATTTTGTTGTTGAATAATACAATGGCTTGATCTTTGGATTGTGGGGTTTTTTATCTTAAAGTATTTTCCCCACATAAATATTTGTGTTTTGGTTTTCTATTTCTTCTTTCATGTCTGTTGGTTTGTGTAGTAGAATCTGTTAATGTTTGTTGTTGAATCTACATATGTTTCTCTCAGATGGATCAATGTAGGAAATAAACTGTGTATGTTCTACATTTGGACATAGTTGTCTATGTCTTTGAGGTAACCTAATCGAAATGAAAGTTACTGAAGGCACTATTGTATGGAGTTTTCACTAGTTGTGCTCCCAAATTTCCTTACAAGTGGTATCAAAGCCTTCTTTTGGTTGTTGGTTCTGGATATTTCTCCTGTGAAGATTACTTAGCCTGGTAGGCTAGAAGAAATCTAAAGGAATGGACTGATGTATTGATCCTTTGATGAGTGGAAGCCTTGTGGTATTCTAAGACAACATGCAGCTTGAAGGATGGTCAAGATGGAAAAGGGAGTTGATCATGTTCTGATCTGTGTCTCTTACTGGTAGAGGTATAACCTTGGATTATAAGGTGGATTTTCTTACATTGTGGCTATGTAGCAGTAAAGCTTTCATATTGGTGTCTGTGTGATAGGCTCCTGGGTGATATGGAGAAGCCTAGATTGTTTCCCAGTCATGGAAGAGAGTGCTTATGCTAGCTAGTGGTTCCTGGTGTTGGAAAGCATTGTTTCATATTAACCTCGAATGCTTGAAGACTATGGAGTTAATCATTAGATGATTTGCAAGCTTCTGAAATAGCCTTTCTCTTTTTCTCAAATGGATGTACATGGTGGTGGTTTAAAGTTGGCCTGAAAGGGGCCTGGATCCTCTTGAACTATTGTTTCCTTTCTAAGGATAATCTGTACTTGCATGGCTCAGTGGTTTTGCAGGTTTTACACGGTTAAGCAAAACTTGTGACCATGTGGAGTTGTTGTTAAGCTATTGTTTAGACACTGACCTTTTGGGGTGTTGCTGGATGAGATAGTTGCAGGTCTGCATGCATGCTTGGTGCATGGTTTTGAGGAGGTATGACTCTTTCTCTGCATGGGAGTGTTGGTAAGTGTTTTGTCACTTAGCATTCTTGTGGTAATGCTTGTGGGGTCCTTGATTATGGTGCTCGTTGTGGACATGATTGGAAAATCAGATTTGGCATGATTTGATGTTTGAGTTATGTTGTCTATGTGGATTTTCTCTTTGATATCTCAGTGTTGCTTTTTTCAATGTGATAACGGGTTTGCATGTTCGATGTTTGTAATCTACGAGTTATGCAGTTGGTGGATTAGCTACCCATTGGCTGCAATGAGATAACTTGGATGTGGACTATCTTTATCCATGAGATTGATTCATTGGTGGTGCAGATTTGTTAGCTGGCCTTGTCTGTGGTCACTTGTGCATTGGTGTGATTGTTTTGAGATGAGAGGATGGATATTCTTGAGTACCTGAATAGACAATTATGGGAACCTGAAGCAGTGGTCATGATGCTCTGAGAGCTCAGGTGTCACTTTTCAGTGGGAGCTCTAGCAATGACTGTGGATTTATCACATGGTGGTGAATGGTCTTCTTTAGTGTTGCATAAGGGTTCTTACGCTTGTGCTTTTGCATGGACATTATTTGAAGATGTGCAACATCTTGGAACCATGGAGGATGCTTGGAGTCTTTGGCTGAGGTGTTGGTGGTGCTTGATAGGTGATGTTGGTTTTGAGTTTATTTGCTTTATGTCATAGGTATACTCTTGTTTGTGTAACTGGAGTTTTGGCATTGTGCATTGTACTTGAGACAATGGTGGAGTCAATTGAAGCATGGTATCTCCTATGGGGATGTGTAGATCATGGTGTCATGATAAGTTCCTAATTTAGATGATTGGAGCTTTGACAATGGTCTGGTAATTCTTTGTGTATTGGGTGCTTTGATTGTTTACTTGGTACTTCATGATAGTACAGTAATGCAGATAGAGTTTAGCATGAGACGGACAGTTGCTAGTACTCATGGATACATGAAGAATAATGTGAGGCTATTTTTCTCTTATGAGAGATGTGTTGTTGCTTGTTTCTCTTGTTAAATTTTTTCAGCAGAAAGTCCGAGAAGCCTACACCTTGGTTGAACGTAAGTTCAAATTAGAGACCTGTGATGAGATTGCCTTTGGATTAGTCTTGGTCTAATCGATAGTTTATCTGAAAGGTATTTGGCCCTTTATATCTTTCATATGTGTTTTATGCTTACTTTCATGATATGGATCTTGAATTACTATTTAACCTTTGATCTTGGAGGATTCATAGTGGAAGTTGTATAGTTTATATTATCTCCTTGAGCTTTTGTGTTATGTCATTTACTAATGAGAATTCGTAGGAGATTATGTATGGGCTGATTTCCTAAAATGGGAAATTCTTTTAGCCTGATCTTCTTTGAGAGGTTTACATCCATGCTTTTAAAGTTGGTTTGATCTTGGTGATTAAATGTATGGATGTTGTTAAGGCTTTCTTTTG
>VDFB02047230.1:572149674-572230703 GCA_007258455.2 Sequoia sempervirens
GATATCCACTCGGTAGGAGGTTACAGTGAACGCCATAAGTCATAGCGACAACACTAGTCGGCAAGACAAAATAATTGTCTTGGTGACATGAACATTTCACAAGGATTCAGAACTGCTAGTCAGCCATACATTAGTAATGTCACACCGACTTTTCCCTTCAGGAATTACATGCCAGTAAGAATTGAGGTACATTTTCCAACAAAAAGATGGACAAAAAAGGGTGGTGAATAGAAGTTCGGGTAACTTGCTAAGATGTTTATTTGGATACAAGATAGATAATTGGGATATAGTTTTACTACAGGAAGAGTTTGCATACAATAATTCAGTGAACCAGAGTACATGTAAGACACCATTTCAGATTGTTATTGGAGTAAACCATAGAGGAGTTGCATAATTAAGGGACACCAGTATGGAGAACAAGAGGAGTTTGGAGGAAGAAGAGTTTGCATATTTCATGGAGACATTGCTTACTCACATCCGAAAGCAATTAGAAGACATGAATGGAAAGTATAAGGAGAAGGAAGATGAGTTCCAAAGACGTAAGTAATTTGTTGTTGGAGATGAAGTAATGGTATATTTGAGGAAGGAGACATTTTTAGTTGGTACGTACAATAAGTTGAAGATGAGGAAGTTTGGGCTATTTAAGATACTTAGGAAGTTTGATTCTAGAAATGCATATGAAGTAGAGTTACCAGAGAAATTTCATGAAGACATTTGAGTAACAATAGTGAAGAAATGGATTTGAAGGTGTTACCATATCATGAACTAGAGGATATTGAATAGATTTTGAATACTAGAACCGGAAGAAGTACTATGAATAAGAAGTACAAAGAATATATTGTGAAGTGGAAATGTAGACTAGTGAAGGATTTATCATGGATTTCTCAAGTTGAGGTGGACCGTCTTAGTTTTCCTCTTAGCCTTGGAAAGTGAGGGACTTTGTTTTCTTCCAACCCCAAGTGTCTGATGTAGGATCATCCTTGGCTACAAAGAAATCTTATATCAACCAAAATCAGTTCTTTTCTTGCATTGTATTTAGTAGCAATTTAAATAGTTCATTCTACATTTTACCACATCATTATTTATTAGCTCACAAAGTAGGATAGAGAATCTACACATTGACATCTATCACATATCTAGACTTGACATAATTTTCATTTGTCAACCAAAATTTATCTCTCCAAGAATTTCACTATGATTACTAGTTAGAGAATTTGGGGCTAACCTGGTCTAGATTCTTAGTGCAGGCCTATTCCATATCATACAAAGCTTAATAGGACATCATATAAGCATCTTGGATTCATTGGGACCTATCTTGGAGACTCACAAGTCACATCTTCTCACGTGGAGCTATCTTTACATATTTTGAGGCCGACCTTCATATATGATCATTCATTAGGTTATTAGCCCTTATGGCTGACATGGACCTATACTGGATTTGGAGAAGCATATTTATAAGTATTTGTAATCATTTAGGATTCATTCATATTAGTTCAAGGTTAGATGTTTTATGATCATTACAATTTTACATAAACCCTTTGGGGGCATGTAATAAGGCCTATTAGCTAGTTGTATTGTTGAAATACCTTGTGGTTGGCCTATGAGCCCTAGATAGTTCATCATAGAGGCTAATGTTGCATGTAAGTTTATCAATTCAACAATATTTCATGTTTTCATATCAATCTATTGTGTAGTTTGGACACAATATTGACTCATTGTTGCATGATTCAAATAGTTCCTTCTAGAACCCTCCTACCATGACTACACCATTTAATGTTTGGAATAAGAAGTTAAAGGTTCAAATTTAATTTTATATAATGATATAGAAATGGATTTTATTAATCTTTTTAAAAGATAAAAAATACAAGAATGTATGGTTAAAAAGTAATTTTGGAATATAGGGAAATGTTTATTTTGACTCCTAAATTGGTCATCTAAAGCCATAAGCAATGAAGTGTTGGTTTTATCATGACTTAGGTTGATGCTAGTAAAAAAAATTCCTCCTTTCCTTTGGAATTTATTGCCTTAGATGTTGGCCCCATTTGGAAATGTTGTTAGGGTTGAAGAATCAAAATCCTCCCTCCTACACATGGATGCACAAGATTTGGTTTCCCTAGCCTCTAGGGTGGAAAGTCTAGAAAGAAAGAAATTTAATCTTGATATGGCATCCATCACCTACAAGACTGAAGTCTTAGGGGGAACCAATTATTTCTACTTGTGTAGAAAAGGTCACATAAGGAAGAATTTCCCTATTATCCTATGAAGTTATAATTACCCTTACCCTAATAAAAACCAAAACAACATAGATTTAAGCTCAAAGGGGCTTCCTAAAATCCAAAGAAAAAAGGTTAGGAAGAGTCAAGATGATGCCACACCTATTAATCCTTCTAAATATGACATGGGGCTATCTAAGGTGGATTTCCATAGTGATAAGGAAAGAACTAAATTGGCCCAAGATAGTCATACTAACCTAGAAGAGGAAAGATAAATTCTCTCAACTAAACCCTAGTTGTAATCATATCTTTAATGAAGAAGGGAAGTAGAATAGGTCTCATATAAAGATAATAAATCAATTTAATATTCTTAGTAATTAATTGGAAAAAAAATTGATAACTAAAAATTAGTTAGCCATGGAAGTTTTGGGTGACCAAAAATAAATCTATTAAACCCTACCTCGACTCAAAGATAATGCATGGCACTATAAGTATGAAATGAAATCCACAAAAAATATGATGGATAATATTAAACAAAACATTAAGGAAAATAAAAATGAGAAAAATAGTATCAGCCTCAAAGACTTGATAGAGTTTGAAGACTATATAATTATACCATTATACAAAGAAGTTAGTATAGATATAAAGAATATAGATTTGAATATTAAAAGAAAGGACTCAATTCGATTTGAAAAATATAAGTATCCATCTAAAGTAAAAAATATTGTATCTAAAATTGAACTTAAAAACCAATATTTTAGTACACCACAAGGAAATAGTAGAAGGATGGACTCTAACACTTTAGGTGTGGAATTGAATCATAAAAGGAATACCAAAGCTAAAGTAGTTGGGGAGCATTCTCCTACTCTTATTCTAGGGGTTACTGACATACCTAGTGATGATAAAAAGAAATTAAGTCTAAAAAACACATCCATGAATACTCCAAATCAAGGGGGAAATGGCTCAAAAGGTGAAGGGATTAAAACCTTTAACACTAACAAAGAGAGGCCAAACATAAAGGATAGAAACACGTATAAAAACCTATCTAACAACCAAGTGAGTATGGTTAGCCTTCATGGAATGATTTCCATAGGGAAAGACACAAAGATTGGGGGTACTCTACATAAAAATAACATATGTTGTCAATCTAACCTTGAGCTAGGTGATACTATGATAGGTAAAGTTCCAATAAATTTAATTTTCTACTTAAAGTGCTTCCTATAGGAGATAGTGGGTCTTTGGATAATAAGAAGATCCCAAAAGGGATATCAATACCGAAATTGGAGTCTCCTTAGGTGCTAATTAGGAGGGGAAGTCTGCATATTACCAAGAGAGAAAGAAAGAAAATAAATGCACAGTGATTCCATTGCCTAATTCCAAAATGATAGAAACTAAAGATAGGAGATCCCAAAATATTTAAAAGCTTTAGGAATGAGAAAGATGCCCCCCAAAAATTTGATTTCCATGAGCCTTAATTACATAGCTTGGAATGTAAGGGGACTTAAATCACCTAATAGGAAACAAATTTTTAGGAGGTTTCTTAACTTGGACAAAGAAAATTATGTTTTCCTCCTTGAGGAGGTTAAAGCATCTGGTTTTACCTTGTATACCAACCTCAAATTTATTAAGAACAATTACACTCACTTTATTACAACACATGATAAGGGGAGAGGTGGGGCATCTATCCTAATCTCTAGGACATGGGATCAATATGTAACTACATCTAGAGTATTTGTCTTGCAATAGAACAATGTGGGTAAAAAGTGAGAAGGGTGATGTCACATTTGGCGTGTACTCCATATATGCTCCCAATGAATATAGAGATAGAATTGAACTATGGAAGTGGTTGGAAACCTACATGATATACCCTAGATAGTAGGGGATATTTTAACATTACAAAGCATATGAATGACAAAAAAGGGGAAATTGACATGAAATGGAAAGGGAATCATAAATAATTTTGGAAAAGTATGAAAGGAAAGCTTAACTTGTTTGACCCCATGGGACAGATAAAGAAAAAAAATACCAATATATGGTATACATGGTAAAGTTCCCAAAAAGGGGTAGGATAATCTATTGTAGATTGGATAGATTATATGGTAATTGGGATTACTTTAACTTTGATCCCATTGGAGATGGTTGCAAGGTGGGGGTATAACCCTACTCATTATTTTATCATTACCCAATAAAGGCTAGAGTCTTGATAGGAAATGAAAAGAAAAAGGGGAAGAAGAAATAATGATATTTCCTCCTGAATACAAACTTGCTAAAGGATGAGGATTGTAAAGATGCAATCATTACCCTAAGAGAAATAAATAAGTGGATGCTCAGAAGAGAAAGTGCAATTGAGAAATAAGAACATAATATGAAAGGATGGAGAATAATTGTCCAAACCATTTGAAAGAAGAGTGAAATAGATAGAAGGAAGGTGGAGAACTACCTACAAGAAAAAAAATTCAGGGCTAAATCTATCTTTCAAAAGGATTCTTGGAATAAGGAGTTGTGTGATGAGCTCTCATTAGCAAAAAATACACTAAGAAGGATCCAAGTAAATCATATTCAAGGACTAAAGGTAAGAGCTAGGTTAAAATATTCAAACAATGGAGATAGAGGTAAAAAATTATTCTTTAGATATATCAAAGAGAAAGGTATCAAAGAGAAAATTGACCAAATCTAGCATGATGGGACACCTCTCACTAGTCAAGTGGATACTAAAATGAAATTCTTCCAATTATACAAGGGTCTATTTACATCTAAAGGGGACAATGAGAATAGTAGCAGTGCTAGGGAATATATAAAATTAATAATCCCAATAAATATATCTGAAGAAGTGCAAAAAATCTATGTGAAGGAATTTCTAGAGAGGAAATTAGGAAAGCTTTCAAAACCTTGAATAATGATCAATCCATGAGAGAGGATGGATTACTATTGGAATTCTATAAAACCTTCATTTATTGGGTAAGTGAAGATTTATATCAAGTCTACAAAGAAGCCCTAGGTAAGGATCAATAAGAAGTATAAAGATATGTATCATTAAATTACTCCCAATAGTGGGAGACAAAACACTAATGAAGAATTGGATACCTATCAAATTATTGAATATGTCCTATAAAATATTAGAAAATCATTGTTATGATGCTGGTTGATGTCCTTACCATGTTTATTAATACATTTATATTAGATTCATAAAGGGTAGATACATACTTGAAAATATTATTACAATCTTGGAAGCCATGGAATGGGAAAGAAATTCTAGCCAAAACTCTACTATGCTTCTCCTTGAATTTGAAAAGGCCTATTATAGGGTAGAATGGTTATATCTAAGAATGAACTTGAATGCATTTATATTCCCTAATACTTTGTGCAATATGGTCAAAACCCTACTAAAATATGTTGAACAAGTGGATGTTAATGGGTCTCTTACTGTGGAATTTACATTGGAAAGGTCAATCAAGCAGGGATTCCCCTAGCTTGAGCTCTCTTTGTAATAGCCTGAGATGTTGCTCATTACCTATTAAGAGAATATATCACCTCCCCAAAAATTAGGGGTTTTAAAATCCTTGATCATAATAACCATTTGAATATTCAATTTGTAGATGACACTGCAATATTTGTGGAAATTGAAGAAATCAATGTAGATAGACTATAGTTAAAATTTTAGCTTTTTATTCAAGCCATTAGGTGCCAAAGTATCTAATGCAGAATACATTATGCTAGGATGGAAAAATAATCTCCTGAATGGCTTAAAACTATGGTTTTCAATGGGGAGGCCCCCATAAGAAAGCTTGATAAATGGGCATCCCTTTTGAAATTTTTCCTAATCTTAAGGATAGCTGGATGTGGATTAAAAAAAAAAGGAAAAATAAGATAGATAGTTGGAATAGGAAGTTCCTACCTCTAGCATGCAATATGTAAATTTTCCAAAATATTCTATCCTCCTATAGCCTTTACTTTTCATTGGTCTAGTTTCTTAGTAGTTATGAATTAAATGAAATTCAAAAGAAGATAAGGAAATTCCTATAGTTTGATGGGAAAAAAAAGAGGAAAATGCACTCAATCAAATATGATTGGTGTTATGTAAAAGAGACTTATTAAGTCTTAGACTAAAGGATATAAGGATTCATGGTATTGCACTAGTTGAAAAATGAATTATCAAATACCTAGAGAGCAATGAACCATGGAAGATCTTAGTGAAGAACAATATGCATCTCATTGTACTCAAGTAGGCCAAGTCTTGGAAACTACAAATATCCATTTTTCTTTGGTGTTTACCATAGAAAAATGTACTTTTTACCCAACCCAAATAAAAATTCAAAGATTCTTTTCACAATTTTACCTAACTGAAATCACATTCGTTTGCTATTGCCCTTGTTTGATCATCATGATCCTATAGTCACCATACTATAAAAACAAGAAAAAGAAAACTTAAATATAAGTCACTTGAAGTCAGATTAATGGTTTGTAATGGACATGAAATAACAATATAGGTTAGCTATTATAAGCCCTTTGAATGCAATGATAGTATTTATTTATTTTTGAGAGGCCTCCTATAATGGATTATCTTAAAACACCTAATTTGTAAGACTATAAACCCATGCAAAATAAGTTAAAACAATGTCACATATGAATGAAATGAAATATAAAGTACCTCTCTCTAATACCCTATTAGGTTTAGTTAAGAATTGGATGAAATAATAAATTTATCCTAGCAAGAAAAATAATGATAACTTAGTGTCATGTGAAAACATGATGAGAGAAATAATATTATAATTTATCTATTTAAAAATAATGATGGCTAACAAAGGAAATAGACTACAGTATGTGGACTTTGGGATGTATAAGTTATGGTGAAAAGAACCTTATAGAGATTAGTTATCCACAATGATCCTCTTGAATAGCTCAAGATCTAGGAGTAATGGTGTCAAGTGAGCTTCGATTATTAAGGGATATGTGACACAATATTTCAATCAATCTACGAGATGACGTCTTAATTATTTTATAATTTGTATCAATAAATAAAAAATAGTTAAAAAAAATTAATTCACTTGTTGGAATATATAATTACACCAATGTTCTACCATTTTAGATATAAAGGCCTTATTATATTCTTTGTTAATTTATTTATAATTAAATTATGTTCTATAATGTGAAGTTAATTGATTCCTAGAATTGTATTTATAGCATTGTAAATTATATCCACTCACAATTTCACACTAGGTTTAGCACCCACTTTGGTGCATGTACTTAATTATTATTGTGATGTACTTTCTTTACCACATTTTTAGGAAACTTGATTAAATCCTTATTTATTAGTCCTTTGCACAATATTTGTATTCTTGGACCATAGTTCCCAACACCCGTGCCCTAGTTATTCATGCCCAAAATTTAGAATTTGAATGTTGGTTATTGTGTGATTTAGAAAATAACTTTATTTGAAAGCCTCAATAAATGATTTTTTTTAATATGTTTAGATTCATATATATAAGTTCTTCCATCCTCATAACTTCCTTATAAATCTATCAATCTAAGATACTACAAAATCAAAAGAAAGAAAAGAAGAATATCAGAGATATAATACATGTCAATTACAATATGAAATCTAACAACAAATTATGTTCAATTCTTGTATGATATTTATTATTTATTATTATTATATGTGATAAAACATGCAAAATCTCAAGGATACCTCTTCATCATCCTTGAGTTAAATTGACATACATGCATCAATCCAACAAGGGTTTCAAATCTGAGTTGTAAGATATCAATATGTTTTGTTATCATTATCATTTTTTCCCTCTTCTCCCCTAAGAGCATGCACTCTTTATCATTAATCATCATTTCTATTATGGAGGTGGGAACACCAATATTGGGTTTGAGCAGGAAAATACCCTTTATGGAACAACCCTCACCCCTCTTTCTATTATATAGTTTTACAGGTTCATGTATGAAGTAGATTTTGCATCCCAACTCCTTTGAGGAATCCTAAACCCCAATTCATGTATTAATTTTCTCACCATTGTAAAACTATGGCATGTTGATTATTTGAACACACTTAGACTTTGGATCTTAATTTTCATTAGTAGAGGTGCTCAAACACTACCAAATTTGTACAAGTTCTAAAACCCCAATTTATTGTTGCAAGTATGAGTAGTTGGTGTTTTCATTGATGCCAATTATATGAGGAGTACAATGTTTTGTAGTGGGTATTGATTTGGTAATATCCCTAATGATGCTTTGATTATTTATATTAGGGTTGTTATTAGTAAGCTACTGGTGTCAACCTCTAGTGTTGCTTTGATAAGCTTATGTCTATGGATGTATGGTTGAGTTGCTATGTTGCACTTGGCTTGATAGTGATGAGGAAGTAATGAAGATGTTGGTGATATGTTTCTAGTGCTTGGTTTCAAAGTTATTTTGAGAAAATTGAATAGAAAGAGGAAACAATGTGTTGCAGTGGTGTTCTATATTCCAGAGTAGCATTCTATTTTGGCTCCATATTTCTTCTACATTGAATATTTACTTGCACAGTTTGAATATGTTGATCAAAGGTGTTTAAAGGTGTTGCACTCTAAATTTGGTGTGTTGAATAATTGTGCAAAGAAAGTTGTGTCGCGAGTGTGTGAACTGTATATTGTAGTGGTTTCAAATCTTGCAGATCTAAAAGGGTGTTGATAACATGTTTTTATTTCTTCAAATGAAGCTATATGTGGTTTGGAGCTTTGTAATTTAGTTTCTTGAGTTACAGTGTATGGCAGAGTTATTTGAGTGTACTCGATGTGTACATTCTTCAAGTGAAGTTGTTGTGGAGGAACTTGTTGGATTTAAAGGTGTTTGTGGAATATTATAGATTGTTTTCAAGTGTTTTGAAGTGTCCATGAGTCATTTTTGGATTTTAGGAATTGTGTACTTAAGTGTTAATGTTGTTAACAAAGGTTCGATCGACCTTGGGTGTTTATAGTACTTGTGAAATTGCTTTGTTGTTTGTGGAAGTGTGGTGTGTTGTGTATGAGTGGATCTAGGTCCTAGATATTGTGTGTTTTGTTTCACCTTCATTCCTTTCCATTGTGGGAATGTTTTGGTGCTGACCTAATTTGAATTTACATGGTCGAGTTGCGTAGGCAACCTTGGAGAATGTTTTCAAGGTTGAAGATGATATAAATAAGTGGAGTTGTTGAAGGGTGATAAGATGAATGAGTATGATGCGAGTGATGCAAATTTTAGAGTTTTAGGATGAATTGTTTTGAAGTACAGTGTGATTTTTAATGTGTTAGATTACTTTATGTAGTAAGAAGGTGTCTAAAATTCTACAGAAAGACTGTGAAGTTGTTGGTGATGTTGTGGTATATTTTTCTATTGCTTTGAGATATATTTCTCATTGTAACACTCTTCTCTATCTTCTTTTTTGTTTTGTTAGTGAGCCTTTGGCAGTGAACCTTTCTTTCTTCTAGGTACTAATCCCTCCAATAGTGAGCCCTATTATATTCATTGTTGATATTACTTTATATTGTGAGCTAATCCTCACTGGTGGTTTTTCCCATCTTGGGTTTTCCACGTAAATCTAGTATTTCACTGTGTATGGTGTTGACTTGGTTCTATTTCTATTATTTTATTTAATGATAAATAATTCTAACAAAATAAGGGTTAATTGGATTAATGTGGATCTAAATGTTTGTGAGGGTTTTGAAGTTTTAAGGTACAACTATTGGAACATAATAGTCTACTGAGAGGGGGGTGAATAAGTAGATATTCAAATTTTCACCCTTTATAACATAGTGTAGATTAATTATTTAAATTCTTAATGTGTAGATAAAAATTTAATAAGAAATCACATGAGAAACAACACATCCAATCATCACATAACACCAAATGTATGTGGAAAACCCAAGATTGGGAAAAACCACAATGAGAAATGCTACTAGGATCTACTATCCTAATCCATTCACATAATCAAAGATATATTACAATTATTTAAGGGAACCAACCCTAAGGAGACACCAATCCCATGGTTTTAGGAGCACCCACTCCAAGGAAGCACCCACTTCCAAAATGAGCACCTACCCAGATATTTGATGGAACCCACCAATCACATTTACAATGAAAGATATTACAATTTGATTATAATTATATATTACAACTTATCTACAATTGCACATACATGTATGTTGCACTCTCTGAAACTCTTCCTTTGCTCGAAACCTCTTTATCTACTCTGTATTGTCTTCTTTTTCTACACCTCTATTCTCTACATTTGTACCTTACTCAACAACACATCCCACTTTTCTATAATGCACTAGATTGAATGAGCTAAGCCCAAACAAAAAGATAAAAACATAATCAAGCAATTTTTCTTTGAAGGTGCATCAAGATAGAAAATTCTATGTTCTACTCATTGAATGTAAACCCAAATCAGAATCTATAATTTTTTGTTTGTGTTCAGCCTATTCAAGCTTAGTTCATTCTCTATCTACAAATTTTCTCTCCACACTTTGCTACTACAAACCCCTCTCTCTCTTCTTCATTTACAACCTCATCTCACACTATGCTCAATACTTGTAGACACTTCACACTTTAAGAAAATTTACTAATTTTCTTTCTTTACTTTGCTGACCTTTAGTACCTTCCTTGAGTTGTGCATCATTGAAAAATGTATCTGGATACTTCTGTTAGGGTTTTTTTTCCTACTATCTTCTTCAGTAAGCTATACATCCATTGAACCAATCAATCAAATTCAAATTCTAGTTTGTCAACCATGGCATTCTCCAAAACCTTAACCTTGGAATACAATCAATGCCTCGATCCACTCATAGTCAGAACAAATCTTCAATCAATATCTTCTCATCTTCCTTCTAACTAAAGCCACCCTATACAACATCAAATCTAGTCCGTTGGTTTGTAAATCATAGCCTTTAGCAAGCCTTAACCCTATTTTTCATTTAATGCATTCTCTGGTGATTTTATTTTGACCCCAATCTCTGTTGTAGTATGCGTCATCATTCTACAACTCAAATCAGCAATTAAATCAATTTTTGGAGTAGGTAGGCCAATTAATTTTTTTCTTTTGGTTGGCTACTAGTTAGAAAATACATACATGGACTTAGCCATTTTAATCCATCACCTTCAAATTCTGACCATTGATTTTGTCTCTATGTGCCATGATCCATAGTTCTCCTTTTATCTTAACAACTTTAAAACATTGTCATCAAATTGTTCTTCTTTAAATCCCTATCATCGATCTTACAACTTTATGATCTTCATGCCTCATTACATTGAAGGGACTTATAAATTTCTCACTCCAAAATATTAGTTTCTCTTTGATAAGTTTCCTTCAACCTGCAATTAAACACTGTTGTAGTATGTGTCATCATTCTACAACTCAAATCAACAATTAAATCAATTTTTAGAGTAGGTAGGCCAATTAATTTTATTCTCTGGTTGGCTATCAATCAAAAATTGAATATGTGGACTTAGCCATTTGAATCCATCACCTTCAAATTCTGACCATTGATTATGTCTCTATGCGCCATGGTCCATGGTTCTCCATTCATCTTGACAAATTTAAAACACTGTCATTGGATTGTTCTTCTTTAAATCTCTATCGTCGATCTTACAACTTTATAATCTTCATGGATCATTACATCGAAGAGACTTATAAATTACTCACTCCAAAATATTACTTTCTCTTTGATAAGCTACCTTTGACTTGCATGTCCACATCATTTCCACAAAATTCACAAGGATGCGAATTTATCTATCATGTAGTCACTCTTTTCCATTTTTCATCACACGTCACCACGCTCCATTGCCACCTTTATCAGGTCCCACCTTATCGGAACATCGAAGGGACCATTCATCAATTCTCACCAAATTCTATCTATTTCTTTGAAAAGGTGCTTTCTCATTTGCACCGTTTGATCACTGTTGATCAATCTCTACCCTTGCCTACTATACCATCAACTAAAAATATGGGCCCAAAAAACTTCACAAGTTGGCAGGCTAATGCCACTTTTCCTCCTTTTTTGTCACTTGCTTATGTGTCACATGTTTTTTGGACCCACCATCGGAGTATCGAAGGGACTCCAAAATACTTCTCTCTGAAATGGCATTGTCTCATCAATATATCTCCACTATTCTTCATATGCCACCATCGCTATGTCAAAGAGACTACAAATTATCTCCTAAAATATAGAAGTCTCATCGAAATTCACAATCCTCTCAATTGGAATATAGGAGGGACCTATGTCTCTGTCCTGGTGATATTCATCTTTTAAACTAATGAGGAGTCATTGGGATGTCAAAGGGACTTGACATTAAGTCTCTCTAAAAATCAGCTATCTGCCTAATGAAGAACCTTAAATTGCATGATTAGAATGTCAAGGGGATATGCAACTAAGTCCTGCCTAAAATTATCTATCAACTCAAAATTATGTATACTTCTTGATGGCCATCAAATGTGTAACCTTTGAATGCATTTGGTAAGCTAAGTCTTTTAAACCTCTACAATCTTGTATAACACATATCTTCTTTTGACTTCGGTCAAACTCATTGCAGAAATCTCCTTCCTTTTGACATCAATGAAAATAATATGCCAACAATCTCCCCCTTTTTCATTGATGGAAAAATCTAATGCTTCATATAAAATAAGATATTTCAACTCATGCTCTGATATAGTTTTTACAACTTCCTTGCACAAATTGTAGCTGCCCCTAAAATCTTGCAAAATGTACACTTCTAGCTCCTCTAAGAATTTGTGTATCTTTCTCCCCCTTTGACACATGGTTCAAATAAAGAGTGAAATTCATGAATCAACAACCATCAAATCATTAGAAATTTGTAAAACCATATATACTTGACTTGATCCCTTCTTTTCATTTCTAGTGATGAATGAAATACAACTGAAGCTCTCCCTATATCAATGACTTCTCACTAAAGGTTAGTGAGACATTGTGAGAGCAATGACTCCCAACTTCTACTTCAGATATTCAAATCGGTCCTTTGAAAGAGGCTTGGTGAAAATGTTAGCCACTTGTTCTTTGGTGGGAACATACTCCATGTTGACCTCCTTGTCTCCAACCTTCTCCCTAATGAAGTGATACTTAATTCATATTTACTTATTTCTAGAGTGCATCAATAAATTCTTGAAGATTTTTATAGCACTTGAATTGTCACAAACAATGGAGGAGGTTCCTCGTACTCATCCTTGATGTCCTTAAGTGTCTGCTTCATCCAGAGGACTTGAGTACAACAACCTATTGTTGCAACACACTCTACTTCTACAGTGGAAAGAGTGACTAATTCTTTCCTTTTTCTCATCTAGGACACAAGTATATCACACAAAAAGAATGATCCACCACTAGTTCTCCTATGATCATCTACACTTCCAGCCCAATTAGCATCTATATATGTTATCAATGAGAAATCCTTGTTGTTGGGGTACCACAACCCATAGTCAATAGTACTTTTGATATATATGAATATTATTTTCACAACATTGACATGATACTCCTTTGGTGTAGCCTAAAATATTGCAACCATACATACTTCTTGCATAATATATGGTCTTGATGTAGTTAAGTATAACAAGCTTCCAATCATTGAATTGCACATAGTGTAATTTGCATCTGCTAGCTCATCTCATTTTCTTAATTTGTAGCCATTTGTCATGGGGGTACTGACTAGTCTACAATATTCCATGCCAATATTCTTAAGCATTTCCTTAGCATATTTATTCTAAGATATGAATATCCCATTTTCTATTTGTGTTATTTATAAACCAACGAAAAATGATAACTCTCATAACATTGAAATCTGTAATTAATCTTCCATGTGTGTAGAAAATATTTTACACATTTTCTCATTGTTTCCTCCGAAAATGATGTCATCTACATAAACAACAACAATTATCGTGTGCTCACCTTCTGATTTGAAGTATAAATTGTTGTCTGCACACCCCTTTTTGAAACCTTGATGTTGAAGATATTGATCTAATTTGGAATACCAAGCTCTTGGTGCTTGCTTTAGACCATACAATGCCTTTCTCAATCTGCAAACATAATCCTCTTCTTTTGAAAGCTAAAAACCTTTTGGTTGTTCAATGTAGACTTCCTCTTCAAGGATTCCATTCATAAATGTTGATTTAACATCAATTTGATACACTTTTAAATCCTTTATAAATTGAAAATGAAAGAAACATTCTAATGGATTCTAATCTTGAAATAGGTGCAAATTTTTCTTCAAAAGCAATTCCTTTAACTTGTGCATACCCCTTGCACACCAATCTTGCCTTGTTTCTAACCACAACTCCATCTTCACTCAATTTATTTATGAATACCCATTTAGTACCAATAACATTTTTGCTTGGAAGCCTCATAACCAATTCCCATGTTTTTTTCTTCTCAATCTGGTTTAGCTCTTCCTCCATGGCCTTTATCCTTCTTTCATCCTTGTTGGCTTCAACAAATCTCTTTGGTTCAATTTGAGACAAGAGAGAAAAACTAACTTGTTCCTTATTCTTGGCAAGTCTTCTCCTAGTCTAAACTCCTTCATTCTTGTCACCAATAATCTGATTTCCTAGATTATCTTTTTGCACATATTTTGTAGGTTCTTTTTCATTCAACTCTTCCTCTTCTTCTTCCTCATTTTTAGTTTTATCTTCAAAACTATTTTTTCTTGAATTATTCTAATTTAAATCTTCATCAATTTTGATATTGATGCTTTCCACAATCTTGTATAGCCTCTTGTTGTAACTCTTAGAAGATAGTTGGAAATCTTCTCTTCTTCTGTAATTTCCAGGCCTTCAAATCTAGCTCTTTGTATTTGAATCTTTTCCATTTTTACCTTTTCATCTCCTTCATAAATGTTTTTCAAAATTTCCTAGAAAGTCATACATAGTTTGACAATACATAACCTTTCCATACATAGAGTCAGACAAATTGTTCATAATGGAAAACCATGCTTTTTCATTGTTCTCATAATCCTTCTTTGTTGCAACATCAGTGAGAGTAGTAGGAGGGAGAATATAAGTTTTCTTGACTGACATCCAAACATCAAGTCCTATAGATCCCAAATATCCCTTCATTAAAGAGCTCCACTTAGCATATTTTTTTTCATCAAATCAAGGTAGCTTGTTTGAACCTTCCTAATTTTTAATTGTGGTAACACTACCAAAATCTACTCGAACTATTTAAGCTTCACCTAGGGAACCTATGTCTCTGATACAAATTCTTGGAACACAACATTCTACTAAGAGGGGGGCAGGGTGAATTAGTAGATATTCAACTTTTTACCCCTTAGCACATAGTGCAGATTAATTATTTAAATTCTTAATGTGCAAATAAAAAATTAATAAGCAAAAACATGATAAAGCACGCATACAATCATCACATAACACCAAATTTGTAGATGGAAAACCCAAGATTGGGGAAAACCACAGTGATAAATGCTACTAGGATCTATTGTCCTAATCTAGCCTCACAATCAAAGATCTGTTACAATTATTTAAGGGAACCAACCCTAAGGAGAAAATAATCCCATGGTTTTAGGATCACCTACTCCAAGGAAGTACCCACTTCATAAACTGAGCACCTACCCAGATATCTAATGGCACCCACCAATCAAATTTACAATGAAATATATTATAATTTGATTACAATTCTATGTTGTAACTTATCTGTAACTACACATACATGCAAGTTTCACTCTCTACAACTCCTCCTTTACTTTGCACCTCTTTATCTGCTCTGTATTTTATTCATTTTCTACACCTCTATTCTCTGATCTACAACTTAGCAACACATCCCCATTTTTTATAATACACAAGATTGAATGAGCAGAACCAAAAAAAAAGGAAAAAAAACATAATCAAGGGGTTTTACTTTTAATGTGCAATAAAATAGAACATTCTCTATTCTACTCACTAAATGTAAACCCAAATAAGAATTTCTAATTTTTTGTTTGGGTTCAACTTATTCAAGATTAGAACATTCTCTATCTGCAACTTTTATCTCCACACTTTGCTACTATAGACTCCTTTGTCTCTTCTTATCTTATAGTCTCATCTCATGATATGCTCAATACTTATAGAAAATTCACACTCTAAGACAATTTCATGATTGTCTTTCTTTACTTTTCTGACCTGTAGTACCTTCTTTGAGATGTGCATCATTGGATAATGTATCTAGATACTTTTGTTAGGGTTGTTTTTCCTACTATCTTCTTCAGTAAGCCATACATCCATCAAGCCAATAAATAAAATTCAATTTTTTGTCTATTGACCATGGAATTCTCCAAAAACCTAACCTTGGAAAACAATCAATTCCTTGAGCCACTCATAGTTAGATAAAATATTTAGTTAAGATCTTCTCATCTTCCTTCTTACTGAAGTTACCTGATACAACATTAAATTTGGTTTGTTTGTTAGCAAATCATATCCTTTAGCAAGCCCTAACCCTATTCTACATTTAATGCATTTCCTGGTGATCTGATTTTTACCCCAATCTTTTTTGCAATACATTTCATCGTTTTGCAACTCAAATTACCAATTAAATTGATTGTTGGAGTAGTTGGGCTAATTAATTTCATTCTTCTAGTCAGTTTCCAGTTAGAAACTGCATACATGAACTTAGCCATTTGAATCCATCACCTTCAAATTCTAACCATTTATTCTATCTCTATGCACCATGATCCATGGTTCTCCATTCATCTTGACAACTTCAAAACACCATCGTCAGATTGTTCCTCTATAAATCTCTATCATCAATCTTACAACTTTATGATCATCATGCATCATTACATCAAAGGGACTTATAAATTACTCACTTCCAAATCTTTCTTTCTCTTTGATAAGTTGCCTTCAACCTACATGTACACATCATCACCACGCAATTCACAATGAGGATGTGAATTTATCTATTGTACAATCGCCCTTCACCATTTCTTGTCACACATCACCATTCTCCATCATCATCTTTATCAATTCCTACCTTTTTGATGCATTGAAGGGAGAATTCATCAATTCTTGTTGAAGTCTATTTATTTCTTCGAAATGGTGCTTTCTCATCTGCACCATCTAATCACCATTGATCAATCTCTACCCTTGGATGCTATACAATCAGCTAAAAAAATGGACCCAAAAAACTTCATTGACTAGTTGGCTAATTCCTTTTTTCATCCTTTGTCATCACCTACTTTCGTGCCACATGTCTACTACACCCACCATTAGAGTATCGAAGGGACTCCAAAATACCTCTCTCTGAAATGGCATTGTCTCATTGGTATATCTCCACCGTTCTTCATATGTCACCATCACTATGTCAAAGAGACTACAAATTATCTCCTTCCAAAATTTAAAAGTCTCACTAACATTCATAGTCCTCTCAATTAGAATATCAGAGGGACCTATGCCTCTGTCCTGGTGATATTCATCTTTCACACCAATGTGGAGTCATCGGGATGTTGAAGGGACTTGACACTACGTCCTGTCGAAAATCAATTTTCTACCTAATGAAGAACCTTGAAGTGCTTGATCAGAATGTTGGGGGGACATGCAACTAATGTTGAAAGGAGAAAGACAACTGAGAGGGGGCGTGAATTAGTTGTCACTGAGCACAATCTTTTTCCTCAAAAAATCATCAACTTCACATAGACTTTATTTTGTTTTTAAGTATGAACATGAAATGCAAATAACAAATAGCATTATCAACACAAGAAACACTAGATTTACATTGAAAACCCAATAAGGGAAAAACCACGATGAGGATTAACTCACAATATAAAGTAATTGCAAAACTGATTATGAAGAGGCTCACTACCAAAGGGATCACTTCATATAGATAGGACTCACTGTCCAACAAGGGAGGCTCACTACCTACAGATACAAAAGATAATAGAAAATACACCATAGAAAATTACACACATCCATGACCTTAATCAAAGAACTGAAGACACCATTAGCTCATTGCTTTCAGGAGTCTAACACATTAAAGTATTGTTGCCTCAATTCAATTTCGCACACTCTTCACTTCTCAAAATTGTGGCATATCTGATACATCAATCTATAACATCTCAACTTGTATTTACACCATCTTCAACCTTAGAAAATTTCTCCAAGGTCAGCTACACGCACTTCATTTTACAAATTCAAATTAGGTCAGTAACTCAAAATTCTTGTGGTGGAAGAGAATGAGATTCAACCAAACCAACACTTAACCAAGACCCAAAACAACATACCGAATCAATCGTATGCTTCCTCAATTGATACTTATCCTTTGCATGATGTGTAGACACTAGGTCAGCCAAACCTAATGAAAACACAAATGAATTTTGTAGTACATGCTTCCGCAACAAGAAGATAACATGTGGACCACATAACATGCTTCACCATACATTGGAACACACCTTAGATGCCTTCAGATTCATCCACAAAAAATGCAAAAAAATTCATACACATAACACTTTCCATCAATGCATCTAAATTACACAAACACACACAGTAATTTGGAAACTCATCTTTCGAAGCACTAAACCACAAACACCATTGACATAACATAGATAACACCATTACAAGACATCTTCAAGATCTAGAAGATCTTAACAAACCAAGGGAGGACTGTAGAGTAGAAAAATTTCTCCCAGTCCATAGAAAACCAACTCTATCAGACTAGTTCACACACCAATAAACACAACTTTCACTCTTCAACAAACTAGAAACTATAATCTAGGATATATCACCCAAGGATTCCCATAAACAACACTTCAATATGCACAAGAATAGGATCAACATAGAAGAAATTTGGAGCACAAACCGGAGCATATTCTAAACACACACAACTTTGAATTCACTATTTCTCAAAGACACTTGGCAACTCATCATATCAGCACACCTGCAACACCATAAAGATAGCTACATGTACTCACAACATCTCAAAAATATCTCAAATATACATGCACAACCTGCAATCACTTGATTCCTTTCTTTGCAACCTCTTATACTGTGTTGACATCAATGACAACATTAATGACAACACCACCAAAATTTATCATTGATGGCAACACATGATGTCTAAAACCACCAAAGACACAATACACATTCTCCTTTATTTTCTAGATTAGACAACCTACACAACTTTCCTACAATCTCAAAATTTTCTCTCCCTTTCTCTCCTCCTTTCAGCTTCTTCTTTTTCACATGAATCTCTCTACCCGTTTGACATCAATGGAAAAGACCAAAAGTTTTGGTCACTCCCCTTGATGAGTGCACCCACACATCTCATACTGCAATAACTAAGTGCTATCAAAAATAATCTTTCAACTAGAAATTGTGTAGACTTCTCAATGGTCGTTGAATATGTAACCTTTGAATGCATTTGGTAAGCTAAGTATTTTACACCTCTACAATCTGGTATAACATAGATCTTATTTTGACTTCAATTAGACTCATTGTAACAATATCTCTGTCACCTAACCATCTTCTTGAAAATAGCTAAGAGAATATGATCAGTCAAAATAATTAAACTAACAAATGAAAAGATTTTAGGAAAGAAAACCTGGTCTTGTTTCACACCAACGACTGCCAAATGATATATCCCACAACCATTCAAGTAATGAAGGTTTAAGGAGATACAATATGATCGCATGTGTATGTTTCTAGTAGGGAATGCAATTTTAAAGCTGGTTCACATCAACCATTAATCCAAACCACGTTGTTGTCTCATCAAACTAAAGTGATAGCCATAATGTCTAACCAACCATCTATAAATTCAACCAGTGTCACCACACCTCACCATCCAAAAGCATCCAACATGGAGATCACTCAGATTGATGGAGTATTAGTGAATGATTTCATCATTTTGGATGAGATCAAAAGCAATCCTTTATTTAGGCATCTCTCTAACCAACTAAAAGATGTCTTTGTCATATAGAGTTAGATAGAAGAGGAAGTGCTTCATAGCATTTTGGGAAAAGCATTTTTGAGCCAAGTACATGTGCATAATGCTACAATCCTAGAGCATTTTGTGTATACATTTATTAGGACCTTCAGTCACTGTGACTGGGGCATGAGAGTGGCAAAGCATTTGTTGAGGCTAGAGTTTCATCACTGTGTTAATGTAGCCATTATCGAGCCCAATCACTATACAAGGAGTGGGATTGTAGGTGATGCCATTTTCATAGCATCAAATCTTCAAAATGAGATCATAGAAGAGGTCGCGACTCTTCTCTGTGTGGGGGTCATAAGGAATGATATGGGGATGTTCACCTAGTTTCTGCAATCCAATGATAATCTACTTGTTAGCATATTATTATGAATGATGTCAAAAGTGGATTAGGTGTGAGATGGAACTGATCCTACATGTAAGGAGTGCTGGAATTGATGTCAAAATTTTGTTATTGATGTCTGAGGAAGATGGTGTATTGTGGATCTAGAAGGTGGAGTGAAGGCTACAAATGTTGCTCAAAATTTTGCATTGTTGTCATGCAATTTTGTCATGAGACTATAGTGAATTCTTCTAGTGCTCAAGAGAAAAATATAAGCCTAGATTTGACATGTGTTTTATGAGAGCATCTTAGAAATGTGTTTTGCAGGTCCAAAGGGTGAAGGATGAGCTTAGAAAATAATTTTTTATTCCTCAGGAAAAATTAGGGTTTATCAATTTAACCCTTGGTGTGTACAATAAGGGAAATCAACAAGTTTATGTTTTCATGTTGACTAAGTATTAGCGGTAATAGGTCATTCATGTTCTAACTTATGTCTTTTAAGTTCGTTCAGTGACCAACCCCTTCACCTTGTCATTCGATTGGTGTCGTCAGTATGAGCCCTTGGAGATCGAACGGTGCACGTTCCAAGTTAGATGATCCAATAGCTATCACTAGATCTCATGCACCATGGAAAGCATTTAGAATTTGGCTTGAAGTTCAGTGATATGCAATGAAAATTTTCCAATGGTCATGATTAATTCGGTTGGATGGTGCCTACTAGCTCACTAATTTTATCGTGGGTCACAGTTGAGCCTTGCGAGGACGTGGGGATTGGATGATATCTATCATGTGTTGATCAAACGATGCACAATAAAGGATAATAGACTTTGGAGGGTCCAAAAAACATGTGGTGGGTCCAAAAAACACGTGGAATCATCACTTCACATCACTGTTGTGAAGTAAAGCAATTGGAGAATTTGGGTGATGAACAATGCTAGTGGAAAGAGATGTCATCATGGAAAGGTGTTAGGATTCTATTACATTGCTAGGCGTTAATGTATCACACTTACACATCTTTGAGACATAATTCTTTCAAAAATGAGAAATGGGTGTTAAATGATTAGTGGAGTATGATGTCAGGAGAGGACACATGGCATAATCTTTCCAACCCATGGAGATCTTGTGGGCCTGTTGTAAAAAAAAATGAGATAGTGGGGGATGACACAAATTAATCAGTAGGAGATCTAACAATGATCACTAAATCTTGATACATCATGAATAGAAATGGTTGTACCCATGGCATATCAGTGATATGCAATGGATGACAAAGATTAAAAGGAGGTGATTTGATGGTGATTGCTACATTGTAGAAATGGATGTGAATGTTCTAAGTGTTTTGGAAATACATGATGGATGACAGAGATTAAAATATTCTTAGAAAAACATCTTTGAATTAAAGAGGTACAACTCCCTCATATGATCTATCTAATAATATGGTGGCTTTTATCCAAAAAGTGTTAAGGTGATAAACACTAGTTCATAAAAATGAAACTAATAATATAGTGGCTTTTATCTAGAAAGTGATAAGGTGATAAACACTAGTTCATAAAAATGAAACTAACATTGAAGGAAAAGAAAAATCCATAAACCAACAACACACATATTGAAAAGACTTATGACTATCATACTAGGAAAGAAGAAATTATACTACAATAAATGGATGCAATAAAGTATATATTACACAAGAAATATACCTCTATTACATGCTCAACACACAATTTGATACACTAAACACCATATTTAAATTAATAACACAGATTACAAATAACTACAATCTAAAATTGGTATACATGAATAGTGTTCTTTCAAAAAATACAACACAGTGTATTCATGGAGATTAGACCCTCTATCGTTCTTCCTTATCCAAGATATAGCAGTGAATTTCAACACAAAATTACCAAAATTGTTGCTAAAGTTACAAATATTTCCATCACCTAATCATCTTCTTGAAAATGGCTAAGAGAATATGATCGGCTAGAATAATTAAACTAAAAAATGAAAAGATGTTAGGCAAGAAAACTTGGTCTTGTTTCACACCAATGACTACCAAATGATATATCCCACAACCATGCAAGTAATGAAGGTTTAAGGAGATACAATATGATCACATGTGTATGTTTCTAGTAGGGAATACAATTTAAAATATGGTTTGCATCATCCATTAATCCAAACCAAGTTTTTGTCTCATCAAATTGAAGAGAGATAGCCCAAATTTTTAACCAACCATCTATAAATTCAACTAGTGTCACCACACCTCACCATCCAAAATGGCGAGCACTTAGATTGATGGAGTATCAACGAATGATTTCATCATTTTGGAGGAGATAAAATGTAGTCTTTTGTTTAGCCATCTGTCTAACCAATTGAAAGAAGTCTTTGTCATACAGAGTTAGATAGAAGAGGAAGTGCTTCGTAGAAATTTGGGCAAAGCATTTCTGAGCCAAGTGCATGTGCATACTACTACAATCCTAGAGTGTTGTGTGTATATAGTTATTAGGACCTTTGGTCGCTATGACTGGGGCATGAGAGTGGAAAAGTGTTTGGTGAGGCCAAAGTTTCATCACCGTGTTAATGTAGCCATTGTCGGGCTTAGTTACTATACAAGGAGCAGGCTTGTAGGTGACTCCATCTACATAGCATTGGATCATCAAAATGAGATTGTAGAAGAGGTCGTGACTCTTCTCTGTGTGGGGTTGTGAGGAATGATATGGGGTTGTTTTCCCAATTTCTATAATCCCGTGAGAATCTACTTGTTAGCATATTATTGTCATTGATTTCAAAAGGGGATCAAGTGTGAGATGGAACTGATCCTTCATGTAAGGAGTGCTGGAATTGATGTCAAAATATTGTCATTGATGTCTGAGGAAGATGGTGTATTGTGGATCTGGAAGGTGGAGTAAAGGCTACAAATGTTGCTCAAAATTTTGCATTGTTGTCATGCAATTTTTTTATGAGACTATAGTGAATTCTTCCAGTGCTCAAGAGAAAAATTTAAGTCTAGATTCAACATGTGTTTTATGAGAGCATCTGAGAAATGTGTTCTATAGGTCGAATGGGTGAAGGATGAGCACATAAAATAATTATTTGTTCCTTGGAAAAAATTAGGGTTTATCAATTAAACCCTAGGTGTCTACAATCATGGCAATCAACATGTTTATGTTTTCATGTTGAATAAGTATTGGTGGTAACAATTCATTCATGTTATAACTTATGTCTTTTAAGTTCATTCAGTGATCAGCCCTTCACCTAGCCATTTGATTAGTGTCATCGGTATGAGCCCTTGGAGATCGAATGGTGCATGTTCCAAGTTAGATGATCCAACTGTTATTACTAGACCTCATGCATCATGGAAAGCATTTAGAAGCTAGATTGAAGTTTGGTGATACATGATGGAAATGGTTCAATATTCATGATCAATTTGGTCAGATGGTGCATGCCAACTCACTAATTTTTTTGAGCCTTGCGATGAAGCAGGGATTGGATGAGATGTGACATGTGTTTATTAGATGATGCACAATAAAGGATAATAGAATTTGGCGGGTCCAATAGACACATGGAATCATCACTTCACATAATTGTTGTGAAGTGAAGCAGTTGGAGAATTTGGGTGATGAACGATGCTAGTGGAAGGAGATGTCAACATGGAAAGGTGTTAGGATGCTATTGCATTGCTAGGCGTTAATGTATCATGCTTACACATCTTTGAGACACAATGCTTTCAGTGATGAGCGATGATTGTTTAATGATTAGTGGAGTATGACGTGAGGAGAGGACACATGGCATAAGCCTGCCAGCCCATGGAGATCTTGTGGGCCCATTGTCAAAACTAACGAGATAGTGGGGGATGGCACAAATTGATCAATAGGAGATCTAATGGTGATCACTGCATCTTGATACATCATGAATAGGAATGGTCATACCCATAGCATATCAGTGATATGTGATGGGCGACAAAGATTAAAAGGAGGTGATTGGATGGTGATCGCTACATCACAAAAATGGATGTGAATTTTCTAAGTGTGTTAGAAATATGTGATGGGTTTGATTTCAAAGGAAGTGAGATCAAAAAATTATATTTAAATGCCATTTTATCAAAAGGTTATGTTTTAAAGATGTGATGGTGAATGTAGATCATAGGATTATGGTGTGAAGGTAGGATATCAATGATCCATATTTGAATGAGGTGATCACAAATGTATAACTCTATGTAAATAGGGTTTTGCTTGCAAACCTACACAGAGATGAGAGTTAAATGATTAACTTGCTTCAATGACAGATGTAATGTGATTTGATGCATAGAGCAGTGGATAAAATGGCCACAGAGACAAGGATCGAGATTAGATTGAATGTTAAGAAGAAAGAATTAATTGTAAATTTGATCCTAGGGTTTGGTAGAGAAAGAATGAAGGAAAATTATATGCACCAAGAATTTAATGTTCTATGGCTCAACGCATCTGTGTGATAGAAGATAATATTGTCTTGAACCCTAAAAAAGACCTTTATGCATGTATAATCCCAAGGTGATGATCACCATTTATCTCTACACAAAACATATCTGAATATTATCTGTGTAGGAATAGTAAAAAAGTGTTGAAGAGAGTGTATAGTGTAGAGGTGATTTTGATCTTGAGAGGAAAATAGAGAATGCACTCAAAAGAAAAAGGAGAGCTATAGAACAGGTATGATGGTGCATTGAGGTGGACCAAGAAAGGATTGAAGAAGAAGGAGAATGATAGAGCCAAACTAGTGGGGTGCAGAGTAGAGAAGAAAGTTGTTGTCAAAGCAACATTTAGTTGAGCAGTTGTAGAGTAAGATGTAACAGTGATTTGAGTTCCTTAGGAACAAATTGTAATCATCTTATATGTTATGAATCTAAAAGGTTGGTTCCATCAGATAACTTAGTTGGTGCTCAGTTCAGCGGATTAGTGTCTCCTTAGGGTAGAATCCCATAAAATTTGTAACAGAAAGCATATTTTTGAGGTTGGATTAGGACAATAGCTCCTAACAACATTTTCTCACTGTGGTTTTCCCATCTTGGGTTTCCCATATAGATTGTGTGTTATGTGATGTTTTTTTTTGTGCTTGTTTATACTTTTTTATTCCTATTTCAATTTGCACACTAACTTAAAGTATGTTTGCTCAAAGGTTTAAAAAGGTTAAAAATTTAGTATCTATTGATTCACCCCCCCTTTAAGTATATTTTTGTGTTCTAACACTATTGTCTCCCGCCCAAATAAAATTCCTTCAAATTGTGATGGAGGGAATTAGAGTGTTGATGTTCACCCTTTTTGTTTAAAAATGAATCTCCTTTTTGCTTTTGATATCAAAATTTTGTAGTCGAAAGACAAATTTTGTAATGCCACTATATATATATATATAAATAAAATAATACTGTTTTGATATCATAGTTTTCTTGCATGTATGAATGATTTTTGTTTAATTTTGTTTGTAACAATTCCAATGGAAATGTTTCTCTTCTTTGTATAGCTGTGTTTGTCACCCGAATTATCATTTTCTACATTGCACTATTGTTTCTTTGAAAAATACCTTCTAGCGGTAGGGTGGGTGGTTCACAGAACTTAGGAAAACACTACCCAAGTTTTAGACATCATTCAAAATCTCACCCAAAAGAAAAACTTATGTAACAAGTCCCTTGCAATTTTTCTAGTAAGTTTGCAAACCTTTACTACCAACCACCTATGATAAGTAAGTCTTAATTGGGTCGTAAGTTACAACAATACACAAAAACACTACCTGCATTAAAAGAATAATAAAAAAAGGAAGTGGTAAAGTGGAAAGTTAGCGAAACTAGTGAAAATTTCACCTAAGTTCACAATATACAATAAAATGCCACCTAACCAAAGACTTGTACAAATTTGATTAAAGAAGGGGGGAAAGTGGCATTGAGGGTAAGGTGCCAAAATTAAGGGTAATAGTGGCTCTAAATAGGGACAAGGACTGCAAAGAACATAGAAAAACCTAGAAAATATAGCCAGTCCTATCCATTGGGCACATAGTCAGTATGAGAAGAATGCCAAAACTAGAAAGAACCTAAAAAAGGCAAGGGGGTCAATCTAGTTACACCAAGGATTTGAGGCCATGGCTGATCAGAGTTTCCAACTCATGAATGAGTAAGGATAGAAAAAAAACCCTAAATTAATCTTTAGGTGGTAGATAAGGAGGATGTGGGTCTTGAGATTGATGGATAGGATGATTGGGATGACGATTAGGATGGCAAGGTGGGTTGTCCTAATGTACGAACACCGGCCTTGGATGACATTCAACTACTAGCCTAGGTGGGCATTAGGATCGTTCTTCTTCTTCTTTCAAGATAAGATTTTCTCGCATGTAATCTGTTCTGCTCCATTTTTTATCTCCAAGAAAGCATGTTTAATTGCGAAATAATGTCTTCTTGCTCTATCTACATCCAATTCAAATTGGGTTGCAATACAGGAAATACATTGTTATGGGGGAGTACCATCTTGCTGCATGACATGATGGAAACTTATTAGATATTAAACTTTCTTTTCCCCAGTGGAGTTTCCAAAATTCTTTTAGTGAATGAATTGGCACATTGGAAAAGATTAATAACATTGACTCTATTTTACCCTTAATCCACTTGAGCCAATCACTAACAACTTTAGAAATGTTGCAATTATGTTTGCGAATTTTCTTTGAATTAAAGAGGTACAAATCCCTCATATGATCTATCTACTAATATGGTGGCTTTTAACTAGAAAGTGATAAGGTGAGAAATGCTAGTTCATAGAAATGACACTAGCACAAAAGGAAAAGAAGAAAGACATAAACCAACAGCACATAGATTGAAAAAAAATATGATTGTCATACCAAGAAAGAGGAAATTATACTACAATAAATGAATACAATAAAGTATATTTCACACAAAAAATATGCCTCTATTATACACTCAACACATAGATTGATATGCTAAACACCACATTTAAATTCATAACACATATACTACAAACTATTGTAATATAAAATCTACATAAATAAATAGTGTTCCTTCTCGAAATACAACACAGTGTATTTTTGGAGATCGGACCCTCTATCCTTCTTCCTCATCCTAGATATAGTAGTGAATTTTACCCCAAAACCATTACCAAAACCATTACTAAAATTGGTGGTGTTTTCGTCACTTGATTGTCTTCTAGAAAATGGCTAAGAGAATATGACCAATTAGAATAATTAAATTGACAAATGAAAATACATTAGAAAAGAAAACTTGATCTTGTTTCACACCAACGATGACCAAATGATATATCCCATAGCCATGCAATTAATGAAGATTTACTTAAGGAGATACAATATGATCGCATGTGTCTGTTGTCCAGCAGGGAATGCAATTTTAAAATTGGTTCACATTAGCCATTAATCCAAACCATGTTGTCATCTCATAAAATCGATGAGAGATAGCCCAATTGTCTAACCAACCATCTATAAATTCAACTAGTGTCACCACACTTCGCCATCCAAAAGTATCCAAAATTGTGAGCATTCAAAGTGATGGAGTATCAATGAATGATTTCATCATTTTGGAGAAGATTGAATGTAGTCCTCTATTCAGGTATCTTTTTGACCAACTGAAAGAAGTCAGAGTGAGATAGAAGATGAAGTGCTTCATAGAATTTTTGGAAAAAAATTTATGAGCCAAGTGTATGTGTATAACACTACCATCTTGGAGTGTTTTTTTTATACAGTTATTAGGATCTCTAGTCACTGTGACTAGGGCATGAGAGCGGTGGAGAATTTGGTGAGGCCAAAGTTTCATCACCATGTTAATGTAGCCATTGCTTGGCTCAATCACTATCCCAGGAGCAAGCTTGTAGGCAATGCCATCTGCATAGCATTGGCTCTTCAGAATGAGACTGTAGAAGAGGCCATGACTCTTCTTTGTGCAGGGATCATGAGGAATGATATGGGGTTGATCACCTAGTATCTATATTCCAATGAGAATCTACTATCTCCTACCCAAAATGAATTCCTTCAAACTGTGATAGAGGGAATTTGAGTGTTGATGTTCACCCTTTGTGTTTGAAAATGAATCCCCTTTTTTCTTTCGATATAAAAATTTTGTAGTCGAAATAATTTTTTCATAATGCCACTATTATATATATAAATAAAATAATACCATTTTGATATCATAGTGTTCTTACATGTATGAATTATTATTTTTTAATTATGTTTGTAACAATTTCAATGGAAATGTTTCTCTTCTTTTTATAACTGTATTTTCTACTCGAATTAGCATTCTATGCATTGCAATGTTATTTCTTTGAAAAATACCTTCTAGCGGTAGGGTGGCTGGTTCACAAAACTTAGTAAAACACCACCCAAGCTTTAGAAATTATTCAAAACTTCACCCAAAAGAAAAACTTATGAAACAAGTCACCCGACGGTTTTTCCAATAAGTTTGTGAACCTTTAGTTTGAACCACCTATGATAAGTAAGTCTTAATTTGACAGTAAGTTACAACAATACACTAAAACACCGCCTACATTAAAAGAATAATAAAAAAGAGGAAGTGGTAAAGTGGAAAGTTAGCAAAACTAGTGAAACTCCTTTCTAAGTTCGTAATGTAAAATAAAACACCACCTGACATAAGACTTGTGCAGAATTTGATTGAAGAGGGAAAAGTGGCATTGAGGGGAGGGTGCCAAAATGAAGGGTAACAACAGGAAAAGTAAAAGTGATGGTGCATTCTTTCTTGGATGCAGATTGGTGTCATGGCTAAGAAAGAAACAATATTCACTATCTTTATCTATTATAAAGGTAGAATATATTGTAGCAACATCTTGTTGCACACAAGTTTTATGGATGAGACAAACAATAAAGGATATTAGAGTGGTATATGATGAACCAATTTCTATTTTTTGTGATAATAAAAGTGATATCAATATTTCAAAAAAATTGCTAATGCATTCAAGGAAAAAACATATCTCAATCTAGTATCACTTCTTGAGAGAGAAGGTTGTAGAGAATGAAGTGAAGCTTGAATATGTGCCTACAAAGGATCAGGTTGCTGACATATTTACTAAGACTCTTCTTACAGATAATTTTGAGTATCTCTAGGAGAATTTGTGGGTTATTGCCCCTCCTTTGAATTAGATGCATAAGGAGATGCATTAGTCTACTGAATCTCAAGATTCATGCTTTGGTATGGATTGATGTTGGTCGCTACTTCTCAGGGGGAGTAAGTAGTAGAATTTATTTTTGTTGTAGTCAAGGTAAGTGATTGTTGTCAGTGTGTAGTGGTTTCTAATTGATATAGTTTGGTGTGTGCTCCTAAGGGGGGTATGCAGAGAATTAAAGAAAATAAAGTTGCAAAGAAGTTGTAAATAGTATGATTAATGTCAAAGGGGGAGAATGGATGATGCAAATACTTGGTCCTTTTCTATTAATGGAAAAGGGGGAGAGAGTAATGTGAAAAAGATCTAAGGGGGATATATTGCAATGTGAAAGAGAAAGGTGTTCAAGGGAAAGAGAAAGACATGAGTTAATTGTGTAAGGGGGAGAAAGTAAAGAAAAAAAATGATGAGTTGGTATGAAGTAGAGTATTGACTCAGATTAGAGCTATTGTGTTTGTTGTTGAGTGTTTTTCACATCATGTGTTGCCATTAATGAGAAAGGAGGAGATTGTTGCAAGTACAAGTAGTTGGTGTTTCCATTGATGTCAAAAATATTTGGTGTTTTCATTCATGTCAACTATATGAGAATGAGTTTGTTATGTGTATTTGGTATTGAATTGGTATTGTCCCTAATGATTCTTTGATTAGTTACATTATGTTGTCATTACTAAGCTATAGTTATCAACCCCTAATGTTGCTTTGATAAGCTTATGTTTATAAATGTATGGTTGAGTTGCTATGTTGTAGCTGGCTTACAAGTGATGAGAAAGTATTGAGGATGTTGGTGATATGTTTCTAGTGCTTGGTTTCCAAGTGCTTTTGAGAAAATTGAATAAAAAGAGGAAATAGTGTGTTGCAGTGGTGTTTTGTGTTGTAGAGTAGTGTTCTGGTTTGGCTCCACATTTCTTCTTGGTTGAAGATATGCTTGTGTGCTTTAAATATGTTGATTAGAGGTGTTCAAATGTGTTGCATGTACAATTTTGTGTGATAAATCATTGTGCAGATGAAGGTGTGTTCACTAGTGTATGAACTATATATTGTAGAGGTGTTTAAGAGAAATTTTCTCACTCCACATTTCTCTATAGAGTGGTTTATAGTCTTGAAGATTTGAAAGGGTTATGATAATGTGTGTATCTTTCTTTAGATGAATCTATTCATGGTTCAGAGCTTTGGAAGTTATTTTATTGAGTTATAGTGTATGGCAAAGTTATTTGAGTGTACTAGGTGTGTACCTTTTTCAATTGAAAGTTGTGCAAGGGAACTTGTTGGATTTTAGGGTATTTGTGAAATATTCTAGATTATATTCAATCGTTATGTGGTTTCCATGAGTCATCTTTGGATATGAGGTCCAAGCATGTACTTAAGACTTAATGGTGTTAACACAGGTTCAATCATCCCTAGGTGTTTACACTAGTTGTGAAGTTTCTTTGATGTTTCTCAAAGCATGTAATGACATGTGTGAGTGGATTTAGGTCCTAGCTAAGGTGTGTTTTGGTTATCATTTATTCTTTTCCACCATGGGAATGTTTTGGTGCTAACCTAATTTGAATTACATGGTTGAGCATCTGCATAGCCAACCTTAGAGAATGTTTTCAAGGTTGAAGATGATATAAATAAATATTTATTTATTGAAGGATGATAAATATATGAGTAGGATTTGATTGATTTAAATTGTAGAGTTGTAGGGTGTGAATTTTTGAGGGTGCTGGCAAGAAGTTGAGTCCACTTTTTAGAAAAAAGTGGGTGTTTTCCTTGATTTTCAGCATTTGACACATTTGACCTTAAAATTTCAAGCACTTAGAGATGGAATCTTCAAAAAAGTCATTGATCATAAAATCTAGTTCTTGGAGTCTAGTTTCCAAATATGTAATTTATTTCAATACCCAGATTGTACAAATTGATTTCAATAGGCGTTTCTAGAAACCACTGTTTAAAAGTCACTTTTTTTATACCATACCGTGCACGTGTACAACATCCATATTTTGACCTAAATTATTGTATTTTTCTAAATCCTTTTGGGAAAAGATTTCTGACTCACTGAAGCTTGTTCTCGATATTTTTTTGTAATTTTTTATTAGGCATATTTGTCATTTTGAAAAATCATTGTGTATGACATGCATAAGATGACCTTATCATTTTTTGAATTTTTGTTTTTTAAAATTGAAAAGAATTGTCTAAAGTTTTTTCTCGTGCAATCCATTCGTCAAAATGTTATGTTGATCAAAAGTTATTAAAATATTAAAAAACCCTAATATTTAAAGTTTATGGACCTTTTTCATCATAAATTAATTGAAAAATAGAAAAAATAATCCAATTGTAAAAAAATTACATATTTGGAATCTACATTGTCTCATCTAAAATGGGTTTTAATTTCGTCAAAAAATTCTACAAAAAAAGTCGTCAGCCATATGTCCAAACTCAGTATTTTTCTCTGACATTGTTAGGACCTTCAACTTGCAGGTCAAACCAGGTTGAAGGCCTAGGTTTGGATTTCCAATGCTTTTCCTGAATCAAAATACAAAGCAAAAACCCGACCACAAAGAAAATTCAAATTCATTTGTTTAGAAACAATAAACGAGATCTCATTTCCTAATATTAAATAGTGTGATTGTTGATAGGAAAATGAGATATCGTCTTATAAATGGGATCCCGATTTGTACAAAACAGGATCCTGTCTTATAAATGGGATCCTGATTTGTACAAAACGGGATCCTAATTTTTATAAATCGGGATCCTATTTCATACTAATTAGGATCTCGTTCCTTGTCCGTCAGTTCAGGACCCTTTAGCAAATGAGATCCCGATTTTTAAAAAATGGGATCTCGTATTGCATTTAGGCTCGGGATCCCGAAGCTAAATGGAATCCCGATTTTTAAAAATCGGGATCCTGTTTAGAAAAATTGGGATCCCGTTTTTGCAATGCTGATTTCATTTTTTTGGCTAAGGCAAAAACTTCCACGTTTCATGGACTCGACTTTGTGCACTTACCCTTGAAGTGTAGTGCAAGATTTCATGTCTTAGATTACTGAATGCAGTAAGCAGAAGGTGTCTATAATTCTTCAGAAGGACCACAAAGGTGTTGGTGGTTCTATGGTGGATTTTTCTATTTCTTTGAGATGGATTTCTCATTGTAACACTCTTCTCTATCATCTTTTCTATTATGGCAGTGAGCTCTATTGTATTTGGTGTTGATATTACTTTATATTATGAGCTAATCCTCACCATGGTTTTTCTCATCTTGGGTTTTCCACATAAATCTAGTTTTTTTTTGTGTACATGGTGTTGACATGGTTCTATTTTTGTTATTTTCTTTCATGATAAATCATTCTAATAGAATAAGGGTTAATTGGATTAATGTGGATTTGAATGTTTGTGAGGGTTTTGAAGTTTTAGGGTACATCTGGTTCACCCCCACTCTTAGTTGTCATGTGAATTCAACAATTGGCATCAGAGAAAGGTTCATTGGAAGATAGCTTATTACGTGAGGTAGATCTGGGATGACACACAAGGGTATGTGCAAGATCATGATGGGCCAAAAAGTGGCAATATGATGGGTATGTGGCTGACAACTATTTTTTTACCCAAATTTGATGAAATGAAAAGGGTTTTTAAAGGAGATTCTCAGCTTTCCACCAATATAAATTATGCTTTACTTTGAATTTAATAAATAATTATTATTCATTTTCTATTCAAATTATGACTAAAATCCTAATTGATAGGCTGATTGAAAAACATCTATATCCTTCAAACGGTACCACATTTTTTTAATCCACAACATGTGTCACATTCTATGCTTCACATACTATAGGATTAAAAAAAAAAAAATTGAATTTCATGAAGTTTTGACCAAGTTAAGGTAGTCAGACATACGAGTTTTTATATTTAAAAAAAAAACTGTAATAAAAAATTCATAATTAATTATTTACTTGGAAAAAAATACAAAAAAATATGCATCACATCGGGGCATGAGTCCTCTACTTATATCTAAAATATTATAAAAAAATATTATCATTTTATTGTGGTTAGGGTGGTCAGACAGACACCTACTTCTTTTTTCCCTGAAATTTAAGTACCACTGCATATAAATTTCAAATTTTCACCAAATAGATTTTTTTTTTTAAACATACCTAGTAGTTTAGAACTAAATTCAATTTTCTATAGATTCTATTCTTACACATTTTTGAAATAATATAGATAACTTATTCAAATTTTTACATCACGTTTGCTAACTCTTATTTTTCTAAATTTTTTGCCACTTAAGGGCCTATTTTTTCCATGATGATCCTGCACATACGCATAAGAAATATGTTCTTATATTTGATGGATTAGATTATTCATTCTAGAAGACAAGAATGGAAGGTTTTCTAGTTTCTCTTGGATTTGAGATTTGGAGGTCTATTGAAAGAGGATATACTATTCTTGCAAATGGTCTAAGCACTAATGATGAGATCAAGGTCTATGAAGACAATGGTAAAGAAATGTATTCTCTCTTAAGTGGTTTGGATAATTCTAGATTGGTGAAAATTGTGAATTTGAAAGTTGCTAGAGAAATTTGGGTGATGTTAGAAAGAATTTATGAAGGAGATGATAAGATCAAGCAAGCTAAGATGCAGAATTTGAAGATCGTGTTTGAGACCTTGCAAATTTCTAAAGATGAAAACATCCTAGCATTAGCATCCTACCTATTTTACTCTAGATTTTAGCATTAGGTTCTTCTTTGTATCTCCTACCTAGATGATGTTCTCTATGTTTCTAAATTTCTATTTTGTAACTTCTACATTCTATTGCATTTAGTCAAATTGATATTAATTCACCTAGTTATTTGCATCATCATATAAATCTCTACACACCAAACAAAAAAGGGACAAAAAGCCTAACCAACTTGTTTGGCTCTCTCTTTAGGATAGTAGCCAAACAACATCCCTTAGTTAATTTTGCGTCCCTAATGTTTAAGGGATTTAGTTTAGGACGTTTAGTCTAGATCTCTCCTTTTCCACTTATTACTTTTGTGAACCTGACATGAATACAAACTTCATTATATTTGTTGTTAGTGTTTGATTAGTTGATTAATTGAACATTTCTATTGCAAACGTTAAATAGTTCTATTGCATATGTTATACATTTTTATTGCATATGTTATTAATATTATATGTTAGTCTAGAAAGAAAAAGCACTTAAATTAGAAAGTTAAAAATAATCAAATCTTTATTTTAACATATCATTAATATACTTGTTTTTCCATCACCTTGTTTTCATTTCTAGTTACCTTCTAAAGGTTTTCTCTTCTTTTATTACATCATCCATATATGTTTCTTTATGTAACTTTGATAGCCCTTGTTAAAATGATGATGAGGCCCATCCTTGTCCCTCTCCCAAAATCTATCCTACTCGTGATGATATTTTGGCACAAGAGGGTGATCCCATAATAGTGGTTTACAATTTTTGGCCAAACTGGACACTAAAATTATTATTTTTAACTAAATATTCACATTCAGGCACCTATAGCGGCTAAACTTTGAGGAATTTGAAGATGGTGCAAACTAGAGTCTCATCAATTTTGTCTGTAGATTCTAAAAATATTTTTTTCAAAATTTTTGGAATCAAATTGCACTTCTTTTTCCATCTCCCACGAAAATAGATTTTTTTCAGAAAACAACATTTTTAAAAAGTGACGCACACCGTATAATGCATAACTTTTTTTCCATGAAGGATAAAATTCTAATTCTTTCAAATTTAGATTTGTAACTCTGATATCTAGTGCTTCCACTTTGTTAGATAGTTTTTATTGAATATTTTTTCTTAATCAAGTTTCAAAGTCAAAACAATTACAATTCAGACATAGCGATTGTATAACGCGTAACTTTTTTTGAATATGTCAAAATTTTATTTTATTTTTTGTTGGATCAAGGACTTCAATATATAGTGCACTCATATTTTTCAAATTTTTTTTGATAATCTTCTATTTTTCCACATGTGAAGAACAAAGAAATTCATTTTCGATGAAAAACCTATGTTTAATAAAACTTAAAAAACAAATACATAACAAAACCAAAACATATTAAAATTATATTCATTGGATAGCTTGTTCTGAGGAATACCATAATCATTTGAAATAAATTTTAAATGAATTCATTTGATCTCCCCAAAATCTAAATCAAAAGTGATTTTTTATCAGCATTTTGATAGGTGTAAAGGAGACACATTTATAGGTATGGTTTAAAACTAGTGAGGTTCTATCCAAGGGGGTTTGATCTAAGGTGATTTGATCAAACCCTCTTCAATTGGAATCCTTAAAATGGAACTTTTTAAGGCTTATATCATTATATTTTCTAAAAATATGTGATTTCAGCTAAAATTTGTTCCTCTCAGGAATTGTAAACCACTATTATGACAACACCGAAGACTCAGACACAATTATTAATGCTTTCCTTAACATCAATGTGTTTATCTTCATTAAAATTCCCTTCCTTTTAGAAACATAGAAAGCATAGATGAAGAGTCCAAATTCACATTGAATCCTCTAAGGATTCAATCATGAAGAGTTCAAATTCACATTTTTAATTCCCATAAATGACCAATAAACAAATAAAACCATCATTCCATGATAGTGTGTCTTTATTTTCTAACACATGCCTCAATGACATGAGGGTTCTTTAGCTTTCAACCCTAATGGATTGGTTCAATTTAATATTTACCCTCCCCATTCTCACATCTCAACACTCAAAGAAACATTTGCATTCATGTAAAAAGAATCAAATTATTTTTGTAATTTTAATTTTACTGCTTCTTTTCCAAAAAGTGGTCATACTTCTCATTTAGATGAGAATACTAAAATGGCCTCTCCTCCTCCATTTGATTTCAAGATACAATATGGGCTCGGAGTCAAAATTAAATTACTAAACTTGAATACAATGGACACAATTTACAAAGCATGAAACAAGAAGTTAAGGTTCATGTGAATCTTACACCACACTTTTCTAAAGAGGGTTTAGGATACCTACCTTCTCTTTTATCTGCATATTCTCCTCCATTTTCCATGTATGTATGTCTTCATTTTGTGAGTAGTCAAATCTTTCATCACAAGAGAAAGAATTTCTTCCTATTCCTCATCCTCTATCTAAGAAAGAGAATATTTTGTTGAGGCTTGTCAAATCCCACTTGATTACTCTTTCTCCTCTAACACATAAGAAATTTCATAAATATGATCAAACAAGTCCTTATTTCTTTGCATATCATCAAGTCCTTGGCCATTCCAAGACTAAATATCAAACCTTTGGTGATAAAATACAACAAATTCTTAGCTATTGTTCCATCACTCTTCCATTTTTTGATAGACATGTTGGCTTGTTGCATGATAACTGGCATTGGGTTTCACCTTTGTTCTATCCTTATAAACAATAAAATTTCTTCTATTGTGTTGTTGCTCACTATGTGGCATCCATATCTCTATGTGTCTACTCATTTCCATTTAACGTGGTAAAATCTTGTGTGCAACCATACTTCATATATGATAGCAACATAATGGTATCTAGCATTTTTTTCCTCACCTATACACTAGAGGGGAATGATAATTGGTTTTGGAGGTGTACATCTCCTCTTGAGAATCCCCTCTTAAGGACCCCCTTTCTTCTTTCTTGCCCCTTCCTTTCCTTAAATATTCAACATAGTAAATATGCTAATATTTTAAAGGGGGTATATCATCTATCCATTTGTGCATCCACACATGTACACTTATGCTTTCACACTTCTTGATCTTTAGTTTGTTTATGTGCACCCACTATGGTAATATTATGGATAAAACTCCTCGAGGCTTGATTATCAATCTATCCCCTATGATGATGCTCATTTGTATGCTCCCTAAGGCACCATAATCAATTATTACCCTATGACATTGTCCATTTGTATGCTCCTTGAGGTGTTTTTATTGTTTCATCCCTTGATATTTTTTCATTTGTACACTCTGTAAGGAATTAACAACACACAATCACCCAAAATAATGTAACTTTCAAGCCTATGAATCTCTGTACTCTATAAGCCACCTAACATAACATAACTTTCTAGCATGTGCAATTTATAAATCTTGAATTCTCACACCAATGGTCACCTAGAATCACACATGTGTTGCTATCCTATGATCTTCAAGGGATTTGTAATGTGAATGACCCTTATTGATAGAAAAATCTAGCTCCTAAGTAATGTATATGTATTCATTCATATTGATTGCTCCCTATCTATTTGTATGCATTCTTCCTTTGAAGTTGATTGAATCACTACATTATTGTTTCATCTTAAGAATTACTCTATGTGCTTGTTGTATTTGGGAGATGATGCTTGGTATTGAGATAACCTTTCATAACAAGGTCTCCTTACCTTGTTGACTCAATTATTTTTCTTTAGATAGTGTGTATTGACATTCTTATGGTATACCTTTTTCTCTCAATACATGCTTTGTGTATTCTCTATTATTCACGTATGAAAGATATGTATGAATCATGTATGCTTTGTGTATGTTCCCTATATGCTTCCTATATGTTACATGTATGCTTCATGTATGTTCTGTGTACCGTATGTTACATGTATGTTTTGTGTATTCTTTATCTCATCTTGTGTTTACTAAATTTTGAAATATATGTATGTATGTTTGATGTTATATCATGTGTTTTGTGACTCATAGAATCCTGATCTTAGGGGATCTGGCTCATCTCTCATCTTAGTGACATTCTATTCCTCCAATGATTTCGTGAAGATACTTGTCTTCTCCATAATTTAGTGCATGTATGAACAAAATTTCACACCCCTACTAAACTAGGCGCTAAATGTAGCATCGTAAATTATTTTTTCTCATAATTTTATGTTAGGTTTAGTACCCACTTTGGTGCACATGTGTGAATTATTCTTAAATAATGTACTTGTTTTTCAACTTCTAGGAAATTTTATTAAATCCTTATTTAGCAGGCCTTCTTAGAAAAAAAATATTCATGGACACTAGTGCCCAATGTCTATGTCCTGGCTATTCATGCCTTTTTTTTTTTAATTTGAATATGACCTTAGTGTGATTTAGAAAAAAATTATTTGTTGGCCTCAATAAATAATTATTTTGAAATATGTTTAGATTTGAATATATATATATATATATATATATATATATATATAAGTTTTTCTCTCATCCATAGCTCTCAGAATAACTATAGCAATCTAAGACAATTAATGCAAAACTAGAAGCAAGAAAACTAGAAGATCAAATATATATTACAATCAACAATCTATCACAAAATTCATTTTCAAGTATTGTATGATGTTTCTTATTTATTAATAGATGTGCTAAAAAATTTGGGATCCCAAGGATGCCTCTTCATCCTTCTTGTGTGAAATTGGCATACATGCTTTAGCCCAACAAGGGTTTCATATCTAAGAGGTAAGATATCAGTATATTTTATTATCATTATAAAAAAAAAACCTCCTTTGCTGCTCTAAGAGCATGCACCATTTATAACTCATAATCATTGTTGTTGTGGAGGTGGGAACACCAATATGAGAGTTGACCAAGGAAATCCCCTTGATGGCACAACCCTTTCCCCTTTCTCTATTTTATAGGTTTAAAAGTTATTGATGTGTGAACTAGATTTGGCATCCTAACTCCTTTGACGATTCCTAAACCCTAATTCATGTCTTCATGGGCTCACCATTTGCATTCTAGGGCATGTTGATTACCTGAACACAATCAGACTTTAGATCATGATTTTCACTATCAGAGGTTCTCAAACACTACTAAATTTGTTCAAGTTTTGAGACCTTAATTTATGACACTTTTGGACATGGGTACCCAATGCTAGCATCTTTCATGTTCTACTCTAGATGTTGGCACTAGGTTCTTCTTTGTATCTCCTTCCTAGATCTGCTCTTTATTTCTAAACTTATATTCTATAACTTTTAGCCAAATTGATTCTAATTCACCTAGTTCATTGCATAATCATATCAATCTATGCACAACCAACAAAAAAGGGACCAAAACCCTAACCAACATGTTTATCTCTCTCTTGAGGACAACAACCAAACAACATCTATTGGTTGATTTTGTGTTCCTAATGTTTAAGGTGGAAAGATTGATTTAGGTTAAGACATTTAGTCTAGATCTCTCCTTTCCCACTTAATAGTATTAAAATGAAATTATAGCCAAACTAGTGAGTTTTCTATGTAAGTATAGTTATTTGTCCTTGACTAAATGATATTTAATATTTTTTATCAACTTTTGGTTTTGACTTTATCATTGATGGCTTAACACACTAGTCCTCTTGTGGCAATTAATTGTTCTTTATAATGAATACATCCTCTATTCTTTATAAATTATTCGTAAACTGTCTCCTACTAATTTATATAAGCTCATTAATACTTACTTGATATATATTTTAAAGCCTATACTAGTTAAGCATCTTGATAAGGTTAAACATTTTTTGGGTTTTCATAGGTTATACATAATATAAGAAGCTTTAAATGATTATTGTGTTTGGGAATTATTATTTTTATATATTTTATCTAGAGATTTATAATATGTAAGACTAATAAACAAGTATTAAAATGAGTTAATGACAAAAACTTTGAAATAATCTTATGCATATCTAGATGCAAGTAAGAAGCATTAAGTTTATAATTTGTCTATATAAACCAATAATGAGAATGGCTAATGTCTATTCATAAAGAACATGATATATAATAAGATTGTTCCTACTTATAACCAACCTTCAAATTAAAAATAGAGTCATTGAGAGGGAAACCAAATATGACTCGCTTTGCTTTCAACCATATTGTAGTACATCCTAGAATAATGTAGACAATAGAGGAGACATAGTCACCCATCCATTGTGAGTGTTAAGTCCCTTCCCCATGTACATAAGAAATATAGACAACATAAAAACGACTAAGACAAGTATACAAAAGATACTTATCTAAACACAACAATGAGAGGAATCATCCCTTGGACAATAAACATGCTAAGTGAACCTTAAAAATTCCTATTACTAAAATCCAACTACCATGAAAGTGAGATTACTGAGTAACCTTAGCTTCGTTTATAAGCAGTATTGAGAGAGAATATGAGTTTAGCACCCTGTAGGAGGACTACATCAAATTGTTATATAGTCTATAACTAGAGGGAAAAGATAATCCAATATTATATGATGCTAGAAACTAGTTGCTAGAAGTAGCCTACAAAGAAGGTTCAATTCCTCCTCGTGCATCCAGTCCCGTGCCGTGGTTTTGGCACAGCCATTTAAGCTAGGTACCATCACACACCCAATCTTATGGATTGTGTCTTTTGATATTTCATGTTTTATAATGATCACTGTGTTCTTCAATTATAGTAAACTATTCCTACATTAGTACAAAGTATAACGATTGATGGCTAACTAACTTTGCGACTTTTTCCAGAACACCAAAGCCTTATTTTTCGCGAAGTTGTGTCTAAAATTGATGACACAATCCTGATTGGCCGGCATGCTTGCATGTGGCACATATACCTAAAGGTCTTTGAGCGAAACATGGAAAAAGAATACTACGGACAATATCCTGACGCTGTGAAATGCAAGTCTAAGAGTCTCTGGAACAACAAATATGGGCAAAGCAAATTTCACATGGTCGGGTCTATTCCACTGAAAGGGCATATGTATATATTACTATAGCTTTACACAGATTCTGAAATAACCTGCCTTTATCCAGGCATGCAGTCTCCACCATCCAGTCTTGAACCTCAAACGCAGAAAAGTACCATCTAAAGCGAACAAAAAGCTCTAAATTATTGCTCGGGAATAAGCTGAGTTTGCCCCAAAAACAAGAATAGAGTACTCATTTTTGAAAATAGATGGGCATATACTTATCATACAACAATTATTGAGAGCAATAAGATTGGTTTTAGTAAGAGGGTACAATTGAATCCTGTTCACTGAAAGCAACCACCACGAGTGCACTGAAAACGTCTGTGCACAAGCGTAAAATAAGCAGGCTGTTGGTCTGATGAAGCCAAAAGTGAAACCATTGTTCTCTTGCTTATACTAGGAATTATGGGGCATAGAAATAAACGACAACAGAAAAAAAAATTTCCATCCAAGTAGCTCAAGGCTAAGGGACCACTTAATTTAATACGGTGTTGGGCAGGTTTTGCAGGGCAATCAATTGTCTCCCGACATTATATAGAAAACAAAAACTTTTCTTAAGTATATTTTCAAACTAATATATAGAAAGGATGCATGTCAAGTGGCCCGTGTGTCACAATCACACCATTGAGCTTGTCTCCTCCATGCTTTCTACTGTTTAATGTTTCCTGTTTTCATAAAGATAAGTTTGCTTTTTTAATGTTCTCAATGGCTGTTCTTTTCATGTAATTCTCCCTATAAACCAAATTTTTTTTAGTTTGGCAGCTTCTTGCACTGATTCTTTTTGTAAGACCTACTGGTAGAGATCTCCATTCGCTTGGAACGGGAAGGTATTTTCGCAAGCTTCCTAAGGGTAGAGTTCCATGGACAAGGGCTTTCTAAGAAAACTAAGTGCTGTTGAAATTCTGTAAATATATTTTATATCGGGTGGTTTCACGAATTTTGTAGTACAGTTTAAGCTTAAAAGATTAACTTCAGAAATTTATGGAAGCTGGTGGTGTCATGAATTTTATTATTTTGTATATTGAATTCAATAAAGTAAATAAATATAAAATGATAAAATAATTAATTTATAGGAATTTAAAAATCTAGATAATTGACAAATGGCAGAAAAAATCGTAAGTTGGTGTGGCAATTTCTAGCCCCACCTCAAATGCATCTGTTCAAATCATCAAACTAGGGCTTCTATTGTTGAGAAAAAGATTCTAATTATTCCTATAGCATATTTATTTTTTGCTTCATGAGACCAGGCTCCTTCAAAATAGATCATAAAGCTCTCCACAAGACCCAGCCTATGTTTAATAACTATTTTCTTGGGAACCCTACATATTTTTTAAATAATGAACATTGAATTTGATCCTTAATTTAATTATTTACATTTAGTTTACATATAGAGTTTAACATGGTTGTTTAAGTTTAAATTGTATGCCAACAGAAATATCCAATTTGTATAAACAACCATCACTATTGACTTTATTCTCTAATTTTTAGCTCTATATCTTGTAAGATATTTCAATCCCCAAAATTATGCTTTTAATAATTATTTAATTGAATAATATTTAGCCAACACCTTCTTTTTAGAGTTATCTTAGATGATGAATTTTCATATTGTACTTAACCATTACATGTTTAATGGTAAAAAATTCAATAATAAATTTGCATCTTATCTCTATTAAAATGTGTTAAATATTTTTCTTACTTTTATTAGTCATTAAACAAGATGGTATTTAAGAACAATTTTGAATTCATTTTAAATTGTCTATTATCCCCTTTGTATATAACATTGAAAGTTGTATATCCATGACTTTTTCCATTATGTTTTTAGTCTTGTTTGATTAAATTGTCCTTAATGCAGTGATTATTCTATAATCGGCATTAAATTCAACTTATGAAATCACTACATCCTAGTTTTATTATTACTCGTCTATAGACATTGATCTTGATCACTAAATTCCTCATTCTCTACCATGTATTAGATTTGAAAATGCACACTTTATTGGATGTTGTGGTTTTGTTGTTGATATGTGGTTTTCATTGATGTCAACACTATTAGCATTAATGCCATTTGAAGCTATATATGTTGAGGATATTGAGAAAATTGTAATGAAATAAGTTGCAGGTTGTCAATGGTGAACTATAGTTCAGTCTGTTGACGAGTTCAGTACATTGATGATCAGATGTTGTGTACTAAAGGGTTTCTTGTTGAGTATATCTAGTTTATCCACATTGATTTTTAGAGATCTGCATGAAGATTTGTATTATGACATTTTTTATGTTACTTCAATTGGTGTTCCTGAATGAAGATAATGTGATTTCAGTTAGTTTAGTTGTTACAGATGCTTCTTTGGTGATTCATGATGTTTGTGGATGTTTCTAGATCATGCTCTATCTGTGTTGCACGTCCACATTGATCGATGTGCTCGCGATTAGTGATTTTCTCTTGCGTGTTCATATTTTTCATATTCTTGGCCAACAAGGTGATTGTAACACGTTGTGGATCCTCGAACCAAAATTATTTGTAGTGTTTTCATGTTGGAGATGTTATTTTGGGTCTTCACTAAGTTGTGGCTGACCTTGGTTGATTCACATTAATAATCTTTTATGTGTTGAGCTGACAGTTTATATTCATTTTATTATTTTGTTGAAGTCAACATGAAGCAGTGTAATTTCTTGTTGCGGATATATATATATAAATGATTGTTTATTTCATTTGAAGTATGCCAAATGTGTGTGTGTCTGAATAATGTTCTAAATCATTCCAAGGAAGAGTAGAAGAGTGAAGAAGAGTGAAGAAGTGTTCGTGTGCTTAACCGAAACTGTAATCAAGCATTAGCAAATGTTGCTTTCTAAGTTCAAAACCTTGTGGATCTAATCTGAATATTTCTGTAAGATAGTGTGTCTTCCTTGGGCAGTGAGCCTTATTGTAATTGAGAAGTGAGATCTAGGCAGTGTTCTTGAATGCATGTGCATTCCCCATTTCATTTCTTTATACTTTTATTAGGGTATAATCTTTTGGACTAACCTCCATCATGGTTTTTCCCCTAACAGGGTTTCCATGTAAAAAATCTTGGTGTTATGTGTGTTTCTGAAGTGTTGATTTATGCTTTCATGGTTATTAATCAAATCTAAGAATAAGGTTAATAAAATTAATAAGTTTTGAATTTTTGTGACAACTGATTCACCCCCATCTCAGTTGTCTTCCCTTGTGTTGCTAACAATTGGTATCAGAGTAGGTTCCTTGGAAGAAGTTTAATAGCTTGAGGTGATTAGGGATGGTGGCATTCAAGAAGGATAGTCTAAGATTTGATGAAAAAAATAATTCTCTATGGAAGACTTGAATGGAGTGTCATCTAAGATGAATTGGTGAACCCTATTGGAGCATTACAAGTAATAGAGTATGGAAGGTAAATATGAGATGTTGAGAATGGGTGATGATGAGAACATTACTACTTTCATGCAAAGAGTGAATGAACTTGTGTGTGGTATCAGATGTGTTGGGGGATAGTTGGAAGAATCAGAGATTGTTGCTAAAGTTATTAGATCCTTTCCTGTTGCTTACAAAGTTAAAGCTATAGCTATTGAGGAGCTTTGAACTCTAATAAATGTAACTAGAGATATGTTGATTGGTAAGCTTACTTCTTTTGAGTTAAGTGCATTTGGTAATGCCCTTCCTAAGGTATAATCTGCATTCAAGGCTACTACATCTGAAAGAGATAAACAGAGATATGATCTAGGTGAAATTTCATTTAGAAAGACATTCAAGTGTGAGGAAGAAATGAGACAGATTGAAGAAGAAGAAAGAGAATTGGATGAGCTTGAAGCATTTATTGTCAAAAGAGAAGCCAGAGGACAAGCTAAGTATAAAGGAAAGTTTCCTATTAAGTGTTTCTCTTGCAATAAGATAGGTCATTTTACATCAAGGTGTCTAGAAAGAGTTCCTAAGTCAAGACCTAACAAGCCTAGATTTCAAAGAAAATACTATTATGTTGTTGATGAAGGTGTAACAAATGACATGAATCTAATAAAGGGAATGTAAGTGATGATGAATGGACCTATTTATTGCTATCAAGAAAAATAATCCTATATCTATTGAATCTACTAGTCGTACAAAAGTGGAGAAATCCCTAGCTGCTTGAGTTGAAGAGAAAGATGAATGGGTAATTGATAGTGGATGCTCTCATCATATGACAGGTGATAAAAATAAGTTTGTGAGTTTGGAAAAGTATGATGGTGGTGTTGTGAGATTTGGTGATAATACAGCTAGTGTGATCCATGGTAGAGGATGCATTTCTCTTGATGGTAAGAATAATACTGATGATGTCATATATGTAGAAGGTCTGAAGCATAATATTTTACATGTCAGACAGATGCTTGATAAGGGATAAAATCTTTAGTTCAAGGATGGAAAGTACAAAATATTGGGGAGTTCTGGAAATGTGATTGCATCAGGAACAAAAAAAGAAGGTAATATCTTTCACTTGAGTGTTGCTAGTAATTTTTTTTTGATTTATCAAGTTGATGAAAATTGGTTTTGGCATAGGAGAATGTGTCATGTTAACTTTGATAGTATTTTCAAGATAAGTTCTACTAAGGTTGTGAGAGATCTGCCTAAGTTGATGAAACCTACTAATGCCATATGTAAGGAATGTCAATTAGGGAAGCAAACTAGAATTTCATTTTGAAGCAAACAACATTGTTCAAATGAATTATTGGAGCTTGTGCATACTGACTTGTGTGGTCCATCTAGAATCAGAAGTTTACAAGGCTACATGTATTTCATGTTGCTTATTGTCAATTACTATAGAATGATGTGGGTTACTTTCTTAAGGGAGAAATCTAAAGCTTTGGAGAAGTTCAAGATATTTAAGGCTATGGTTGAGATAGAGACAAGTCCGAAGATTAAATGTTTGAGATCAGATAGAGGTGGTGAATTCACTTCTGGTGAGTTTGATTATTTTTGTGAAAAGCATGGAATAAAGAGACAATTATCTGTCTCGTGTTCCCCTCAACAAAATGGAGTTGTGGAAAGGAAGAATAGGACAATTGAAGAAGTTTCTAGAACTATGATGATGGAAGGAAATGTCCCTCATATATTTTGGAGAGAAGCTGTGAGTATTGTTGTGTACACACTCAACCAGGTACAAATCAAAGGTGATACTGGTAAGACCCCTTATGAGTTATGGTATGGTCATAAGCTTACTATTAGATATTTCAAAATCTTTGGGAGTAGATGCTTTATTAAAAGAGACATGAAGATATAGGAAATTTTGATGCTAGGAGTGATGAAGGAATCTTCTTGGGTTATTCCACTAAAAGCAAGGCCTACTGGTGCTACAATAAGGGGTTGAGGAAAATGGTTGAAAGTGCAAATGTTAAGGTTGATGAAGATATTGCCACACCATCCAGAACCTATGGATATGATTCAAATGATCATAATGATAGTGGAAATAAAGGAAAGAAAGTTCATACTACTAATCAAGTGTAGATCAATCTGGAGAATTAGGAAAATCAAGAAGAAGGAGAAACTAGTTGAAGTGCAGAAGAAAGAACACAAGAGCCTAAAGTTTAAGAATATCCTAAGACATTGAGGTATGTTAGATTGAATCATTCAAAAGATCATATCATAGGTGATAAGAACAAAGGTGTCTACACTAGGAGAAAATTTATAGAAAAGTACTATTTGATTTCAAAGATTGAGCCTACTAGTGTGAATGAAGCCTGTAAATATGAGCATTGGGTTGAAGCAATGAAAGAGGAGCTAAAGCAGATTGAAAAGAATGATACATGGATTCTTGTTCCTAGACCTAAGGATAAAAATGTAATTGGAACTAAATGGGTCTTTAGAAACAAACTGGATGAGCAAGGTGAAGTTGTTAGAAACAAAGCAAGATTGGTGTGTAAAGGATACTCTCAAATGGAAGGAATTGACTTTGAAGAAAACTTTGCCCCTATTGCTAGAATTGAAGTTGTGAGACTATTTCTTTCTTATGTTGCTTACAAAAACTACAAAGTTTATTAGATGGATGTCAAGTTAGCATTTCTAAATGGCAAACTAGAAGAAGAGGTGTATGTTGAGCAACCTGATGGATTTCAATTGACTAATAAGGGTGATATGGTTTGTCAGTTGAAGAAGGCATTGTATGGAATTAAGAAATCCCCTAGAGCATGGTATGCCAAATCAAATAAGTATTTGTTGAAGCTTGGATTTAACATTTAAGGTACCACTAATAGTAATCTATATTTCAAGATTGATCATAATAAAGATTTGATTGTGTAAGTCTTTGTTGATGATATCATTTTTGGAGGAGATGATAGTTTGTGCATGAAGTTTTCTGATCAGATGCAGAGTGAATTTGAGATGTCAATGATTGGAGAGATGAAATTATTTTTGGGATTGCAAATTACTTAGTTAGATAAAGGGGTCTTCATATCTCAGTCCAAGTATGTGAAAGAATTGTTGAAAAAGTTTGGTATGGGAGATTCAAAGCCAGTTGGTACACCTATGGTAATTGGATGTAAGTTGACACAAGATGATGATTCTCTGAAGGAAAATTAGACTAGATATAGATCAATGATTGGTGGATTGCTTTATTTGAATCAAACTAGGCCTGATGTCATGAATGTTGTATGTATTGTTGCAAGATTTCAAGTTGATCCTAAGGAATCTCATGTGACTGATGTGAAGAGGATTTTTAGATATTTAAAGGGGACAGTTGATTTTGGCCTATGGTATCCTAAAGATGATGATCATACTTTGAGTTCCTTTACTGATGTTGATTGGGAAGGAGATGTGAATGATAGAAAAAGTACTAGTGGTGGTGCATTTTCTTGGGAAAGAAGTTGATTTCATGGTTAAGTAAAAAGAAACATGCCATTTCTTTATCTACTATAGAGGCAAAATACATTATTTCTGCTAACAATTGTACTCAAGTATTATGGATGAAGCATATGTTGAGAGATATTAGAGTTGTATATGATGAGCCTATTACTATATTTTGTGATAATTCAAGTGAAATAAACATTTCTAAGAATTTGGTGTTGCATTCAAAGACCAAACATATATCTATCAAGTTTCACTTTTTGAGAGAGAAGGTGAGTGAAAGGGAAGTCAGATTGGAGTATGTGCCTACTAAAGAGTAGATTGTAGACATCTTTACCAAGCCATTGCCTAAGGATACTTTTGAGTATCTCAGAGGGAATTAAGGGGTGATTACCCCTCCTAATTAGAACTAAGATGCATTTCTTTGCATCAGTCCATGCATTTCATAGTCATATCTTGATCTAGATTAATGTTGTGGTGCCTGCTACTCAGGGGGAGTAGTCAGATGTTCAGATGTTCAGAAATGTGGTTTAGAGTTTGTGTGGAGAAAAGAGATATTTGTCATTGATGTCAAAGGGGGAGAAGATTATTGTGAAAACCTTCTAGGGGAGAAGAGTCATGTGAAAGAATTGAGGATAAAAGAGTCAAAACCTAAGGGGGAATAAGTGTTAAGAGATAGTTGCATTGATGGTGTTTTTCACATCATGTGTTGCCATCAATGACAAAGGGGGAGATTGTTGGATTTTTTGGTTGTGTTGTTGATATGTGGTTGTCATTGATGTCAACACTATTAGCATTAATATCATTTGAAGTTGTATATGTCGAGGATATTGAGAAAATTGTAATGAAATAAGTTGTAAGTTGTCAGTGGTGAAGTGAAGTTCAATCTATCAGTGAGTTCAGTATGTTGATGATCAAAGGTTGTGGAATAAAGGGTTTCTTGTTGAGTATATCTAATTTATCCATGTTGAGTTTTAGAGATTCACATGAAGATTTGATTGAGTTATGAAGATTTGTATTCTGACAATTTTTATGTTACTTTTGTTGGTGTTCCTGAATGAAAATAATGTGATTTTAGTTAGTTCAGTTGATGTGGATGCTTCTCTGGTGATTCATGATGTTTGTGGATGTTTTTAGATAATGCTCTATCTATTTTGTACATCCACATTAATCGTTGTGCTCGCGATTGGTGATTTTCACTTGCATGTTCATGTTTTTCATGTTCTTGGCCGACAAGGTGATTGTAACGTGTTGTGGATCCTTGAACTAAAATTGTTTGGAGTTTTTTTCATGTTGTAGATGTTATTTTGGGTCTTCACTAAGTTGTGGTCAGCCTTGGTTGATTCACATTAATAATATTTTATGTTATGAGCTGACATATTATATTCATTTTATTATTTTGTTGAAGCCGACATGAAGAGATGTAATTTCTTGTTGCTGATATATATAAGCGATTATTTATTTCATTTGAAGTATGCCAAATGTGTGTGTACATGAATAATGTTCTAAATCATTCAAAGGCAGAGCATAAGAGTCAAGAAGTGTTCATGTGCTTAACTAGAACTATAATCAAGCATTAGTAGATGTTGTTTTCTTAGTTCAAAACCCTACCGATCTAATCTAAATGTTTTTGTAAGATAGTGTGTCTTCCTTGGGAAGTGAGCCTTGTTGTAAATGAGCAGTGAGCTCTAGGTAGTGTGCCTAAATGCATGTGCATTCCCCATTTTATTTCTTTATACTTTTAATAGTGTATAACCTTGTGGATTGACCTCCATCATGGTTTTTCCCCTAATAGGATTTCCATGTAAAAAATATTGGTGTTATGTGTGTTTCTGATGTTTTGTTGATATATGCTTTCATGGTTATTAATTAGATTTGAAAATAAGGTTAATAAAGTTAATAAGTTTTGAGATTTTGTGACAATTGATTCACCCCTCCTCTCAGTTATCTGCCCTTTTGTTCCCAACACACTTGACATAGATCATCTCTATAATTGTGGATTTGATCATAAAACTTTTAAATATAAAATTTAAATGTTATTGGAGTTGAAGACATTTATTCTCTCATTTTAGATGATTGGAGAATTTCAAAAAAATTGAGAGTTATGGAGGGGTAGTCATAAAGAATTTATGTAAGCATTATGGTATCATTATTAGAGAATTAGATTATTGTATACATCATCTTAGATCTATTACACACATACTTTTTTTTCTTGATCCTTACTCTAAATTCATTGAATAGTTCATCCTAGATTTCTTAATGATGAATACACAACCTTTTGAAATCTAGAAAATTATACAAATATGTTTGTAAAAAATACAATAACACCCTAATCAAGATGCTAGATACTTCTCAATAAATAATTCTTTTCTTAATGCTTAAATTATCATATTATAATTTAGTTGCTACAACTAGTATTATTTTAAAATTGTCCATGTCACTTGATTTTCCAAATAATCAAACTTTAATTCATTAATTCTGATCAAGGTAAAGATCATTTTATTTTCCTTGTGTCAATGTATTCTTGTTAGAAAGATTCAAGTGAATCATCAAGTTTATTTGGATCCAACTACCATTTATAAATCTTATACATAATCCATTGGTTTATATTAATTGAGGCCTAGATAGGGTAAACTAGAGCCAATCTTTGAATAAACTAAGTTGAAGCCAAACTACTCCTATGTTAATTTTTTGAGCCAATTTTCATTCAAAATATTAGGCCAAAGAAATTTATACCTAATATAAATATTAATCATATATTTAACCTTTTAAAATTAAGGATGAACATGGTTGAACTCCATCATTCTAACATCTCTAAGGATTCTAAATGTTTTCCATGGACCCTCATGATAATTAATGCTATTTAGTACTTAAGACTCCTTGTTTATAGTGAAGGGAAAAATAACACAATACAAAACTACACAAATTTATAACAAAAAATAATGAATTTTCTATATTGGATTAAACACATATTACATAACAAAAAAAAGAGAGGATGAAATGGTCAAAGGATGCAATAGATTACAACTTCCTTTCCCTTGGTTTCTAGAGATTTCTATCTTAAGTCTTTTCAAATCCACCTTCAAACTTTCTCTCATATTCCTCATGACTTACCACCTTCCCATCATCATTCACCCCCCCCCCCCCCCACTCAAAAATTGTAAAAAAAATTATCGTAAATAACCTTTTGGCACCTTTAAGAAAAAATTTAAAATTTGTAACTTGCACCCAAAAATAACCCAACTTCTAGAACCAATAAATTTTGACCCAAGCACCCATTTGATACCCACTTTCTTTAAACTATAGTTATCAAACTGCTCTATGTATTTGAAATTAGGTTTATCGAGTTCACCCCATTATTTGGGTCCCCAAAACATCATTTGAAGCCTAAAAACTATATTTATAAAAAAAATAAAGAAAATTTGAAATGAAAGTCTTTAATATATTCTCAAAAAGGTGGGATATTGACTTGACACTCACCCATAATGTAAAACATTCAAATTTTGATCTTTGGAAAAAAATTCAAATCCCTATGTGGTCATATGCAAACTTACTAAAAATAGAGGCCTTCCTAAATTTAGCCCTTTCTGAGAATTTGGAAGTATTAAACCACTATTCAAGACTTTTAAAAGGAAATGGGCTTCATTGGTGCTCACAAAACCAAATTAAAATTAAAATAAAATATTTTTTGGGTGATGTAAAACTTCCCTTGCATCTTGGATGCTCCTGCATCAAACACCATGGTAATTTTAGAACTTACCATGTCACATCTCTCATGTTCAAGGAAAGAAAAGGTAGTCAACCTCTACCTTAGGCAACCATGATGAATCCTTAACAAGCCTTCCTTTTCACATGACCAACTATTCTTCATATTACATGTTGTACTTTTTCTCACATGGCTATCTAGAATTTCTTGTGTCTCTTCCTTCTCTTGAGTAGGATCTAGAAAATTCTACTATTATTTTATTGGTCCATCATCCATTCCTCCTCCATGATACTTTGTTAAATCATCAACATTGGAAATATGATAGAGATTTATTCCACTCATAAACTCTACCTCATAAGCATTTCTTGAATCATATTTCTTAAAAATCATGCATGGTCGAAATTTCTTCATTTTTAACTTGTTGTATGTTCCCATAGGAAACCTTTCTTTCCTTAAGTGAACCATGACTTCATCACCAGATTGAAATTCCTTAAATATTTGCTTATGATCTAGCTTAACCTTATAATAGAAAATTATCTTATTAATATGCTTTCTTACCTCTTCATGCAAGTTTGTCATGTTCTCTACAAAATCTTTAGCCTTAACACTTATATGCTCTCCTTTCTCCATCTTTCTCAACTTACAAGCATTCATTAGACTATTACCATATAAAATTTAGAATGGGAATTTATTAATACTCCTACTAACCAAATTGTTCCATGAAAATTTTCCCTATGGTATATCAAAGCCCATCCCTTGGGCTTATATCCTACTAAGCATCTCAATAGGTTTACCAAACTCAAATTTACCAAATATTTTTTCAATTAGTCTATAGATGGTGTTTTGAACTAAAATTTAAATTGGTCCTAAATTTATTCCATAGGGTTCTCTATAAATTCCCTACAAATTTGTTATCTCAATTTGAAACAATAATCCTTGGTAGACCATGTAGTCGTATGGCCTCTCTAAAAAGCTTCACAATGTGAAAAATTCATTAGTATTTTGACATGAAATGAAATATGTCATCTTTGAAAATATTTCAATGACCACATTTAATATTGATTCATAACCTCTCTACATCCTTGCTAAACCAAGAACAAAATCCATGTTAATATCTTCCCAATTCCTATTTGGTACTAGTAGTGGTTGATATAGCTTAGTGGTTTGAATTACTCTTTTGGCCATCTAGCATACTTTACAACTTTACACAAACTTCTTCACATCTTGTTGTAACTGTTGCTAGTAATAATTCCCACAAAAAGCTCAATGGTCTTATCTCAACCAAAGTGTCCATCCATCCCTCCATTATTCTATTCCTTAATTGAGTTATCTCTTTAGAACTCCTAAGAATGTAAAAATAACTTCCTATAAATAACATACCACATTGGATGATGAAACCAAACCATCTCATCCTATAAGGTAGGGGGGCCAACCAAACCAAGGCTCCAAGTCATAAAGAGCTGAGAGCAAAGGGCTGCCCTAACTTCCCTAAAGCTAAGAGGGTGTTTTAGATCAAGGATAGAGAATGAAGAGCACTCTCAAGTGCTTTAGTCACTCTACTAATCTGAATCTTTGGATGGGGCTAAGCGAGCCAGTTTCTGGAATCCAAACCATACCTCAGATAGCTCTATGCGTAAGAATAGTAGTTTGGGCTAGGGACAACAACATGGCATGCTAGCGTCTCTCTACTACACTAGCGTTTATATGACTAGAAAGTGAAAAAGTATAATATGAAATGCCAAGAAACCTACTTGCAATCTAGCTAGTGAATTTTAATAAATTAAACAGAATAATAAAGTACAATAAATGATTATAGGGATGATAAAGGAGAAAATGAAAATGAAGGTGACAAAGACCAACTCACTAAGAGTCTAGTTCACCAGCAAGCTCCAGATGCACATACACCTACACACAACCAAGAGAGGAAAAATGTTCAGGTTGTAAAGGGGTTTCCGTCAGTCAAACCCCCGATTTGGTGTTTCCACCTCCACATATAGCTAGATAGATATAGAGAAGTAGAAATGCAAGAAAGGAAATGCTGGAAAGGACAATACTGAACAATACAAAAAAGATATTGCTACTCTATCAAACTAGAACAAAAGAAGGATAGTGAAGCAATACCACCTCCACCGAAAGGAACTCAAAGCCAATGAAGGGAGAATTCAATACTACAAGCTTGGAAAATTTGACATGGCCATAGCAATGGCAAAGGAGGTCTCACAAGACACCAAACTTGTAGCTTCTATGGTAGCACAAAATGTTCTTCAGTGAAGTTGATGGAACCACCAGTTGCTAAGAAATGTTCAAGAGCTTGTAGAAGATCATATGAGTTTCCAAGAAGATGGAATAGATTGCTCAAGAGATGTTAAAGAGATGAAGTGAAAATGAAAAAAAATCCATTTAAAGATGGAAAGGGAGGGAAAGAGCCATTTTTGGGTCAACTATTCAACACAGAGGCATTATATTTCATCCCCAATGAGGAGTGTAATGTCCCTATAGATTCTAGAGGCAGGAATCTATTAGGGACGGTCGTGCGTCATGCAGAAATCTATGCAACGTGCTTGCATCCCTGAAAAAAATCCCCCCATCAAAACAAAAGACAAGTGCCAAGTTTATGCATTGCATATGAGTGATGTGGAATTTCTTAGTTGGGTTTGATTTTCTAAGGTGGAGGGATGCAAAAGAGGAATTTGCAAAAGGGGTACAAATTCGCTCCTATACATTTTTCCCCCACTTTAGTGAGTATGAGTGTCAATGAGTGTTTGGTAAACTAGATTGAAGAGTTTAGAAATGTATACCTAAACCATTAAGGAAGAAGACCACAATTTAGGAAGCTCAAAAGTGTAGGGAAGACACATAACCCCACAGGTACTCTCTCCTGAGGAGGTTCAAACAAAGGACTCTGTAGATCCTCAGAATTACAGAGTTGATCAAAGTACACTAAAGGCTTGCAGACCAATGATGGAAAAATCCCATAGGATGCAAGTGCTTCATAGATCCTCAGAACTACAAAGAATGTGCCCCCAAATACTCTCTCCTGAGAAATTTGATGTAGGGGATTTTGTAGAGTCGGATTGGAAAGAAGCTTCACAAGCACACTTGTAAAGCAACATGTTAATCCATAGATAAAAAATGTTAGAAAACAAAAAGCAACCACATAGGCAGACAAGCAGACAGTCACAAAAATAGTGAAAAGCTAAAGGAAGATCTTTCAAAGGGGTCCCTCAAGAAGCCATCAAAAGAAAGGGGATCCTCTCAAGGAACACTTAGTTTGAAAGTGCAAGAATATTTTTTGCAAATCGATTCATCATTAAGGAATCCTTTCAAAATATGTTTACTTCATCAAGTAATTTGAAAGGAAGAAAATTACCCCTCCTGAGGGGAAGGTCGAGGCTTCTTCCATAGGAAAATTTTCTCCCTCCTCGAAGGAAATTTCTTCATGTTCTTTCTTTATGAACCCATGATGAAGGAAACATGTTCCACTAGGCATCCTTGTTGAGAATGCGAATTTTGAAAAAAATTGAAATAGATTTTTTAGAAAATATTTATTGGCCATCGAATGCATTTTCTACAAAATTGAAGTTTACATGATAGCCCCCCCTTAGGATGGTGCATGCTAAAAATAGAGGAACATGACATCCTAAGGAGAGAAAATAAAGGATGAAAAAGTGATGTTGTGGCCCATGGAACATAGTGAGATGTAACTATGGTAATGTTGTTGCACACATGAGGGACAACACATGAGCATCGCAACATCATGAAACAAGCAAAGAAGAGATAAAGATATGAAGAAATGGAAAATAGTAGCATAACACACAAGGGACAAGGGTGATGTAATAGTTTGTGGGAAAAGCTACTCATATATATATATATATATATATATATATATATATATATATATATATATGTATAATAATAGTATATTAATGTGTTACAAGAATGAAGAAAGGGATGAAGGTGTTGTCATTGATGTCAACTAGTCAACTAGTTAACTACTAGTTGTTGTTGAATGCATATGTCAAGGATATTGAGAAAATTGTATTAAAGAAAGTTTAAAGGTATTCAATTGTTGTTTTGGGTAATGATTCGGTATATGCCCCTATGTCAACATGGTTTAGATATGTTGGTCATGGTTGTTGAAGGTTGTTATATCCAGATTTTTGGTTGTTGGTTCATTGTGAAGTTTGAGTTGTGTTCACTAGTTGTGAACTATGTTTTTCTATATTCTGGTTGAGATCTAGGAGAAAATTTGTTGGTTTGAATTTCTCTTTGTTCTAGAGTTGTGTTTCTTTGATTGCATTAAAGATATTTTTGGTTTTTGGAAGTATGAAGCTTAATTGTTCTATGTGTTTTACACTGGTTTGGCTGACCTTGTGTTAAGCACTATCTTCGAAGTTGATGAAGCATGTTGGATCTATTTTGGGTCCCGATGAAGTGTGTGTTTGGGTTTCCCACATTCTAATTTCACCCTAGGATGTTTGGTGCTGACCTAAATTGAATTTGAATTTGGATGGTTGAATTTGGATCTTTTTCAAAGTTGGAGATAGTATAAATATAGGATGAGCTAGTAATGAAAAATACACAAGAGAGAGGAAGGAAGATAAGTGAAAGAGTAGATGCAACTTTCATGCTATTCATAAAGTGTGTGTGAGTTGTGTGTGGTAGAACAGTGCGAAGCTTAATGTTGAGTTTCCAGATGCAATGAGCAGAAGGAAAACTCTATCATTCATGCAAGTTGATCAAGTGACTGTGGTGGAATCATTTGTTGCATTGGGATTTTAGTCTCTCTGTATCAAGTCTTCTTTGTATCTCTATGGTAGTGAGCCCTTCAGGTTCTAGCCCTATTGGATAGTGAGTCCTTGTTTCAGGTAGTGACCCTTATCTTAGGTAGTGAACCTTTTGTAATCTATTTTGATATTCTCTATAGTGTGAGTTAATCCTCAATGTGGTTTTTACCTCATTTCATTTTCCATGTAAATTTTATTTTATTGTGTTTATGTTTTAGATTTGAGTTTCTACATTGGCATTTGATGATTAATCATTTAAGCAGTTTTAAGTATTAGTTCTAGTGACTGAATTAAAGTTTAAAATCTATGACAATTGATTCACCCCCCTCTTAGTTGTCCTATTCAACAATTGGTATTAGAGCTTGGTTCCTAGGTGAAGAGCTTAACCACTTTAGGAAAGTCTAGGATGACTAGAAAAATGGTCTTTGATTATCTGAGGTTTGATGGAACTAATTATGGTATCTGGAAAATATTGATGGAAGAATATTTGGAGTATTGTGGATATGATGTGGAGAAAGCTTACAAGAATCCTTACACTCCTCTTGCTAATGGTCCAAGTACACCTAAAGAGATAAAATCACATGAAGCTAATAATAAGGTGAAGTTCATTTTGAAGAATAGTATGGTACATTCTGAGTTGATTAAGGTTCAGAATTTAAAGAAACCTAAGGAATTCTAGGATGTTTTAGAAAGAGCACATGATGGTGATGAAAGAGCTAAAGAGGAAAATTTGAAAAATTTGGAAACACCGTTTGATCTTATACATATGTACGTAGATGAAAATTTTAAAGATTATGTACAAAGATTGGATGAGGTAGTGGCTAGAATGTGATCACTTGGAGCTACTATAGATGAAACTAGGATTGTAAAGAAGATTCTCAGAACTCTTCTTGATGTTTACAATGAGAAGGTTAGTGCTATTGAGTAGACTATAGATTATAAGACTTGTACCAAGGATTTTCTATTAGGATTTTTGACATCTTATGAGATGAGGAAGCCAAGTCTAAGAAATGGAGGAAAATTAGAGATTGCCTTTAAAGCTACAAAAGTTGAAGATCCAGATGAAGACAACTTTGATGAAATAGAAGCTAAATGTGTAAGAAGAATGAGAAAAGGTTCTGGTAAGTATGAAGGTAATTTTCCCTTTAAATGCTTTAATTGTGGAGAAATAGGTCATTATGTTACAAAATTTTTGTAAAGAGCTAAAAGAAATAAACAAAGATATGAGAAAGAAAAGAAAGGAAAGAAAATTAATAGAGATTACTATGTAAATGAGAATGCTAGTAATTCTAATGAAGATTTAGAATATGATGATCTAGATGACAATGAATGCTTGTTCTTGGAGATTAAGGATGAACCTATTTCTACTAATTCAAGGAAATCCCTTCAAAGAAGGAGAAGGAGAAGAATGAAGGTATGGTTATCTCTGCACTACATGCTAAATGAGAAAATAATTTTTGGGTAGTTCATAGTGGTTGTTCACATCACATGATTGGTGATAAAATTAAGTTTTTTAAACTTGAGAAATATGATTGAGGCTTGGTTATGTTTGGAAATGATATTGGTGATAAAATTTGTGGGATAGGTTCAATAAGTTTTGATGGAAGGCATCATATTGGCAATGTTTACTATGTTAAGGTTTTAAGGAATAATTTGTTGAGTGTTGGTTAGATGTGTAGAAAAGGATATGATTTTGTGTTTAAGGATGAGAAATGTGATATCTAGAAAGGATCTAGAACATTGATTGCTACATGAAATAAATCTGAAGGGAATATCTATCAACTTAATGGTGTTGATGGATGATGCTTTATGAATTAGATAAATGATAGTTGGTTATGGCATAGGAGAATGTGTCACATGAATTTTGATAACTTGGAAAGGATTAGTGATGTTTAGGCTATGAGAGATTTTCCAAGAATTACAAAGCCTGTTAATGCTATTTGAAAAAAATGTCAGTTTGGGAAGCAATCAATAAATCATTATAGATCAACAGAACAATCTACTACTAGACTACTAGATTTAGTTCATATAGATCTCTGTGATCCTAAGACAATGCAAAGTCTACTTGGTGAAAGGTACTTTATACTTTTAATTGATGATTATTCTAGATATACATGGGTTACATTTCTTAGAGAGAAATCAGATGCATTAGATGGATTCAAGGAATTCAAGGAAATGGTTGAAAATAAAGTGAATTTGAATATAAAATGCTTAAGATTTGATAGAGGTGGAGAATTCACCTCCCATGAGTTCAATATGTTTTGTGAAGTGCGTGGAATAAAGAGAAAATTATCTACTCCGAGAAATCCTTAGTGGAATGGAGTTGTTAAAAGGAAAAATAGAATAGTTTAAGAGGCTGCTAGATCAATGATCACTAAAGCAAGTTTATCAAAAGTTTACTAGAAAGAAGCTATTCATACTTTTTTTATGTGTTCAATCAAGTTCAAGAAAGAGAAAACAATACAAAGACTCTCTATGAGCTATGGCATGGAAGAATTCCTATAGTTAAATATTTCAAGGTATTCAAAAGCAAATGCTATAGCAGAAGAAATGAGGAAACTTTGGGTAAGTTTGATGTAAGAAGTGATAAAGGAATATTTCTTGGATACTCTACTAAAACCAAAGCATACCAATTTTTCAAGAAAACATTGATAAATATTGTAGAGAGCTCAAATGTGAAGGTTGATGAGACAATGAAGAATTATATTTATATGATGGATATATGTCTAATGAACATGATTGCGCAATAATAGAAAAAATTGTGGAAGAATAGTATAAAGATGAGCAGAAGAATCTAAATGAATAGATGAAAAAGAAGAAGATACTCTGGTGATGTCCCCTAGGACACTGAAGTATGTATAGAGGAATCATTAAGAAGAATAGATTATTGGAAACAAGACAAAAGACATGTTAACCAAAATAAAAGTTTATGCTGAAGTAAATTTGTGTTTATTATTTGAGATTGAGTCAAAGAAAGTAAGTGAAGCCTCTAAAGATTAAAATTGGAAGGAAGAAATGAAAAAATAACTTTTGTAGATTGAGAAGAATCAAACTTGGTAATTGGTCCCAAGATCGGCAGATAAAAATATCATTAGATCAAAATGAGTATTCATAAATAGGTTGAATGACAATGGAGAAGTTGTCAAAAACAAGGTGAGGCTTGTGTGTAAAGGTTACTCACAAGTAAAAGGAATAGATTTTTAGGAGACTTCTTCCTTGGTAGCGAGAATGGAAGCTATAAGGATGTTCTTGGCATTGGCTGCTTATACAGATTTCAAAGTCTATTAGATGGATGTCAAGTCAACATTTCTAAATGGTGAGTTGGAAAAAGAAGTTTACATGGAACAACCAAAAGGATTTCAGTTAACAAAACAACTAGATATGATGTGCAGATTGAATAAATATTTATATGGATTGAAGCAAGCTCCTAGAGCTTGGTATGCAATATTAGAAAGGTATTTGATTTAGCAAGGACTTAACAAAGGTACGTAAATCAATAATTTATACTTTAAGATTAAAAATGAAAAAACCTTGGCTATAGTTGTATATGTTGATGAAATTATCTTTGAAGGAAATGAAAAGATGTGCAAGATGTAGAAAGAAATTCAAATGTCTATGTTTTGGGAGATGAATTTCTTTCTTAGCTAGAGATTAATCAAACAAAGAAAGAAATTTTCATTTCATAGTCTAAGTATGTGAGAGAGATGTTGAAGAAGTTTCGGATGGATGGTTCCAAACCACTATGTACTCCTATGGTGACTAGTTGCAAATTGGGTAAAGATGTTGATTCACCTAAGGATGATAAGAGAAAACATTGATCTATGATTGGTGAATTACTATATTTTACTACTACTAGACTAGAGATTATGCATGCAGTTTGTCTTGTGGAAAGATTTCAAGAAGATTTGAAGGAAACAAATGTTGCTAATGTTAAAAGAATATTCAGATATTTTAATGTCACTCTCGACACTTAGTACCTATACATATGTAGATTGGCCTAGATGTGTAGACTACAAAAAGAGTACAAGTGGTGGTGCATTCTTTCTTAGATGCAGATTGGTGGCATGGTTGAGTAAGAAGAAAGATCTAGTCTCTTTTTCTATTGTTGAAGCTGAGTATATTGTTGTTGCATCTTGTTCTACACAACTTATATGGATGAAATAGACATTAAAAGATATCACAGTGGTATATGATGATCCTATTTCTATCTTTTGTGATAATAAATGTGCAATTAACATTTCAAAGAATCTTTTGACACACCTGAGGATGAAGCATATATATCATATATCATTTATTGAGAGAGAAGTTCATGGAGAATGAAGTCAAGTTTGAGTATGTTCCAAAAAGGGATCAGATTGTTGATATACTTACAAAGCTTGTTTCTAAAGATACTTTTGAGTATCTCTAGGAGAAGTTAGGGGTTATTACCCCTCCTTTCATAAACTAAGTTACATTTGGAGATGCATCAGTTTGGTGGATTCATGGTTCTATCTTTTTGGAATGATGTTTTGGTGGCTACCTCTCAAGGGGAGCAGGTAGTTTCAAGTGTTGTCATTGTGAGTATATTTCTTTCATGTCAAAGGAAGATTCAATGAACATATATTTTTCCTTTTCCATTGATGACAAAGGGGGGAGAAATTATTGGAAAAGGAGAGAAAGCTAATGAGAGAAAGTAGGTAATGAGGATAATCTTCTAAGGGGGACAAACAAAAAGAAAAATCTTGAGAAGTATATTCAAAATTGGTATGGTATCTTTGATGGTTTTTCACATCATGTGTTGCCATCAATGAAAAAGGGGGAAATTGTTGCAAGAATGAAGAAAGCAATGGAGGTGTTGTCATTGATGTCAACTAGTCAACTAGTTATCTAGTAGTTGCTATTGGCTACATATGTTGAGGATATTGAGAAAATTGTATTAAAGAAAGTTTACAGGTATTCAGTTATTGCTTCGGGTAATGATTTGGTATTTTCCCCTATGTTCATATAGTTTAGATATGTTGGTCATGGTTGTTGAAGGTTCCTATATCTAGATTTTTGGCTATTGGTTTGTTGTGAAGTTTGAGTTGTGTTCACCAGTTTTGAACTATGCTTTTATGTGTTCTAGTTGAGGTTTGGGAGAAAAGTCACTGGTACATATTTCTCTTTGTTCTAGAGTTTTGTTGCCCTGATTACATTGAAGATATTTTTCCTTTCTAGAAGTATCGAGCTTAATTGTTCTATATGCTTTACATTGGTTTGGCCAACCTTATGTTAAGCACTATCTTGAAAGTTGATGAAGCATCTTGGATCTATTTTTTATCATGGTGAAGTGTGTGTTTGGGTTTCCCTCATTCTAATTCTACCCTAGGATGTTTTGGTGCTTACCTAATTTAAATTTGAAGTTGGATGGTTGACTTTGGATCTTTTTCAAAGTTGGAGATAACTTATAAATATAGGATGAGCTAGTAATAAAAAATATACAAGAGAAAGGAAGGAAGATAAGTGAAGGAGTAGACATAGATTTGATGCTATTTAGAAAGTATGCATGAGTTGTGTGTGGCAGATTAGTGTGAAGCTTAATGTTGAGTTTTAGGATGTAGTGAGCATAAGGAAAACACTATCATTCATGCAAGTTGATCAAGGGACTCTGGTGGAATCCCTTGTTACATTGGGATTGTAGTCTCTCTATAACAAGTCTTATTTATCTTGTTTGTACCTCTGTGGCAGTGATCCCTTTAGGTTGTAGCCCTATTTGATAGTGAGTCCTTATTTCATGTAGTGAGCCTTATCTATGGTAGTGAGCCTTGTTTCAGGTAGTGAACCTTTTGTAATTGGTTTTGATATTCTCTATAATGTGAGTTAATCCTCACCATGGTTTTTCCCTCATAGGTTTTTCCACATAAATTTGGTCTTATTGTGTTTATGTGCTAGATTTGAGTTTCTACATTGGAATTTGATGATTAATCATTTAGATGTTTTAAGTATTAGTTTTGGTGATTGAACTAAAGATTAAAATCTATGACAACTGATTTACCCCCCCTTTTAGTTGTCCTATTCAACATAATGAAATTTCATCAACCCCCAACTATATCAGACCATGTGAGGAATGCACAAGAAAAGAAAATAAAAATAAAAAATTGGGTCAACATGGAAGGGAAGCCTAAATGCCCCCAATACTTTGCATCATCCTCGATTGTCAAAAATCAATACACGTAACAAAGGAAGAATGCTGCAACAAATAGAGGAAGTTTCATGAAACATGAACAATCCAGTATCCAAGCACCTACAAGGGTAGCAAGGGTCATCCAGGAACACATAACACAAGCACAAGAGAACACAAACACACACACAATCTACATTATAGATAAAGAAGAGGCATCCCCGTAGTCCTCATCAACCAATAGGTCATTGACCTCCCAGTCTAGATCATTGAATGGGGAAGTAAAAAGAGCCTATAAGGGTGGAATATCAAGGGGGGAACCCTCTAGCCCCCCAACAACAAGAGCCAAGGAAGGAGATTTCTGTGGGTCTCCTCTGTTTAGTTCTTATGGGGTGAAGGTCAACAATTTTGCAAAGATTGTTGAAAAGGCTGAGACCTCATCCAAAGAATTAAACATGTATTTCACCAGAGTGACATGTGTTAATTCAATAGGTGAGGGAGACAATTCCCAAGATTTAGTACCAGGATCACTAAGAGACTCTAGAGTAATGACAAACTCTTGTGATGTTGAAAATTCCTCCATCACTAGGACAACACATGCTAATGTAGAACCACCTTCTAAAGTAGGTGAACTCCTCTTTTAACACCATTTACTATCAGGTCCCTCACTGGTATAGATACAATAATAAACTTCTGAAAAAACTACTAAAAAATTCTTATAAATAACTAAACTTGGTCACGTGACCATTAGTAGTTTATTTCCAGTCATTTATAACATGACCAGATTGATGGCTAGACAAATTTGAGTCATTTATTGGTTTTTTTGATTGATCAATTTGGTAGTATATTTATTCATTGATTTAGTCATTGATTTTTATAATTTGGTCACTTATTTAGTTTTTTTTTCACTAATATATTTATTCATTGATTTAGTCATTGATTGTTGTAATTTGGTCACTTATTTAGTCATTTTTATTCATTAATTTCTATCCATTGGTAGTGTATTTAGGGTATGTACAGGATCATCATGGAAAAAATAGGCCCTTAAGTGGCAAAAAATATAGAAAAATTAGAGTTAGGAAACTTGACGTAAAAATTTGAATAAGTTATCTATAGTATTTCAAAAATATGTAAGAATAGAATTTGTAGTAAATTGAATGTAGTTTCTAAACTATTAGGTTTTTTTTTTTTCTTTAAATCTATTTGGTGAAAATTTGAAATTTCAATGGAGTAGTACTTAAATTTCAAGGAAGAAAAAAGAAGTAGGTGTGTGTCTGACCACCCTAACCACAATAAAATGATAATATTTTTTAATAATATTTTAGATATAAGTAGACGACTCATGTTCAGATGTGATGCATACTTTTTTGTAATTTTTTTCCAAGTAAATAATTAATTATGAATTTTTATTACAACTTTTAAAAAACATAAAAACTCGTATGTCTAACCACCTTGACTTGGTCAAAACTTCATGAAATTTTTTTCTTTTTTTAATCCTATAGTATGCAAAGCATAGAATGTGACACATGTTCTAGATTCAAAAAATGTGATATTGTTTGAAAGCTATAGATTTTTTCAATCAACTTATCAATTAGGACTTTAATCATAATTCAAATAGAAAATGAATAATAATGATTTATTATATTCAAAGTAAAACATAATTTATATTGGTGGAAAGCTGAGAATCTCCTTTAAAAACCCTTTTCGCTTCATCAATTTTGGGTAAAAAAAAAGTTGTCAGCCACATACCCATCATATTGCCACTTTTTGGCCCATCATGATCCTGCAAATACCCTTTAGTCATTAATTTTAATCATCATTTTGATCAATTTAATAGTATATTTAGTCATTTTTATTTCATAGGTTATATATTTTAGTCATATTTATTCACTTTTCACCGATTTATGTCAATTGGTAGTATACTTAGTCACTATTATTTCATAGGTCATATATTTATTCATATTTATTCACTGTTCACTGGTTTCTATCAATTAGTAGTGTAGACGTCCAATTTGATCACTTCCATATGATCAAACATGTCTCCTTATTCATCCAATTGCTTATCTCATTTATTAATATTAATTAAACCATTTGTTTAATTAATACCCTGCATCTTACATAAGGGTCCTAAAGTATTTAATTTAATAAATACTTTACCCCTCTTCCTCCTCTAAATTAAATAAATATACCATTTTATTTAATTCAGTCATATTCCCCTTTTGGAATTAAAATTCATTTTTTAATTCCGCTTTTCTCTCTCATGGTCACATCCTCCAACTTTTGCAAGTTGGTCTCTAATCCATCTTAATTCCTTCAATTTCTTCTAATTAACTGGGGTTAGCATGTGCACACCCTTAATCATCATTAGGGTCACATCCTCCATAATCTCCCACTTGCTTCTAATAAGTCATTAGTCCATCTAATTGAGTACTTTCACAACCTTAATCATTTGGTTAGTCTAAACTAATCCTCCTCCCATTTATGGCATGTGTCCTTAAGTCAACCTTATTAAAGGATTACTCCTTTTGGGCAAGGCACTCCACTTCCCCGTGTGAATTTTTAATTCACCTTTTAATCCCCCAAGGCACTCAAAAGGAATTTTTAATTCCTTCACTTCTTCCCACATGTCCTTCACTCATTCTTTACTCTTTCCCATCTCCCCATGAGAATATTTGAGGAATTTTTAATTCCTCACATGTCCTCTCACCCACATGGGGACAAGGACCTCCTTTATGAGGAGATCTTGTCCAATCCCAAGGTACTTTGTACCCCCCTCCATGTCATGTACCATCCTTCCACCTCATCTCCACCTCATCTTTCTTAAGCCTCTTCCCATGCCACATGTCAAGATGTGAGGGCTTGTGAGTTCTCAACTCACCTTAGCCCTACATTTTGATATTTGGTGGCTCAATCTTGGCCACCCATCTCTTCTAGGAATTCTCAAAATTCTTATAAATACCCCTCTTTTCTCTCATTTTGGGAGAGATCATTTTTCTATTCAAACTCTTGCAATTTTATTTTTTAATCTACACTTAGCCATTTTCATGTTTTCATCCATTTCCATCCATCCTCACATCCTCATTTAGCTTGCATCTTGTGCCATCCAAGGAGCATACACATCAAATATCGAAGGGCCAACCAAAGGATAGATTCGAGACAAGGTATAAAGTTCCATTTGTTGCTTTTATCTTGTGTTGATTCCAACTTAGGTTAATCTTGAGGTGTAGGTTGTTTTGGTGTTTATTTGCACTCTTTTCTTTGCTACTCATTTTCTAACGCTTACATTCGACCTATCACATTTCTGGCACGCCCGGTGGGACCCACAAACGGGTCTCTTTCTTTCACGTTTGTTGTTTTTTGCATTTTTGCAAGTCTGGGTTACAGAGTGGCGGACCTATCCTAACAGAGTGGCAGACCTGTCCTGCAGTGACAGACCTATCCTGCTAAACTGGCGGACTTGTCTTGCAGTGGCGCACCTGTCCTAAAGTGATGGACCTATTATGAACTGGCGGACCTATCTTGACAAAGTGGCAGACCTATCCTTACAGAGTGGCAGACCTGTCCTTGCAGACCGGCGGACCTGTCCTCCCAAAGGTGAAATTTCAAGTTTTTGCTTATTGTCTTTTGGTAAATTAGGCACATAGTTTAATTAGAGGGGTCAATAAACTTTGTTTGGCGTGCTTGTGGAAGGTTATTTGATGTATCCAATCCACTTGCGCCATTTGGCAATCTTGGGTGACGAGAAATCCTAGCTTTCCAAGTCCTTTTGAGTTACCCCATTTTTCATTTTCTTAGTGGGACCTACTTGGGGATTTCATCACCCCAAGGGACGATTCCAACCATGCATACCGGCGGGGTATATAAAGGGGGGAGAGCGAAAGCTGTACCTCAATCCAACCACATTGTAATTGGCGAAGCGTCGGGATGATGTGAAGAGTTGGTCCGAGCCTTTAGTATCTCGCTAAGGTTCCCGACTCACGCTTGTAATGGTTTGGTGTTCATGGTTTGGGCCTCACGTACCGGGTGTATATCAAGGACTCCTTAGCAACCATGTTCATCATAGAGTAGAAGACTTTGTTGGCCATACCCATCTCTACTAATCTTAGGGTTGTGATAATTGAATTGTCTTTCTCGTGCAAAACCAGTGCTATTTTGGGTCATTTGCCTTACCCATCCATCAAAAAGTCAAGCGTAAACTTATCCTTTGGAAGACCTGTCCTAGTCCTTTGGTGGACTTGTCCTTACAAAGTGGCGGACCTGTCCTAACAAAGTGGTGGACCTATCCTAACAAAGTGGTGGACTTATCCTAATCCTTTGGCGGACCTGTCCTTACAAAGTGGCAAACTTGTCCTAATCCTTTGGTGGACCTATCCTTACAAAGTGGCGGACCTGTCCTAACAGAGTGGTGGACCTATCCTGATAGAGTGGTGGACCTATCCTTACAGAGTGGCAGACTTGACCTTTGGTCGACCTATATTATCACTTGGCACCCCTTGTCTCTCTGTTTTGAACATCGATACGATCATCCACCATCCTAAATGAACATCCAAACATCCATTCCGAGTCTTCATACCCTCATTTCGAGAGTCATTCATCCCGAACACTCTTTTGATTGTTCTGAGCTCCCATTCCTTTGTTCTGAAAGCCAGTCATCTATCCTCTGACACTCCCCATCCGTCCTAAATCCGCTTTCATCTCTGATCCCCGTTATTCCATATAAGCCCTGTTGGAGTTGTCATCTGAGTTGACCTAGGTTTTCATCCTTAATCTTAATCATCGTAACTGACTTAGGATCACTATCCATCTTAGGTCGGTCATCCTTATCGACCCAATCAATCCGCTTCTATCTCAAGTTGGATTCCGTGTCGTTATCATACATCTACCCATCAATTAAACACCTAGTGTTACCAAGGATCCTCCTTAAACTCGGTTGTGGATTTTGGTCTTCATCATATCCATCATCAAATCAATCTTAATCATCAGATCAATCCAACCCCCACATCATCAAATCCATTCGGATCAAGATCCAAAACCTAGACTAATCCAGTGTCTACCAATCAATCCAATCCGCTTTCATCAAATCAATCCACATCGGCCTGACCGATCATCATCAGCTAAGTCACCCATCAAATCGAATCAATATTTCATCATCCAGGTCTTTCTAATATCTTGATCCATCTCATCATCTTGCATGCCCATTCAGACTTGGTCATAGGCAAAGAAGATGGCCGACCAACAAGCCCTGAATGCCCAATCAAACAACCCTCAAAATCCCACCAACACAGTCAACATCTCATCAGATCCTAACTATGGTGCTAACATCCCTCATGATCCCCACAATGGCACCTCATCACAATCTAATGTGGATGGTCAAACAACGTCACCACTTGGGGAGGAAAACATGGCTGATCAACCTAAGCTCACATTCGAGGAACACTTCAGCAACCCTGTTAATGCACAAATGACAGAACACCTTCTCGAAAGACATGGTGACAAAATCTTGGCTCACTTGATTGACAAAGGTGTCAAGCTACCGTCAGGTGTCAACTTATCCAAGTATGGCACCTCCACATCTAATGTCCCCCAAGGTTCACATGACATCCCTAGTAGCTCGTATGTCCCCAACATTCCTTCCGTAGAAGGTTGGCATCAACCTGAATTCAGCAAAATTGTCCTATATCCCATTGGAAATCCCACACATCCCACCATCTCAGTCACAAGAACACCCTAAACCATTGATCCCAATGATTCTTTTGCCTATGGCATGCCACAAAACGTCCTACAACCGCAACCATCAATGCTACCGGCACCACTCCCCTCAAACCCACCTCCTATTAACACTAGAGGCAGCTCTTTCACTACCTTGCCCCCACCTCTTGGGGCTACAAACCCTCCACCATCGGCATTCGTACCCCAACAACCATCCCAATCTAACATCCCTCCACCATCGTCATTTGTATCCCAACAACCGTCCCAATCCAACATCCCTCCACCATCATCATTCGTATCCCAACAACCGTCCCAATCCAACATACCTCCACCATCATCATTCATATCCCAAAAACCTCCCCAAGCCTATGCTCCCGCTAGCACTCAACAACCTCCCTCGCAAAACATCTCAACTGCACCTCTACTTCAACAACAACCATTGGTCAATCCCGTATTTTCAACACAACCATCACAGCATCAACTGCAAGGAAATCAACCTTGGCCTTCAGCCCTGACCATATCTCCATTCCTTGCATCCATCTTATGCCCCCAAGTGCAACCACCACATAACATCCCATCTCGCCCACCACAGCCACCAACTATACATCAACAACCACCCCATCATTACAACTATTATAACCAGCAACAATATCAACAACAACCATCCTATGTGGCATCGCAACAGTCACATCAGCACCCCCAATATCCGCCAGCTAATCAACAACACCTTCTCCATACTTCCCAATAGTACGCCACCCATAACTACCTGACCAATCCATATCCCGCCTCGCAACACCAACCTCTTTATCAACAAGGTCCCTTGGCGTATCAATAAGGGATGCTGCCTCCTCATTACCCATACAACCATCCCCAAGCATCATCTTAGAATCCATAATCGTCCTACCATCAATACCCATCTGACACATCAGCCAGTGCAGACATACTAGAAATCAAAGCCGCTCTGAAAGATCTTCAAGCAGGGACTAGCAAACAATCATTCAAGTTCGAAGATATATGACCATATCCGTTTGATCCCTCCATCTCATTGATTCCCTTCCCCAAACATTTTGAAATGCCAAAGTTTGACAAATATAAGGGGAACAAGGATCCTAAGGCCCACTTACAGGAGTTTTACTCCCAGTGTCAAGAAGTTATCCACAATGACAACTATCTTTTGCGCCTGTTTCCTCAGAGTCTGGCAAGAAACGCCCTAGGGTGGTTCATGACCCTCGAAAAGGGATCTATAAAATCTTTTGCAGACCTGTCAGAAAAGTTTGTCTCCTACTTCTCCTTCAACTTGGAGAAAGATATCGATACCTTAGATCTCATCAAAGAGAAATAGCGTGAAGGGGAAACCTTTACCAATTACCTCCAAAGGTGGCGTGCCCTAGCAAGCCGAATGAAAACCCCTTTGAAAGAAAAGGACATGGTCACCCTCTTCGTGGAGAACTCTCATCCTGACATGGCTCATAACTTCAGATTACATTGTGTCACCACTTTCACAAAGGTAGTAGAGAAGGGACCCATTCTTGAGCGTGCCCTTGTTGCCAAGGGGCACATCAAAATATATAATCAAGATAAGGAAAGGTCATTCAACGACAAGCCATATTTTTGGAACAAGAACAAAAACACAGTAAATGATGATGTTACTGATACCAAACATGTCCATGTGGCCAACACATCCCAGAGACAATAGCAATCCATACCTAATGCCATATCTGTACCGCAAGGGACACCCCGTCCTACCCAACAGTCCAATCAAAATAACCAAGGGAACACTAAATGCTAGTATGCTTAACTAGGAGAACCCTTGAGTGTCATCTTCAATAAGCTGTTATAGATCAGCTATTCGATCACATACCTTGTCACCAAGCCACTCGACGAATCCAAACCAAAGCCCACATGGTTTAGGGAAAATGAATATTGTGAGTTCCATAAAATCAAAGGACACTCTTTGAATAAGTGTCAGGGTATGAAAAACTATGTCCAAAATCTCATAGATCGAGGTGATATCAAGGTTGACCCCAGTCAAGCTCCGTCATCCAATGCTCAATTGCAGATATATCAAAACACCTTTCCAAAGCATAATCAAGGCTCGAGCACCTCCAATAGTAATCCTCAAAACAACATAAATAACGTAAGCTATAAGAATGTACCCCTCAATTACGAGGGTATTATTCATTACATTGAGCAGGTAGAACCTTGTGTATCCATGATACATGTCAAACCTAAAGACCCTCAATGTGTTGTTACTACACGATGAGCTTACATCACCATTCCTGTAGCCTCTGCACCTACCCAATCGACTCCTGTAACCTCCCAGTACAATGTCCTTGATCACTTAGGAAAGACCCCTGCACATATCTCCATTTTGGATTTACTTAAGTCTTCCCCTGTGCATCAAGAAATCCTCAACAAAGCCTTGCAGGAAACCCATATGCCTAATAACATTGATCCTACATAGTTCCAAGCCTTGGTAAGACACCTAGCCTCATCTCACCAACTACACTTCAGCCAAAACGATATGCCCAACATTGATGTCAATCACAATCGCCCCTTACATATTGAAGTCGTGGTTGCCCGACATAAAATAAAGAGTCTTGGTAGATAATGGCTCTGCCCTCAACTTGTGCACTCTAAAATTCATAAAATAGGTGGGGTATACTCAAGCGGATTTGAGTAATCAAATCATCACAATCAAGGCTTATGATAATGTAGAAAGGAATTCAGAAGGGATCATCAATCTTCCTATCCAAGTGGAACCAGTAGTTCAATACATTACTTGCCATGTCCTTGATTTGGACTTGCCATATAATCTCCTCCTCAGCCGTCCATAGCTCCATGCTATGCAAGCCGTCCCCTCCACCTACCATCAGTGCCTAAAATTCCCAGTCAATGGACAAGAGGTCACCATCTATGCCGACCCTCAACCATTTGAATATTGCCACGCTTTAGAAGCGTCATTTCCCCATTTACATTATTGTCCTGGGGTTGAAATGGGGGCATCCTAGTCATCATCCACTAATCCACCATCCATCGTGATAACCACTCCATCCTCCACCACTGATCCTACAGTCACAAAACTCCAGATCATTGACAAAGGGTGTGGTGAGTACGAAATGCATACTACTCTTAATGTAGCGACCATGCCACCATCACCACACGAGTATGGTCAACCTTCGCATGCTACCCCAAAGGAAGACAAGACTGTCACCTTCAGTGGTAAAAGCATCCCTACCACCACTTTCAGATCCCTAAGTATTAAGATTGATGCACTAGAAGAAGACATAAGCCAATGGGTTTACCGAGAAGAACCCCAGCTGGAAACTCCTCTCAAGGAATACTTTCAAGAAAAGTACCCCTAGCCAACAAAGTTTGTGGAAAAACATAAATATCAAGGCAGGGGCCTAGGTAAAGAATAACAGGACCGATTGCAACCCATTGATGCGTCAAAGCTACCAAAAAATATAGGCATTGGGTATGACAGAAAGTAGAAAGGCCCTGAAACATCGTCTAATGCTTCCAATAGTGTCATTGTGGACAAGGGATTATTTGAAGACATACCCGAGGAGGAATCCATCATACGTGCATATGATGATGTCGATCACTCCAACCTATCATCCATGTTCGAATGCCTATCCGTCTGCACTATTAGCTTATCCCTTTGTCACCATGAGCTTATTGATTGGGACCTACGTAATAGCACACCTGTCAGTATGTTTGTGGATACATATGTCAACCTTATGGGATTGGGGGAGGATGAACACTCCAGTCGCAAAAATAAGAATAAGAAAAGTAACGGGCAGTCATCTAGTGAAAACCTCCCTGAGGCACTTCTTGACCTTGAAAAAGTAAAAATAAAGGATGCATCTGATGGAAAAAACCTCGAAGAGGCGCTGGAAGATGGAGATGTTCATCATTCCCTTATGGGAACTCAGTTATCTGCCTGATCATCTATTCTGATTGAAGAGACCCAAAAAGTTAATCTGGGAACTGCTGAAAGTCCTAAAGTGACCTATGTGGCTAAGTCACTCTCAGAGCAAGAGTATCCAGTCATCGTGTAGCTACTTCAAGAGGGAATCATTAACTTTGCTTGGTCCTACTCAGACATGCCAGGCTTAGACCTCACCTTAGTGGTTCATCACTTGGACATTCGCCCAGATGCCAAGCCTGTCAAACAAAAGCTCCACAAGGTGCATCCATAAGTCGTATTGTTAGTCAAGAAGGAATTGGAGAATTTACTAGAAGAGGGGTTTATCAAACCAATTGACTACTCTGAGTGGATCTCCAATATAGTACCAGTTGCCAATCCAAATGGAGACATTTGCATCTACACATACTTCAGGGATCTTAACAAAGCCTGCCCAAAAGATGACTTCCCCCTGCCTAACATTGACATGTTGGTCCACCTGACAGCAGGACACGAGATGTTATCCCTTATGGATGGCTTCTCTGGGTATAACCAGATTCGAATCGCACCTGAGGATCAACATAAGACTGCCTTCACAACACCTTGGGGCACTTTTTGTTACTATGTCAATGACATATTAGGAAAATCTAGAACACGAGCAGAACATCTGACCATCCTGAAAAAGATATTTGAGCAGTTAGAGCATTACAAGTTGCAGCTAAATCCAAAAAAGTGTGTCTTTGGGGTCACTTCAGGAAAGTTGTTAGGTTTCATAGTCTCTCGCAGGGGCATTGAGGTTGATCCCACCAAGGTAAAGGCTATCCTAGACATGCCACCTCCACACAATCTTAAACAGTTAAGAAGCCTCCAGGGGAAAATGTAGTCCATCCATCGATTCATAGCCCAGCTGGCAGACAAGTGTCAGCCATTCACTCATCTTCTAAAAAAAGATTCCACCTTCCGATGGAACCAACAGTGTCAGATGGGCTTCAATAAAATTAAGAAATATTTAACTCATCCACTGATATTGATGCCACCTATTCCTGACAAACCCCTCTTGCTTTACATCTCCGCCACTTTAGTCGCACTGGGGGCATTGTTGGCACAACATGATGAGTCATCGAAAGAGAGGGAAATCTACTACATCAGTCAGACATTGGTTGGCTACGAGCTAAACTACCCCCCCATGGAAAAAGCCTGCCTTGCACTCGTCTTCAACACCTAGAAGCTCTGACATTATATGCTTAGCCATCCAGTTAAATTAATTGCCAAAATCGATCCATTGAAGTATCTATTATCTAGAACCACTCTGACTGGCTGCATGGCTAAGTGGGTCATGCTCCTTAGTGAATTTGACATAGAATATGTGGACTGCAAGGCTATTAAAGGATAGATAATCGCAGATTAGTTAGCAGAGGCTCCTTTAGTTGATACTCATCCATTGATCATAGAATTCCCTGATGAAGAAGTCCTCTCCGCTGATGAGACCCCCACGTGGACACTATATTTTGATGGATCATATACACACAATGGATCGGGGCAGGAATTTTATTAGTTACTCCTCAGGGTGACTACATTCCCAAGTCATTCAGGATAGCATTCCCATGTACCAACAATATGGCAGAATACGAAGCTCTCCTCACCGGCCTCAAAATTGCAAAACAGTGGCACATAACTTAGTTGAAAGTCTTTGGTGATTCTTTGCTAGTCATTAGACAAGTTAATGATGAGTTCCTAACCAAGGATGATAAGTTGTTACCCTACAAGCGCATGGTGGATGATTTCAAGAAATATTTCACCTCTATACAATTTGAACAGATTACCAGGGTACAAAACAAAGCAGTTGATGCAATGGCCACTATTGGCTTCCTACTGGACATGCCCAAGGACTGGAAAGAATGTGAATTTCTTGTAGAAAAACTTTTAATCCCAGCATATGATATCCCTGAGACTGACATGGTGTGCGATATCATGGTTCCCACCTCCCCATGGTACCAAGACATCTATACCTACCTCCATGATAACATCATACCCCCAGATCTTACATGTAATCAACGTAAATCCTTTGTTCATTGCTCTTCCTGATATGTCATTGTCGGTGATACACTTTATCATCACGGGTATGATGGAATCCTCCTCAGATGTCTGAATGAGACCGAAGCCCATGCTACACTAATGAAGGTACATGGCGGTGTTTGTGGAGCACATTCAAATGGTATGGCTCTGGCTAAAAGGATCCTACGAGCAGGATATTATTGGCCTACATTGGAACACGATGCTTGCGAGTTTGTGAAGAAGTGTCTTCCATGCCAACAACATGCAGATTTAATTCATGCCCCAGCACAAGATCTTCAGCCCCTCCTGGCACCATGGTCATTTTCTCAATGGGGTTTTGACTTGATTGGCAAGATTTACCCACCATCATCTGATGGCCACACATTCATAATTACCGCCACTGAGTATTTCACCAAGTGGGTGGAGGCAATGCCCCTCTCACAAATCACCGGTACTCATATTTCTAAATTCATTCTTTACCATATTCTCTGTAGATATGGTATCCCATCCACCATCCTCTCTGACAATGGAAAACCCTTCAAAATCCAGGCCATGAAACACCTCTGTGACACCTTCCATATCCAGCACCATTGGTCAACGCCTTATTACCCCCAGGGTAATGGTCAGGCAAAAGCAACCAACAAAACCCTTATCCGTATTCTCAAAAAGGTTGTCAATACCACTGGGCAAGATTGGCACCTCCATATTCATCCTGCCCTCTGGGCATATCGCACATCCATCTGCACCCCGACAGGCACCACCCCCTACTCTTTAGTGTATTGTGTTGAAGTCATCTTGCCAATCGAAGTTGAACTTCCATCATTAAGAATCTCTCTGAAGAACCTTATCAGCAAAGAAGATGCTCGAGTCGCACGGCTTGCACAGTTGGAATTACTGGATGAACGAAGGATAAAAGCCTATGATCATCTGCAAGCATACCAAAATTGCCTCAAACATAGTTACAATAAGAAGGTTCGTCCTCGACAATTCTAGGTGGGTGAGCTTGTCCTTAAGGAGAACCAGCGTACTCAACAAGACCAAGATAAGAAAGGAAAATTTGAGGCAAATTGGCTGGGGCCCTATATCATAACCACTAAATATGGATATGGGACATACAAGTTGACTACTCTTGAAGGAGAACCCCTTGACGAGCCCATCAATATCATGCATCTCAAGAAGTTCTACACTTAAATCTGCTTGGTAACCCCACCTGGTCAAAAAGTCAAAAATCAAAAAAGCCAAAAAAAAAAACCAAAAAATGAAAAAAAAAATAGTCAAGAGAAATAAATCAGTCCTATGGTGAAAACCACCTTTTCGTGGCACCTTCGATAAGTATGGATGGTGAAAACCTGGTAACAGGCATCATCCATAGAGGGCTTAATCATTATCTACCTGACATCCTAGTTATTTTATGCTTTCGTCCACACTATTGTCCTCACCCATTCCATCCTAGGCCGCTTGGTAAATTTTGATTGAGCATTGGACAACCCATCTAGCCTATCCCTCATCCTGAGCTTTTCAGTATCCCACTATGAGCTTACGTCATTCGTTCCCTTCGTTGATATGTCTATGTCTTCATCATCCATCGTGTCGGTCTTCACCTGGGTCCCATCTTGTCGCATTTGTTGGTCGAACTACGTTGCCCCTGCGCTGTCACGTAGGCAAGGTTGATCATTTGATTCACCCCCGGGGAATTATTCCATCATCATCAGTCACCATTTGTCTTCTTTTTGCTTTATCCATGGTCTTTTCTGGAACTACGAGGGCTCTGCGCTTCCACATAGGCAAGGCTAATCTATGATCAACCCCCAAGCCCCTAGGTCTGTAGGTTATGTCGATCTTTTGTACTTCGTTATCAAGTTATGCCAACCTCTAACCGGTTCTTAATAAACAAAGCTCCCTCATGTTACAAGATCTTTTCCCTAGGTAACATCCCATGTCAACTGGGTCATTCTCATTTAGCATCCATCTTTGGTCTTAGCAGGATGAATCCTTCCTACCAGACCTCATCAATCCCATCCATCACCTTGATCCTATGGCAAAGGACCTGTTGTCTTGATTATGATCTCTTGATGCTTTTGAATTTTGTTTATCATTCTGGGTTCCTTCCCATCACTTGTCAAAGTCGTCATGGTCCAACATACCATGGCGTGCCTTGACCTGTTGACATGGGGGCATACCTTCATCGTTTGTTTTGACTGTTGTCTTCTCAGTTCTCCCTTGTAAGACCCACCGAGATCTCCAAGGTCTTGTGTTACACTGGGAAAACTTTGTGTGTTTGTGGCTATCTCAACACCAGGCCCGACCGAGGTCATCGCAACCTCAGGGTGTTGGGATAACCTTCTTGTTTGCTGTGTTTGTTTCATGCGTAGGGTACTCGTTTGCCTTGATCTTCCATATCAAGGTACTTGGTATCCTGTGCTATAGTAAAAATCAATGCTCCAAAGATGGAAAAATCTCATTTTCACTGCATTTTCACCACTTTGCATGCACCCTTCATTTCCACCATGACCATCACTTATGATTTCGGTTGTGCAAGTACTCTCGTTCTTTTTCCTCTTAAGTCCTCTTCCTCTCAGGATATTAATGGTTGTTTTTGGAAAATGCACTCTTCCATACACCTATTGCCTATCCGCTTTCTCATAACAGTCTTTATTGATACTTAGGTGCATTATAAACATTTACCCTTCATTCCATAAATCATAAAATCAAATAAACATGCATAAATCATCCATCCACATGTGCATCCATAAAACATAAAATAAAATACACATGCATAAATCGTCCATCCACATGTGCATCCATAAAACATAAAATCAAATACACATGCATAAATCGTCCATCCACATGTGCATTCATAAATTAGAAATCATATAAACACACATAAATCGTCCATCCACACATACATCCATAAACCATAAATCATAGAAACATTTACATAGATCATAAACATGTGTATCCATACATCATAAACCATACATAATTATCCATTTTCATAAACAACTATGCATCCATCATCATAATCATATTAACATACATGTGCATCCATAAAACATAATCATAAAGCATAGACCATCCATCCATATAAACATGTGTATATATATGAAACCACATCGTGAATCATCCCATATAGCCGCATAAACAGAAATATCATGCATAGTGTCAATAAAGGCCATCACATAATCAAAATAATAAACATCCTATCATAATACAATACATCTCCATCATATATAGCCTAATGAGATACAAAATCCAGAGATGTGGATCACCTCTGCCCTCTGGCGACATGAACAAACCATCCATCCTGTGTCTGCCAAAAATAACCAATGTCCTGCATCTGCCCGCTCTACTATGAGCTGCCCACATCTGATCTCTATGGAGAATTAGGTACTGGTCCTCTGTGTGCTGGAGTCCCCTAGTACTCATGAGTGGGTGTCCCCTGGTACTCATAGGTGGGTGTCCCCTGGTAACCGCCATATGGAGATGGAGTCCGTTGGTAATCATTGAATCCCCTGGTGCGTGTCCCTAATGACTGGGATGACCCTAGTGGTGGTGGAGCCTAATTGACGTAGCGCACTATGCGCTGTGCTGGATCTGGAACAACCTGCTCATATACCCCCCTCCAATAGCTCGCCTGCTGCATAAACTCATCCCTCTGTCTAGCTATCAGTCTCGCGATATTCCACTCATGCCTATACCGATCTCGATCTGCACTAATAGCCCGCCGCTCTTGTACCCACACCTCCTGAGCTAGTATCAACTGATGTATCTGCTCTGAGCCTCTATCCCTCTCTGCCTACAACACCTGTAACTGCGTGTGTAGCTCCTGCACATCTGTCCTTGGCCCTCCCCCCTCAACCAGCCCCCTCTGCAACTGAGCCCGTGCTGCATCCCTCTCGCCCTGTAATGTCTACATCCGTGACTTTGCCGCATCCCTCTCCCTCTGTGCAACTTGTCCCTGCGCCACCGCTGCATATCTATCCCTCTGTAAGGCCTGCAATCTCAGCTTGGCTGAATCCCACTCTCGTCACAAGCTAGATGCATGTGATGTCGCTGTGTCTCTCTCTCTCTACAAAGAGACTGTACCTCTATCTCGGCCACCTACCTCTCGCTCTGTGCTACCTAGACCTGCGCCTGTAACACACCCCTCCCTGCCTCCAACACCTCCACATGTGCCTGTGCCACATCTCTCTCTGCCTCCACTATGCGCATCCTATCCCTGAGCTCAGCGAGCTCTCTCTACATACTCTTTGCATCCCCTATCCCCCTGCTGACAACCTGTTGTGTCGCCCCCTCTCCCACCAAACCCAATCCCTCCATCTACATCATTTAACTCTGTACCTCTACCCACAATCTCTCCACCTCACCCCGCAGGTCCATAGCCTCATCGTGGCTCTCATCTCTCTCTCTCACCAATCTCTGCTCCTGCTCTGATACTAGCCTGACCAGCTCCATGTAGTCTCTCTCACCCTGAGCAAATTGGGCCTGCCACTCATCCCTCTCTGCCTCTACTCTGATCCACTCTGCCTCTGCCTCCCACACTCGCTACTCACTCTATCGCAGTCTCTCCACTGTCTCTCTCAATACCGCCACTGGATCCTCCCCTATGGGTGGTGGTGCTGCTAGCAGTGCTACATCATGCACATCTGAGTCAACCTCCATATCCTGTGGATGGTACCCCTCACTCTTGGCTGATAGCTCCATCTCGTCCAGATCTATCACCCCAGGAGCTCCTTGCTGTGGCTGTCCTCCTCTGGCTCCCGCTGTTTCCTGTCCCCCCTATCCATCTCCTCTCCAAATCTATCTACCTCTTGTCCTCCCGTGGCCCTGAATGTCTCATGTCCCCCCTCCTCCCCTCCGATGGTCTCCTACCCCCTGCCCTCCTAGGTCTTCGCCCATCTCCTCTTGGGCTCTATCTACCTCCTACCCTCTGGTAGTCTTGGCTATCTCCTGGCCAACCTCCTCCACTCCGGCCCCGCTGGCCCCGCCCTGTGTCCCCTGTGGCTCTCCTCCTCGGGCTCTCGGCCTCCTCTCCTATCGACCTTGTCCTTGGGCCCTCGACCTCCTCTCCATCACCTCCTTAGCCTCATCCTCTATCCCCTCCTCATCCTCATCCTCCGCCACCTCCTCCCCTCCAGCCCCGCTAGCCCCGTCCTGTGTACCCTATGACCCTCCTCCTCAGGCTCTCATCCTCCTCTCTCCCACCTCCTCAGCCTCTCCCCCCTCTGCTCTGTCTCCTCCTCAGCCTCTCCGCTGGCATCTCCTCCTTTGACCTCCTATCATCTGCTCCTACGCCCCTCATCCTCCTCTGCGTCCTCTCGACAGTCTCTGCAATCGCCTCTCATCCTCCAATCCAAATCCTAGTGCCTCCTTGATCGGCACCGCTGGTGTAATCCGCTCAGGCGGATGTCGCCCAAACCACTCATCATATCGCCCCGTCATCCCTGCATCTCGCGGCCCCTCTCGCCTATCAGGATACAGTCTGAACACCAGTCTCTCAATGTCACTCCATATACTGTGCAAATCTAGCACTGCTCCCCATGGTGCTCCCGTGTCTGTCATGCAAATGCCACTCGCCTGCCAGAATATCCTGTCTCACTTCGAACTGTCTCGTCACCCGATCCGGTCGATGCAACTCCACTACTCATGGCCTGCTCCCAATAATGTAACATCAAGTGAAGAAGTAACCACTATGAAACCCCTCCTCCTCCAACCACCCCCTAAATTGCCACATCATGTATGGCCTCCACACTATATCCACTACCTGCACATCATCAAACTATCTCCTCCACACATCTACCTCATGTATCTTCTAGTACCACACTAGCGTCCCTACCTTTTCTCCCCACCACCACGCTACAGGCTGTGTGTTATCATGCTCACCCACCCTCATTATAATCGGCCTGGCAACGCGGATATGCTCCTAGGCCCATACCTGTAGTAGTGTGACATTTGTCACACTCAGCTATTTTCTATAACAAATCACGTGCATGTCCCGATACAGCTAGGCTAACATGCACATCCCCCATGCAAATTGTCCCTCCCGGCCCTCGATGATGTGCCGAATCACCTCGACCATCCTCATGTGAAGAAACCACCCACTCCAGTCCAGTAGTAGTATACCACTAATCAACCCTACCAGATACAGTGATAGTACTAGTACTTTGCATGACACCATCCTGTCCACATCCAATTGACCCCGCTGCACCGGTAGCTCGTCACTACCAAAAATAATGCGTACGAATTCATCTGGTGCCTCATCCTCTGACTAGCACTCGCTAATCGGCAACCCTGATATCAGAAGCCTCAGAATCTGCCACACATCCTCTAGTGTCACCATCATCTCCCCTGTCGGTAGGTGAAAGGTCATCGTCACCGAATCCCACCGCTCTATCAAAGCTGTCAACATAGCCCCATGGGCCTTGATCATCGGATATGTCAGCATATGTAGTAATTCAGCCTCTACTAGTCTCTGGTGATCCTCCCTGGTCATCCTCGCTATGCATCTCCTCAACACCTCTGATTGTCTCTCTCGCACATGCAAAATCCCTGTTTTCTGCATACACGCAATACGATTTTTATCATTTTCATTTTTTTTCCCTCATCATTTATAGGTTCCTTCTCTGCCCCCCCTTTTTCATTGCCCT